>JAPQRN010000015.1:589751-632574 GCA_037367275.1 Coranthus polyacanthus | reverse complement strand
CATCCTGTCCTCTCTGACAGCGGGGTTTTCTGCTGGATCTGTGGGCTGATTTGTGGATGTGTGTGACGGTGATGTGGAGGACCACCATGTGGCTCTTGATAGAGGGTCCGCTGGGCTTGCCTCTGGGCCAGCCTGGCCTGCCAGGATCTTTGCTGTTCCTTAAACAAACCGTCTAAAAATGTCACCCACTTAGGAAAGTTCTATGGCTTTGTCCATGATGTCACTGTCTGTGAGTTATACGATTCTGGAACTAAAGATTCTTTTAGTTAGATGATCTGTGTGTAATACTACTGACTGCCTGTAACTTAAAGAATTAGGTAAAGTTGGAAAGATATTCACAGATTCGAATTCCGGGATCAAAAACGTATACACATCACGATGCTGAAAAACAAAGTGCAACTCTTTCGAACCTTAATAAGGTAGACAATGAGCTACAACCTGATTTTTATTGAATATTAGTTAGATATTAGTTTAAGTGAAATAATGAAGGTACTTGTTTTCATAGGACAGTACACCAGTACACCCACCTTTCGCTGGGTCATAATACGAAATGTATAATACATACATACTTTTATAATACATCCATGATTTATCCTTCTCGATTCTAGATATTTGAAATGCGCATGCTTTTATTCTGACATGCACAGTAACACATACAGGAAGTTGTACTAAATGACATTTCCGGTTGAGTTTTTTTTATTTCCTCCAGGGGAAAAGTTTCTTAAAAAATCAGAGCAGTACAGTTTATATTATCTTTGTATACAGTTTATCTTTATGAAGTTAGCTCCCTCTCTGCCCGTCCCTCCTGTGTTTCACAGCCTCACAGTGAAGGACAGAAAAAGTCTATTAAAATCTGTTCTAAAATCACCAGAGTAAAACAAAAATAACTTGACTTCTTTTTTTAGCCTTATCAACAACCTGTTAATTTTCTCTGCTGCCATCGGGTTATCATTACCTTTTAGTTGCTTGTAAAACTCAACACTATTTTAAGTCTTTCATACCATCTGTGATAGTGCTTTTATTTCTTTTATTGATTTTTATCAAACCAGTTATTAACATCTTCTATTTAGATTCCCTTTATTCCACTGAAATCCTTGGCATATTTTATTTTATTTATTATTTCATTTTTAGTATGTGTCTATATGTTGGGTACTGTGGGTGTTTTTTGTTGTTGTTTGTTTTATTTTTTTTGCAAGATGTTGAAACAAATTGCCCCTCGGTGGGATTAAAACAGGTGTCTGAATCTGAAGTCTATGGTTCTGACCCCAGTTGCTTTATAAGTGCCAACATATTTCAATTAAAAATGTAAATAAATTTAAAAAAACAATCCTTCACCATTGATTTGAACTCTGTGCTTTGTTGCTTATTGTATGTTTTATTACGGGTTTTATTTGATATAAGGTTTCCTTTAATAAAATGCATTATTATTAATAAAAACATTTTGTGCAGTATCAAAGGAAATAAAGGTTAGTTTATTTCAGTCTATTGATATTTTTCCAGAATCCACGCAAACAGAAGTCAACATTTAAGAACGAGACACTAACGTAAAAAAATACAAACATTTTATAAATAAAAAAACAAAAAACAACATTTCCAAGCGTTTCATTGCATACACACTTTTCTATTTGTTTACCACCTTATTTCTAAACACTATGTAAATTCAACTACACATCCTCAATTCCTTGTAGGTCTGTTTGAGGTTGAGTGTTAAGTTTTCAACAAGCCGATAAAAAAAACGCCATTGGTTTTTCGTCGGGCTGAGGACTGGACGTTTACTGTGAAGAGCTCGAAGCGGAAGTGTAGTTTGAGAGGCTCCGGTGAGGAAGCGGAGTGAGGAACAAGTTGAAGCGCAGCTCAGTTTGAACCGCAATTCACGACAACATGGACAACGTTTGCGTTGACAGTTTGATCTTGAAGCTGCACGATGTGAACGCGGTGAAGTTTGGAGAGTATAAGCTGAAGAGCGGCATGCTGACGCCTATTTACATCGACCTGAGGGTGCTCGTGTCCTACCCCGCGCTCATGAACCAGGTAAAGGCACGTGCTGCTGCCCACGCTGCGCGACACACTTCAGACTAAACTTTTAGTGCTGTGTGATTACCGACAACATATATATACAACATATATGACGATAACACGTGGAGGAAGAAACACCCTGCAGCTCATTTGTGAATATAGTCATTAAAACGCAGTCCAGCAATTTCTAAAGAGAGCGTTTTTGTTTAACACTTAAAGGGGTTTCTGTGGCGTTCACTGTCATGCGGGCACTGAACACAGCACGTGTTGTTTAAAGGTACACATATTAAGTGCGGCGGCTTTGCATTAGATTGTACACATGTAGGCCTGTCACAGTGGTTACATAACCGCCTCATCGCAGGCATATTTCACTAATAGGCTTTGTGTGTTTCAATTATTTCTGTCACATCTACCCTGCGCAGGTTTCACGAACAGATATGTTTTTTTTTTTTAACGCAGGCGTTCCACAGGGTTCCCACGGTCATAAAAACCTGGACGAGTCGTGGAATTAAGTAGTAAAATAGGCAAAAGTTTGGAAATGTCATGGAATTTAATTCTTAGGGATGTAAACTCCTCGCTTTTAGGTTACAGATTGTTTTTAATAAAAACGTTGTGAAATTCAGACCTCCACACATTCAGAAAGGTGGTTTTAAATTATAAATGATGTTATATTGCTTTTGGAGCAGCAACAAATTTATTCTACGGGTTTTTTCCCTTTTATCCTGATGCAAAAATCAAGGGGGAAGAAAATTATTTGTCACCAGGTTTGACACTGAAGAGAAATGTTAAAAATGGAGTTGACCTCAGGTTTCTCTTCAGGTTTGTGGAGGGACGTTTGGATCTAAATGATTACAATCCTTAGAACACAATTAGAGAATGGAAATAAATAAAATAAAATAAAAAATTCTTCTTTTGTTCGTATACTTAAGTGGTCATGGAAATTATATCATATTCTAATTATATGTTTGAAGAGTCATCGAAACGTTTTAAAATTGTGTGAAAAAATGTGTGGGAACCCTGGTGTTGAATGTGAATAAATGACTCTTCTTCTTCATTAGATGTAATGAATGAATAAAAGACTGAATAAACTGTTGTTGGAGTAGATACTGGTTTCTACTACCATACAAATCTTACGCTTTATGTAGCTGCGTTAATTTTCTTTTTTTACACTCAAACATGAAAAAATAAAAGTAGTTACCACAACGTGAAGTTGTCTATGACACTGATATTTTTCTTGTTACGTAGTGAAATCTGTTATCAGACAATACCTAAGGATACCAGGCATCTTTGAATATGTATTGGAATTCAGTTCACATCCTTAATTGTTTGTGTGACAGTTAATGGTCAACTAAAATTTAATTGACAACCCTATACACATGCACTTAATATAACGTGAGTTCAAATCAAATCAGCTTTATTTAGCCAAGTATGTGACCCAGGCAGGGCATTTGACATGGGTTACATACTCACAGTCTACTTCACATAAATAGACATACATTTAAGTACACATAAATATATTGCTGTAATGAACACTTAATCAGTTCTTTAACATATTTAGACGAACCACTCAGATATTTAAAACATGACTTCAGTACTGTCATATTAAAATGTTGACCATTGAGGTGTCTTTTCAGGTGTCGAGTCTCATCTACCAGCGGGTTCAGGATGAGGGTCTCCAGTTTGACACTGTGTGTGGGGTTCCATACACTGCCCTGCCCTTGGCCACAATTATATGCTCAAGAAATGAACTGCCTATGCTCATCAGGAGGAAGGAGGCCAAGGATTATGGTGGGTATCGGACTCATATGGGATGTGGTCTGTATGTACCGAGTGTTCATGTTGAACACCTGGATAGTGATATTTCTGAGCAGACGGCCATTCAGAAAAGATGAGAACAATCTGTTCTCTTATAACAGAGACTGTCCAGTGGGGGTGTAATGTTACGCAAAATTAATGGTTCAGTTCTGGAGTCATGGTTGGTGTGGTTTTGTTTTTTTTGGGTTTTTTTGGTACAGCAGACATTTTTTTTAACTTATTTTTTCATTTTTTTTTTTTTTAAAAGAAAGTATTCCTCCAGTGCTTTAAACTGTTAACAAGAAATGTTAAGTATAAAATAAATCAAATAAAAAAAATGTCCAAAGAGCAGAACATATTCATAATTTACTTAAATTAACCAATGTCAATTATCTGAATATGTCAGACACTTTCCCAAGGTGAAAGAAATCACAGGACTGCTCTACTTTTCTCAGAAATTAAAATTATGTTGAAATGAAAGCATATTGACGGCCATTATGGAGGGTTAACTCTGCAAGCAACATGCAGCAGTGTAGTGAAGTAGCCATCTGAGGCTGAGGTACCTGAGATAGACGGTGTGTTCAGGTGTTGCTGGAGAGTCTCGGTGCAGATTGAGTACGAAAGTGTGAGCAGAGGAGTCACCGATCCAGGCTGCAGGAAGCCCGTTTAAAATGCATAGCGTGAGTGAACACATTGTACATGTTTAGTAACATTGGCATGGATAACTGCTGCACTGACAAAACAGTTTTCATTCCAGGAGCGTGAGTAATGTGGACGTGAATAGACTTCTGACAATAAATGTTAGGCTCAGACAGAAATTACACACCAAACTGAACCTCGTGTTCTGAAACTGTTCAATACCAGTACATGTACCGTTACACCAGTACCTTCCAGAGCTCTGAAGGTTGTTTTATTTCCCATAAGTCACATCAGTACTAAGTAGCTATATCCCATTGAGATACCGTCATATGCTTTTGCTCTCTACGGTTTGACATATTCTTTTGTAGTGCTGTCACTTTATATCTAGGAAGTCCCTCTAGCCTTGCAATTTTGTCCAATCACCGCAAAGTTTTTGCAACTTTCATGACTGAACTTCATGATGGAGGTTCCACCAATCATGTTAGCCCCCCAGGCAAAACACTACCAACTCACTTCCTTGTTTTTGCTTGTGAATATGCAGACATGTTCAACACAAAGATCTCACATTTACCAACAAAAATCACTGATAAGACTGTCCAAGGCAATTTCTTGATGTTCTGCATCAAAATGTGGGGCGAACTGTTTGGCACCACATGTCAACGATGTGATGGAATCAATAAAAAAGTCATTGAATGGTTATACATGAAGCATATTTTATTAGAGTTGTAATCCTGAGCCTTTTTGGTGAGTTTCTCTATAGAACCACTGTTTTATTGTCACTAGAGCAAAATGCCTTCGATTTTCAATGAATAAAAAAACAATACTAGCCACTATTTTTGCAATAAATGCCTAAAAATGTTGCAGCACACATCGCATGACTCTAAAGTAATTTTGGGCTGCAATTATTCCCCGAACAAGTTACAAAGCAGTTTACATAGAATTAACAAGGTATTAGGCAACACTGGATACCATATTATGGTCAAATACAATGGGGAAAAAATAATTCAGCAAAACTTAAAATTAATAAAAGCCAGTCTGAAGTAGTGAAGAAGCATACAGCAAGTGTGTCTCTTAAGTGATACTTGAAGTGGCAAAAATAACAAACAGTAAATAGGAGCTGATATTTCTCTTCATGTTTGCCCAATAGGAACAAAGCGTATGGTGGAGGGCTCATTTCGTGAGGGTGACACGTGTCTGGTCATTGAGGATACGGTGACCAGCGGCAGCAGCATCCTGGAGACGGCTGAAGTCCTCTACAAAGAGGGACTGAAGGTACAGTATCAACATAGTTAGTGATGTTCATAATGACAGGGTGTGTGTTAGGTTGAAGGATACATGTAAAGATTAAAGAAGATTCAAGAATGCTTGTCACTTAAAAAGTGGCTGCAGTCAAAGTATCTGTTTGCCTTTGAAGGTGACCGATGCCATTGTCCTGATGGACAGAGAGCAAGGAGGAGTGGAGATGTTGGCTTCTCAGGGAATCAGACTCCATCCCATCATCTCCATGTTCAAACTGCTCAATGTGCTGCTGGCTGCCGAACGCATCGACGCACAAACTGCCCAGAGTGTCCGCAAGTTCATCCTGGACAACAACACTTTCAGGTGCACTAAACACATGAAGCATTTCACACACAGACCTCTCCCCGTGTTGCCTGTCTGATCTGTCGGTTGGACACAGACAGGAAGAGGAAGTGTGTTCTTTGGTTCTATTTCCCTGTAGAACTTTAGTACTTTTAGTAACTCCAGTAGTGTTTTGCAATGGTGTGGGCATGTTTATGTGTGCTTTAGAAAATAACCGTTGTGAAACCATCAGAAAATGTTTTATTTTTTGTATTTCACAGCTTTTTTTTCTTGCTAAAGCTGCTTGCTCTTCCCGTTCGCTGGACAATTGCTGCTCTCTGGCTTGTTTGTTGAGCAGAGAGGAGAGGCGAAGTCTCACCAGTGTTTACAAACGCCAAGCAAGAAATATCATATAGTGGGAGGCAATGAAAACGCAACACAAACACTTTCGTTTTGTGTTTATTTTGGTTCATGAAGTGTGTAGTCAGTTTTTTGTGAATACATGAGTGAAACTGACCCTTAAGGAGGAGTGGTTATTGTCTCTACATAAAGGCAAGATGCTGCAGTGGACCAATGCCGCGCTTATCGACTGCCAAAAGGAATCGCGCCTTAGGTCTTTTAGAGGTCGGAGTGAATGCTCGTGAAGTTGCCCGCCATATGGGCTGTAATGCATCCACTGTCACGAGGTTGCGTTAACGACATGACCGACTGGGCTCTGTGAATGATCGGCCTCGTCCTGGGCGCTTAAAAATTGGTCTGGATATTAGATGAGGAAGAAACAGTGTTGCGTTTTCATTGCCGCTGCGTTTACCTTTTTAAGTGTATCAAAATGCCACGGAGCAGAAAAATAAAACTAAAGATTTGTATCAAAATGTTTAATGTAATTTTCTGTATGTTAAAATGTATTTTGTAATTCATTTTTGAATGACACCCAGTTGTAACACTTATTTACACATAACGATGTAATTCTTTTTTTCAGCCCAAAGGAGAAGAATAGCAATGGTGTTTCTGCCAGTAAGAAGCCATGTATGGAACAGAAAGTAGAGCTGAGCTACATAGAAAGAGCCAAACTCCCAAGTATGTAATGTTAATGTGTTTACTTACCATCAGTGCATACAGTATGTGTGTGTTGTCTCACGCTGGTCAGTATTTTAAAGATTTCACAGAAGTTTGAAAAGAGTGTTTAATGGCAGGACAAACTACATCTACTTGACAGTATATTTAAAGGCTTCCTTTTTAAAAATACATCCAACCTAAAGGTACAGTGCTTGTTGAAATCTTGGTTGAGTTTCCTGCTTGGTTTCATCTGCAGACATTCACCCTGTGGCATCCAAGCTGCTGAAGATCATGGAGGACAAACAGTCTAACCTGTGTGTGTCTGCCGACGTAACCGGCAGCGAGGAGTTACTCCAGCTGGTGGACTCTGTTGGCCCGATGATCTGCATGTTGAAGACCCATGTAGACATCCTTAAGGTAGGAGTGACAATCATCTCTGGGGTTCTGATGGTTTAAAATCTCATTTTCCAGGCCTGGAAACCTGATGAGATTCAGTAAAATCATCAAACGTTTTGGAAAAGTAATGTTTTATAATGTAAAAGTTTTTACCTTTTATCCTGATGCAAAAATCAACTGTAAATCCACATATTAAAGGTGAGAATTAGTTCTTACATTTAGACAAAGACACTGAGGAGAAACGCTAAAAATGAAGCCGATCTTGGGGTTTTCTTTAGGTTTGTGGAGGGATTAAGAGCTGGGATGCCTTTTTGTTATTATTTGACTAAAACCAATGCATTTTTGCTTAGTATTGTATCAATATCATAGTAGTATAGAGTATTTGAAGTGAATATGAAAATGATTGACTGAAAAAAGTCCACTTCTGTTCATGTACTTACAGGTTGTGAACGGTTATGGACATTATATTATTGGTCCTTGAAAAGTATTGGAAAAGTTTTTAAATTTTCTCTGTAAAAATGTGTGGGAACTTTGCATTTTGTATAAGGAGAATTTAGTCAGCGCAATAACTAAATTCTGTTGTTCTGTCTGTTGTCTGAAAGGACTACACTATGGCTGTCAGCCAGAAACTGCAGGCTTTGGCTGAGAAGCACAACTTCCTGATCTTTGAGGATCGCAAGTTTGCAGACATTGGGAACACAGTCAAGCATCAATATGAAGGTGAAAAAGACATTTTATGTTTTTCCCAGACCTTGTACCTGAAGAGTAATGTGTGTTGTCAGTACTTTGAGCAGTTTAACAGTGTACAAATGTCTGTCTCCCAGGGGGGGTGTACCAGATCTCATCTTGGTCCCACATAGTGAATGCACATGCGGTGCCAGGGCCCGGGGTGGTGAAAGGTCTGAGCGCTGTCGGGAAGCCTCTGGGCCGAGGATGTGTCCTCATAGCACAGATGAGCTCCCAGGGGTCTTTGGCTACCGGTGAATACACACAGGCTGTGGTAAGCATATCGCTTTATGTACACATCTCTCTAATGGAATCCTGGCTCTCGGATCACGTGCTGTTTATTTGTCTTCCAGCTGAAGATGGCAGAGGAGCATTCAGACTTTGTGATTGGTTTTATCTGTGGCTCTAAGATAACCAAGAGACCAGAGTTCATCCATATGACCCCTGGAGTGCAGATGCAGACTGGAGGTGAACTTGAGTGCTTTGCAGTTAATTGTCAGTTTGTAATGTCTCTGCATTTAACTTAATTTTAAGATGCATCCGTGATGCATCTCTCTAAGGTGTGTCTGTCCAGTGGTCCATCCCTGTTATGTTTAAAACATGAACATTGTCAGGAACCTTTTGACAGGAAGTCACAAAATGTGGCACAAATGTTAACTTGTGCCACTGACGGTCTCAGCTCGCCTCGACTCTGCACAGCTTTTTTTGGCGTTTCCACTGCGTGAGAGCACAGACCACGAGACACTATCCACACTACACTACACCAAGCGAGTACTATTCCTGCAGTGGAAATGCTGCGTGCTGGCAGACGAGCCGATACCATCAGTGGAAAAGCAGCATTGGACTCAAGGATGCACTAATTAGATTTTGGCAGCCTAAGGTCAAGGCCGTTGTGTCTTCACAGAACACATTTTTGGCTATTACTACTAGTGATTGAGAGAATTACATGAACAGATTATGTTGCAAGGATAGTGCACAAATCTGTTTTAACTAAGGCATTTTACGTTCTAAAAGTCCAGTGTATAAGATTTAGGAGGGCAAAAATTAGATAGAGGTGTTTTCATTAATGTATAACTACATGAAAATGAGAATTGTTTTCGTTACCTTACCTCGGTAACAGAGTGTGGTGACTCGTCTTGGACAGAGGGTGGCAGTGTAGTAAAAGAAATGATTTCTGGCCTTGTTCTCAATAGACAGCAACTTTCACTGCTCCTCACTCATCTCATCTCCCCTTACAGGAGACCCGCTGGGCCAGCAGTACACCACCCCAGAGGAAGTCATCAAAAACAAAGGCTCTGATGTCATCATTGTCGGACGGGGCATCCTGGAGGCCCCTGATAGGTTGAAAGCTGCTGAGTCATACAGAAAGTCAGGCTGGGAGGCTTACACAATGAGACTGGGCCAGTAGGAGCTCAGAGCGCCATTTGATGCAATATTTCTAATGACAAATTTGAGCTACAACTCTAATGAGGTCCTCTGCACACGACAAAGGCATTTTGTAAAACGGGAACAATAGTGTGTATTTAGTTATTTACATAGAAACATGCAGTTGAACACCTTACTGCTGGATCAAAATACATACCAGTGGGGTACTTGGGAGTCAGACACTTTACTTTTGAACATATGTAAATATGTTCCTTTGATTCTGTCCTATTATTATCACTGATAAGCTGCTTTAAAAGTTCCTTCTGACAAGGGTATCGAGAATCCTTCAATATTACTTCCAGATTTACTTGTCCGAGCCTTACAGAGGACATCAGGAGATAACTGTGGATTGCTAGGAATAACTAGGTTTTTTTTTCTTTTGTTTTGTTTTTTTTCTTAATTAGGTTTTAGTATCAAGCAATTTCACCCAGTCCTGCTGAACTGAGCGTTCCACATTGTTTGTGAGAAGCAGGAAACCAAGATTTTATTCCAATTCCAAGGACCAGGAATTAGACCAGTCTCTCCAGTGGGGACCAAAACTTAAAATTTGAACAACTATCAGTATTAACAGTTTATTTTAACTCATGTTTAGGTTAATTTAGTTGTAGGTTGTACAGTTTGGGTTGTAACAGGTAAATGGTGTATAGAGATTATCATGCTTTTTGGGTAAAAGGGTAAAATTTATGAACTTTAAAGGTCCAGCACAAAAAAATGCCATTTTTGTCAAGACTGATTTCAAATGAGTTACATGCACTGTGGACCCTCTCATACATATTTTTCAGCCTTTGCACTGTAATTATCTGATTATTGATAATCAGTGTTGTCCCTCAGATTGTGAATAAGCAGATGCTGATTGGCTGGGCTGCCCGTCACACCCGTCTTTATTTAAAAATCTCGTGTCTGCCGTCCATATCACTAGTTTAATGTAATACTAATGTAAGGGAAGTTTTCTTCCAAAGAGACATGATTACAGGTATAACATTTAATGATCTGCAACCTCGCAGAACTAGTCTAGGAGTTGTTCTTTTCTGTTGTTTATCAGCTACTTTGTTTATACAAGGGAGAATGTCCATCAGTTTGTGACACCTGCCTTTTAAGTTGTTTGAGGAGGATTGTCCTGCATGTAACAGAAAAAAAAGTTGGTATTTAAATTGTACATGAACCTTCAAGCCGTTTCTCCTGTGTTTTATTTTCTGGCTTAAAAATAATTTTTTTTCTTTTTAAATATGATATTAAGCCTCAATAAATCTTGAATTCTGCCGTTTTTCACATTTCTTGTTCAGTATGTCAAGTTGTATGTCGAGTTTGAATAGATACCCTGTTTTGTCAGCGGGTATCTGAGCTTAAGAGCGCTGTTGTGCACTCTGTATTCAAAGAGTTTTCCAACTCCTTAGGGACATAGCAACTCTCCGTTTATCTGCACTGTAAATTTTAGTTGGATGATGTTAATCTGAAAAATCCTTATAGTTTGCTGAATAGGAATTATTACACACCTGAAGAGGTTTGTAATGTGTAACTGTGAAATATTATGAATGTACAAAAGCTCCATCTCATCCATTTGACTTAAAAGTGACTTTTCTAGAATTGAATTTCAAACAAAAAATCAAATCAAGTGCTGAGAATATTGCTAATGTAAGTTTGTTACTAAAGAATCCATAACATCCTACATAGCATCCTCTAAGGTTGCGTGTGTAAACGTCAGTATCGTGTTAAATCATCAGGGTTCCCACGGTCATGAAAAACCTGGAAAAAAACCTGGAAATATGGAAATGCAACCTTCTCCCCTTCAGGCTACAGAATGTCTTTTTAATAAAATGTTGAGAAATTCAGAAAGGTGGGTTTAAAGGTGAACACTAAAGTGAAATACATCATAAATAAATAATAAAAGTGAAATACATGCATTACCTATGGAGCAGTAAAATTGTTTAATTCTGAAGTGGGTTTTTCAACATCGTGATGCAAAAATCAAATGTAAATCCACATTTTAAAACAGATGTGTATGTATAAATACATATTTTAAAATTTTTTGGGGGAGCATGGGACCCATCTTCATCACCTTTTTCACCCTTGGTGAGTTTACATCCCTGAATTTTGTAATAAAATTCACAAAACAATATATCAAACCTGTCACATTTAGACAGTGAAGAAACATTTTAGAAATGGAGTCGACCTCAGGGCTTTTCTTAGGTTTGTGGCAGGTATAGGTGCTGGGGTGACATAATGTTGACATTATTTGACTAAAAACTGCAGTTTTGCATCGTTTTGCATCTATATTGTTAGAAAAGAGCTCATTGGCTTTTTCTGAGTATTTTAAATGAATATGAATGACAGCTATACTTGTTCTTAAAGGTTGTTCACGGTCATGGAAATTCTATTACTGGTCTTTGAAAAGCTTGGAAAAGTTTCTAAATTTTGTCTGTAAAAATGTTTGTAAAATTAGGAAATGTTCATATCAGCTCTACATTTTATATAATATCTAAACTATTACTATAAAGAACCGTCAAAAGTTTATTTTGACTACTTAAGTGACTAATGTGTTTCATTTTCATGTTGCAACTCATAGAATAGATTAAAAACTGTTGAATAACATCAGTAGTTGATGATTTCCAAGGGACGTTCACGGTGTCGGTGCTCTCTATGTGTGACTGACTGAAGTTGCCGAACAAGGTGGGTCAGCCAGCAGTGGAAAATTATTTGCAAGGCAGATGATATTATGGAAATGATACCCGACTAAGCGCTGTAAAATTCGAACAAGTCAGTGGGTAGTAGGCCTATGCGTTACAATGAGGCTTTTACACATCAGCGCAGGCACAAAGGTCAGACACGTTGCCTGGCGCTGAGGAGGAGGGAGGACATGAGAATAATTCATTCTGTGTGTGTGTTTGTGTGTGGAACCGTCCTCTAAAACACACACACACACACACACACACACACACACCTCCCCCTCTATGTCAATATTGGATCAGAGCAACGCACCGTGCGACAGGTGTCCGCGTGCGCCCTGAGGATCCACTCACTTATTTTCATCCACGAGGGGTGGAGTGAAAGAAAGAGAGAGAGAGAGAGAGAGAGAGGGGGGGAGCATAGAGGTATAAAAGGTGTATACCTGTCACTGACAGCACATAGTCAGTGCGTCTTACGCGTAAAGGTGCACCGCACTTGGCCAAAGTTGCGCACATTTACCTTTATTTATTTGCTTCTTCTTAAAGGTAGGCTGCGACTTTACATTCATTACATGTATTTACTCCAGGCTATCAATTCCTTCAAGAATATGCCTTTTTCTTGGTGCACTAACTTTTCTAAAAATCTTCTTCAAAGGTGGGGAGAAGCCAATTCAGTGCCTTCTGGGTCTGGACCGTCGTCACGCCGTGATCTTTTTTTGTGACTTTTCATGTCTGTATTTGCTTCACGTTGAGCCTCACGTACAATACCTGAAGATGAAGTTTTGTTCGTTCGGCTCGCGTTATGCAGGTACGGGTTGACAACTGGAAAAGACACAAGACAAGTTTACTTTTTTTTCCTTTTTTTTTTTGCTCAGTGAGGATCACTGTCGTTAAAACTGTCGGGTCTCAACTCAGACAAATAGACGGGTGTTTTAAACGTATCCTCCAATTCTACAGTATGTGTTTCATTGATGGGCGCCAAATGGGTGGAGGAGATAATGTAGCACAAGTGATCCAAATTCTTTTTGATTCACTTAGCCTGCATCTTCAGAAATGTATTAAACCTGTAAGAAAAACAGAGTAAGACAACTGATCTATAGAAGATACCCAATGTTTGTTTTTTTACCACTAAAAAACCCACTATTAATAAAACTGTGTAACTGAAGCTCCAGGTGTACAGGATATTTCACTGAAATGGTAGATGCCTTATTTGCATACAGCTGGCAACAGACAAAAACGGCCTTCAACATGTTAAGTAACTATTATAACTACTATATTAATATACTATTGTTACTACGATATTACACTATTGTTATACCAATATAAACTTCAGAAATAACACAAAAGATCTTAGTTTTTCATGGAAAAATATCAAAAGACAAGGTTAGAGTAAATGAAAAAGATTGATTGTTCAAAAAAAAAGTTCCAAATCATATCCAACATATTTTTAACTTTTCTTTTTAACTGAAAATACAAGGGATGTATGAAGCAGTCTAGTTAAAGATTTTAATTCCAAGCCATATGTTGATAACACCTGACAGTGACGGCCGTTCACCGTTTATTTTCTAGCCAGCGGTTGAACTTTTTATGTCCCTTAATATTAATTGTCCCTCCATGATAGCATATCATGTGTTCCTTCTGGGATGGAACTGAAAAGGCTGACATTTACAGTGGTACGGGTGGTAATCTCTCTATCTCTCTTTGGTGCTTTTTTTTTGTTTTTGATAATCACTTTCCCATTGGCACATTCATGATGACAGCATCATTTTTTCCACTGGGGGCCTATTCATTACTGTCCATCTCTTACGTCATTAACTGAGGCTGCAGGGAGTCGGAGAGATGGGCTTAATGGGAGGTTATGTTAATCATTAACTAAACATTAACCACACATACACACACACAGCAGACATCTGACACTGGCCATCTGTTATTTGGATGCTCTTATGCAGAATTCATCCATCACACTTCTGCCGTCCATTATTGTTATTGTTAAGTTGATTCTTATGTGCCTTATAGTTTGTAATTTAATGTTAAAATGCAACCCGTGTCACTGCTCTCTAGGTTTCCAGTCTGTGTGGAGTGGAGTTTTCACTGCACATATAGTGGAAAAAACACTTTTTGCATTTCTGCTCACTTAACTAAATGAAAATGAGTTCAAACTGCCCTGTCTTTTTAAATTTAAACATCCCCTGTAAGCATGTAAGAAAGTACATTAAATAAAAACATAGTAATACCTGTTTGGTGTTTGTGCTTGAAAACTTATAACCACCTACAGTACATTAAAGTGTTGGCTCTGTTCTGTCCATTCAGTAGATTTATACAGTTTTTTTTTCTGCCAGCCTGTTTTTTTTTTTTTGTAAAATCCCCCATCATACATGTTAAAAAAAAAGTCAGGTATCTTCATCTCCTGACAGGAGGGATCATGAGAAAACCCATCCTGTGTGTCATTCTTCACCTGAGAACCTATTTGCCTCCATTTAAAGCTCCAGTCAATATTTGTTTAAAGCCGTGAGGAAAAGAGGAAAGTGCACACTCCTCTGTGTCCTGGTTACGTCGCTCCAACTTAGACTCACTGTCCCGACTGGTCCTACTGCTGCTGCACCCTTCTTACCAGCTCGCAGGTCATTTGTTTAGGAGACAATAGAGAATAGACAGGCAGATGCTCCTTTGGGTGTAATTTAAAGTATCTGTGTTAGTCTGGTAAATGGTTGTGCCTTTAAAACTACAGTATATGGTGATTTTAATCATTGGAAAGAAGACTAGAATACTGTAAAACAAGTGGATAGAAAACACAACAGAAGTATATCATACTTTTTAAACCTGTAATATAGTAGCTCTTTATTTGCCTCTGTATCCTGCTGCTTTCACTGGCTCCAGATCAGGTTTCTGTTGATACAGCTTGTTGTATGGAAGCTCTTAAAGACAAAGGTGTAATTATTAGGCTACTTAAATATAAATAAGTTGGCTCTGCTTAACTTGATGACCAGAAAGACAGACAAACACCCCAGAGCTGGTCTTCTCCTTTTACATGTCTCCCACTTCCCCGGCTGTGACCTTTTGAACTCAGCTGTTTGTATCAATGTAATTAAGACCACTGTTTGTATCTGTGCAGCAGGAATATGATTACATCTGATGGGCCTGCCAAAATGTTCGCCTCTATCTGCGAGTGCTTCCCATTGAGTTTGTGTTCGCGTGAGCTGCCTGTAGGCTGTGTGCTGTTTCCTCTGACAGTTACTGATAATGAAGAGTCATGCAAATGCCCAAGGGCCTCTTCTCTATTCTGGTTGATACTCCTCACCTTTGTTCCGTGAGTTTATGATATAAGAATGATTGTTACTAGATTCGTGAATAAAGTGCACATCTTTGATCTCAGAAAAGTTAGCCCACCGAGTGCTGAATATGTCTTTTTTTTAAAGATCTTACAAATTTTTAGAATATATAGAACATATGGGTCAGTGATAAATAAAGCTTGGCAAGATGAGCATCTCAAACCTTTTTTGCAGGATTGTGCATTTTTTGCTTATATTGGTTTCATGCCATTTTGTCTAGGTTCCCATGTCTGGAGGTGTGAAGCCCCGGTCACTCCACTTATATGTTATGCATATGTTGGAAATTTTCTATGTACATTGTTTATCCAAATTTCTATACACACACCAACTACACTGTCTGAAGAGGCTCTTCCTGAGGTTTCTTCCATTTTTATCCCCATCAATGAGATTTTTTTGGGGGGTAGTTTTTCCTCACTCAAACCACGGGCCAAAGGACAGGGGGTGTTGTTTGTGATATTGGGCAATGTAAATAAAATTGAATAGAAGTGAAAAATTGAGAAACTACATTTGCACCTCTTTTTAACCACATGGGAGAGTGAATGCTTAAGGCCAGGACATTTTTAATGAGACCTGTATTTAACTGCTTTTAAAGCCCTGTTTATGGACATCTCAGTTTGATTAACTACTGTTTCTGCCTGTTTGACTGTTTCTTGTTTTTATTTGTTTTACTCCCTCTTCTTCTCCCTTCCCCCTACAAATGTTTTCTGGAACTTGCCAGGCTGGCATTGTAAATAAAAAACTTTTCTTAATGTCTTATAAAAAACAAATGCGCCTGAAAAAGTTAAATAGTGTCACCGCAAAAGAATGACAAATTACACCACCTTGACCTTAAGGAATTTGTTGACTTGACTCCCTAAATTATTATAATAGTTACAACAAAGGCATTGACTTAGTTTTATTCACTATAAAATGGTTCTAATATAAGGTTAAGCCAAACTTGACATTTTTATGGTTACACCACATTGACATTTTTGCTGTTATTCCCCAAACATTCTCTCAAAAATGGATTAAAAGCAGACATTTTAGACTGAGACCTAAAAAAAAGAAAAGAAAAAAGCCATTTGTAAGTTTATTTTCAAATTTCAACCATTTTAAATGTAACCAAACCATAAGGGCACAAAAAACATTAGCATCATGTCATTGACCCATATACAATCGTCAAACGTTCCGTTTTCTTTTAAGGTGAAATTGTCTCTTGTGTCTCTTTTTTTTTTGGTCTTTTTTGCATATGTTGCACTGAACGTCTGACCGCCAACTGCAGTGTGTCTGTCATCACAGCACATTGTCTTTCTCCGTGTTTCCTCTGCGTCCTGCAGGTAAATCCAGCTGCTTGGGTGTCCATTCAGAGATCAGTCGAGACGCGTGGAGGCTGTGTGAGCAGATGTCCTACTAGCACCATCCTTACCTGGATTAGTCTCCACGGAAACCTTCCACATGAAGAAGGACATTTATTCAGTGTGCAGTGTGTGTGTCCTCGTGTATTTCAGTGTGCGTGTTTGTGTGCAGATCTAGTCATCTGTGTGAGCACTTGCATGCAAACACATTTGTGTGTGTGTGCAGGTGTTCTCATTGACTATTCAAATAATTGAGACTCAGACTGACCCAGAAACAAAATGCACTTCCTGCATGGCAACCAATCTATACAGTGCACCATATCACATTATGAAATACTGTATACTTTAAGTGCACTGAGAGATGTAGGTTACATTTTTCAATTTGAGGCACCACTCCATGTTTGTTTGTTTGTTTATTTATTTAGATCTGCTTTTCCCAAACTTGGGTCAGGACATAAAATGGGACACTGAGCTGTTTTTATTGGGTCTCCAAATGTCAGTAAAACAAATGATATATGACTTTTCCTAATTATAATAGAAGAATAGTGTTCTCTGGAAGAGTTTCTAAATGTTAACCTCACCAAAGTCATGTGAATTGCACAGGAAAAGCCTCAGTTGTAAAAGACGACAAGATGAAAATGATGTAAAAGATGCAACGAAACACAAAAATTACATAAAAAAGACCTGACAAGATAAAAACACCGTAAAAAAAAGAGGCATTCGGGCACAGTGTTTTGACAGTGGACAAGTCAGTCAGTGGCTGTCTAACTAATATTATTTGTTCATGTTAGAAGCGATCGTTGACGTATCTGGCTTATGTCAAATACCTGATTGATATCTGACCTCAGTGACATCCTGTAAAGTACATTTCATTCAACATTATTTTGATGGTGGAAGAGCCAGTAAATATAGACATTCTGGCAGTTCATGATGTATTTTAGTAAATTTGGGTCCTGAGGAGACATCAAATTGATAAAATTGATGTTTAGAATCTTGCGTTGAACAGGCTTGGGAACCACAGATTTAGATCCTCATTAGCTTTTGCGTAGCAGCAGCTGGGGTCATGCAGTTTACATGGTGACGATACAAAATACACATTACTACTCATCACAATACACTAACATCACACACTATAATGCACATTGGTACAATTTAAACAACAAAAGACAAGAGACAATAGACAAGCTCTGATTGAATTCATCATGATGAAACGGATCAACCACTTTTTGAAGCTGTTGGTCTCGTCTCAGCATTGAATTCAGTTTTCCTTGGTCTTGTCTTGGACAAAGAGGACTCTGGATCTTTTCATCATGATGTGAAAAATAATCTTTATTTTAGGTGTACATTTTTTTTCCTCTTGATTCAGCTACAAACTGGAAACTTAAAAGAAAAACACACAGCACATCATAATAATATTATAATAATATTTGAAAAACTTGTTCCCCATTATGCCCTTGCTATGTATCTAGGCTCGGTCTGAGTCTTGCCCTCCCAAGTCTTGGTCTTGTCTTGGTCTTGGTTTAGGTGGTCTTGACTACAACACTAGTGGTAACAGTGTTTACACGCTGTTGGCTGCAGCTGGTTGTGTAAGATGATCTAATATCCTGTGATGTTACATGATTATGCACAACAGTAAAAAGTATGATGCAAAGTAGATCAAAAGTCTGATCAAACAGATGCAGAATTCTTCCTTTATTTTCTGATCCTTTCATTTCATCTTTACAATCGGCTCATGTGCTTTAACACTCATATTATTAATAATTATTACACTGTCAGAAAATATGGCTATTGGTTAATTAATAAAGTTATGGCAACAAAGACACATCATATTATTTAGTAGATTTTAAAAAGATGTAAAGTATTAATTATAACATATCACATATCCTTGATGCAGCAAACTTCATAAATATTTGTTCAAAATGTAGTTACATTTACTAAAGATTTCACAAACTCAACAATAACATTTCTCACAGTTGACAAGCTTTATATAAATGGTAGAAATATAATAAATGTAATAGATCAAAACCATGCCTTAGACATTTTTTTACAGCAACAACTTTTTAATCAGAGTATCATTAAACTTTATTAACTTTTTAAATATTACTAACAAAATGAGGTAGAAATTCAAAATGACTGAAATCAGTGATTTAAACATTTGCTTTAAGAAACCCGTTTTCTTACTCTTTTATTGTTAAATTCTGCTCAGTATCATATCATTAGATTTTTTTCAACTGAAATTGGTTAAAATTAATCAGTGAATTATTTAAATATGTTCAATTCAACTTAATATTTGTTAAAACTAGATTTAGTCTATTTTATCACATAAATGTTGCATTTCTTTTTTAAGTATTAATTCAACCTAGTCTCACTTTTTACAGCGTAGTTCACCATCATGGAGTCATTTTCAAAATGCAAAGGAAAAAACAGTGAGGAGCTGTTTTGGTAGACTAGTGGTTCCCAAAAAAATACATTTCATGTCTCCTCGAATTACAAAAATAAGGCCATAATGTCTACATTTTTAATGCCTCCTCCATGGTCAAATAATGTTGAACTAAAGGCATATTTTCTCGTTATGTCTTTTATGTCATTTCATTTTGTTACGTCTTTTATGTTGTGTTTTCTTGTTATGTTGTTTACAGCTGAGGCCTCTCCTCTGCTTTTCCAATAGCTTTGGTGAGGTCACCTTTTCTTCAAACTCTTCTTCTGTTTTAATTAGTAAAAAGAATTCACATATCATTTACCATATTATTGTTATCTATTTTACTGTGACAATTGGCGACCCAATAAAAACAGCTCTGCGGCCCATTTTTTGTCCTGACCCTAAGTTTGGGAATGGCAGTGGTAGACAATTAGTGGAGTTACATACAATGTACAGCGTGAATTTATAGTTGCATCCATGTCTTGAGGCTAAAAGCAGGAATTAAGTATATAAAGATGAAGAACAAACAGATATTAAACAGGTGATCAGTGAGAGTGTTATATGACCAATGAGAAGAAATTGATGGGTTTATTACACAGTGAGATAAGAATTCAAAGTAGAACTGTACTAACTCTGGACTGAGCTACGTTGTCCCTGACACATGCAAATATCTCCAGCTGCATTTAACAGGGAAATGAGCTCTGTGTGTGGATGGACCTACAGCTGACTCATCTTATGAGACCTGGCAAAGAGAGATGACGAACTCACACCCATGTAGTAGTAGTTTAGGTGGTAGCACACACCTTCAAATACACACAAAAACAGCATCTGTGTCTATATAAGCCTGTTCTTTTCACCTGCGAATCACCTGCTTTTGGGGCAGGCACAAACATGTACGTACGCACACATTCAGAGAGACGAACAATGAATGGGTTAACGGACGACAATGAGAAAGCTGTTCATACAAGTAAACAGCTCACACACAAACACACACACACACGCGCACACACACGCACACACACACACACACACACACACACACACACACACACACACACACACACACACACACACACACACACACACACTTAAAACCCAACTTGCCAAGTCCTTCTTTATTACACTGATTCCTTCCTGGTTGAAATGAGTGACAGCTACATTTACATGACTGGTTGTAGTATGATAATAACACTATTACTACTACTATTAGCATTATTTTAAATAGCGTGATGTACTGTTTGAGTCTCTGCCACCCTGACTGTAATGAATGCCTTTGCCACTAGATGTCACCCATGATGAAGGAAAATACATCTTTAAATCCACCCTGTCTTGCTTTAACACATCAGGAGATATTGTTGAAGGCCTCATGTATTTAAACACTGCGAAATGTGTAATATTAATAGAAGAGATGTAGAGAAATGTAGAAACATTTTGAACTGACAAATGAAACCCTGAGTTCATGGTTGAGTTTTCATTTTTTCGCACCAGTGGAGACAAAGTATTTTGTTAGAGCTCACCATAATAAAACATTTGTCCAGTCATGTATCTTGGACATGCCAGTGTATTTGTGTCAGCATGAATTTTGCCTGACATACCATAACACACACATCAATATTAATAACATTACGTCTATAAAATGTATTGTATTCACTGTGTTAAAGTAGTTCTTTCACAATAGCTGTTTGCATTAACACCAACAACCTTCTGTAACGAAATGTAAAAGTGTTATGGAACATGATTAAATAACAGATAGACAACTACACTTGACTGTTACTATTTAAAGAGTCATAAAACATAGTTGGACAAAAAAAGCCCTTATATTATCCTATTATTTACCATTTATCCAATAAAATGTTTGCAAATCATGACTTCTTGTGAGCAGAGAGCACACATCTGTTTGTATTGGGATTTTTTGGAATTATTTGGCATATATATATATATACTGTATATATATATATATATATACTGTATATATATATATATATATACTGTATATATATATATATATATACTGTATATATAGATAATCATATTTCACTGTGACAAAAAAAACTGCATTAGTGTATTTGTATTCACTGTGCTTCAAGAAGTATAGACGAAGCATCCTACTTCCGGTCAGGACATACATATCTGGTTGCTGCTGTTGCGTTTTTTACTCTTTAACCCAGATTGCCCATCGGAAGAGAAGGAGATAAGGATGCTGTCTAGATAGTATTGGCACATGTCCGAGTACTGGCGGTGTGAAATGCCTTGTGCCTTTTTCCCACCTCTCCTCCAGTTTACCTACAGAGTGTGTGAAAGAGAGGGAGAGGAGAAGACAGAGAGAGAGGGGGGATCAGCTCCCAGAATGTGTCTATTATCCTTCCACACCAATCAAACTGTTGTGTCAGTGCGTTGCCATTGTATAGTCCTGGGTCAGGTTGCCACCGACAGTGGCTGCCATATTGATGACTAAGTCATTTCGGGGCTCTGAGGACAATGGTGCTCTGGAGCCTCCACAAAGCGCGAGGCTAATGCTCCCCTTTCAGCCGGCCCGCTCAGCTGCTGAGTGTGCAAGGCTGCTGGGCAAATGGAGTGGCGCAGGTCCAGGGGGCCTGGCCCTATAAAAACACAGGCGAGGGACTCTTCCCTGACATTGATTATACTGGATCTGTCCCACCTCAGTACCGTCTGTAAGTATACCAACACCCTGCCTCAAACTCAGCTAAGGAATGTAAATGGGGGACAGTTCTGTGTACTGGGGTGGAGACGCACTAAAACTGGATTCACTAGCTATGGATGTACCGATATGAGACTTGATTTACTATAGAGCAAACACATGGTAGCATTTTTTTTACTAGTCTGGTGAACAAGCAACAGTTTGAGTCTGCTGCTCTGTGGGGTTAGATGTGTTTACACCTCTGCAGCCCCAAGCTGTCAAGTTGGTGCCTTACTGCTGTGCTTGATTTTGGCTTGAAACATCATGAAAAGATCCACAGAACAGCAATGTGCTAAGTTTGTTTGAACTAAGGATGGTTATCACCTCCTGTTTTTGAGAATCTTCTCAATATGACACTAAATTGTGTACTGGAAACAGCTTGTTTAAGCTAGAAGACATGGGGCTTATTTTTGCGGGAGTTGCTCCAGTACTGTCCTACAGTACAATTTAACAAATGTATCTGTGGTTCCAGATTGAATCTTATTTATGGAAGAGCAGACATTTTTGTAATGTGGAGAAATTGAAAAATGATAAATGAGTGGAATTTTGTTCACTTCCTGTGACAGGCTCGGAGGGTGACCTTAACATATATTACATGCGATGAAACAGTTGGAAGGAAACTGTTGTAGGATGTGTTTGTTACTCCTTTTTTTTTTTTGCTAAAATACAGTACTTATATAGTTTTGTCTATAGTTATAAAATGGCAGCTTATTTATAAACAGCCGTGTAGTAACAGACGTCTGTATCTGTTTTAATCATGACGAATGTCCATGATAACTGTGAGACAATACAGGAGCTGACTCATGATCTGATTTGTATTTTGATGGATTTGAATATGTCGAATGTTTTTTTTTTAAATGCTCTACCTTCTCCTTCTTCTTCAGAGAGTAACCCCCAAGGGAGAAGCAGCAGCCATGAACACTCAACAGATGGAGCAGATGGGCCAGTTCAAGATCACAGTCTGGGAGGAAGAGAACTTCCAGGGAAAGCGCTGTGAGTTCATGCTGGAGTGCCAGAACATCATGGAGAGGGGCTTCAACAAGATCCGCTCCATCAAGGTTGAGAATGGACCGTAAGTTGACATCAGCAGCTCTTTATCTCTCCTCTGTGTATACACATGATCAGTATTTTGACGGCTTATTTGGAAATTTTACAGTCTATAAAATAACACTAGGAATATGAAGGTAAAGCTGATTAAATTATGAAAAACTAGAATAATTAGCATTTAGTAATGCGTTTATTAGTATGAATCCATTCTCAAGGGTTTTTTTTATTAAAAAAGCAATGAAGAATAGAAGACTGAATAACGGAGAGTCGTTTTGCCCTGTTATAAAAACTGATGCAACATTTCCTACATTTCATTTGATCTGCTTGGCAAAGTCTGTTGCACACATTATTCAATTCGGTGAAAATAAGCCATAAATTACAGTCTGCATTGTTATTGTACTGCTAGCTGGCATATACGGCTTGTATGAGGGTGTGTGCATGCATCCGAGTGTGACCCTGTTGTGATATGAGTTGGCTGTGTGCAGCTGCCGGCTGTGAGCCAGGACGGCTGACTGACTGACGATCAGATAAAACGCGCTGGGTGCAGCAGCAGCAGGAGCAGTGGTGGCGGTGGTGGTGGAAGCAGGAGCAGCAGTATTTAATGTTTGCTTTGTGCTCCCAGTGACAAAAGAGCTGCATGCTGTTCTCACTCGAGGCTGTTCTGTGGGCGTTGGACTCTTTTGTTTAACCAAAGTGACAGTTTCAGTGTTGTTGCACCAAAACGGCTTTGGATTTAGTGATGCATTATTAACTTATCTGTTTGGGATATTTGTTTTGTCACTTGTTTTCTTTCTCAATTTTATGGCATTTTACTTACTCTCTGCTCAATTAACCTCATTATTATCCTGTTCTCCTCTTTCTTTCTGTCTAGTTGGGTGGGTTATGAGTACCCAGAGTTCCAGGGACAGCAGTTTATTCTGGAGAAGGGAGACTACCCTCGCTACGAGGCCTGGAGTGGAAACAGCAGCTACAGAACCGAGCACATGCTTTCCTTCAGACCCATCAAGTGCGCCGTGAGTTTTCATTCATCCTTCATTTATTACTTAGCCTCTGTCAACTTCTTAAAGTAGCAAACACCCCTCTCACGCAACCCATCCCTGTGAATCCTCCAGAACTGCTTCATTTTAACCCATCCTTTTTTACTCTCTGGTACTGAAGATTTTAATGAGGAAAGAAATCTATTCTTTCATTCATTAACTTGTTCTTTACTGTCTATTCTTTAAATCTTTAGTATTATAATTTAATATACAGCACATAGTACAGTAATAAACATGATTTAGTGCAATTTATCATGGATTTGCACATACTTTCTTTATGTAACACATTGATGAGTATAGCAACAGTATCACTCTTTCTCTCTGTCTCTTCCTCTGCAGAACCACACTGACAGCAAGGTGACCCTGTACGAGTGCGAGGACTTCCAGGGCCGTAAGTTTGAGATGTGCGATGACTACCCTTCCCTACAGGCCATGGGCTGGTGCAGCAAGGAGGTCCCCTCTATCAAAATTAACTCTGGAGCGTAAGTTACACACCCTCCTCTTTTTTGATCTGGTCATATCAGTGTTAAATCATCATTACATCTGTATAATGTGACTTGGTCCTGTTTTATTGATATTTAAAGAAATCATTTAAAAAGCATTAATTGTGGTAATGGGTATTTAAATAATACATTTAATTTCTTGATCTGACATTGAGGTCCTCTCTCTCTCTCTCTCTCTCTCTCTCTCTCTCTCTCTCTCTGCAGCTGGGTGGCCTACCAGTTCCCTGGTTACCGTGGTTACCAGTACATCCTGGAGAGAGACAGACACCAAGGCGAGTACAGACACTACAATGAGTACAGCACCCAGGCTCACACCAACCAGGTGCAGTCCATTCGTAGGATCCAGCACTAAGCCTTCACTTTACCTGCCTGACCCAAAAAAACTCTCCCGAACCTCTTTCTCAACTTGAACCTGGAAAGACCATCGTCACAGAACCGTAGATGGACAAACTCTTTCTATCACTCTGTGGCTCTGCATGTATGGATATATTCTAAGTACCTACTTCTACTACCATGCTAAAGCATGTTCTTGAAATAGGAAATAAAGGCTTTTCTTCAAAACTAGAGATTGTTTGTCGGTATTCCTTTTTTACATTAAAAATGATCACCCTAAATAAATAAATAACAATAAAAGCAACGAGAAAAGCAATGATTGGCTACATTTGGCTGTCAATCATTTTGCACCTTTGACTAACACAGCCAGTCATGGCATAGGTGCACAAGAACTTCACGATCAGAGTCCCATATTCTCTTTTAGCTCTGCAAACTAGGCTGTTATCAGAGACAGTTTTTGCTTTGTATTTATTCAAAAGATATTTAGCCTTTTAGTGAACATGGAAAGATTTGCTTCAAATCTCTCTGTTAGGCTTTAGGATGTGTAATATTGTTCTTGTCAGACTGTATTCTTATTTCCAATAAACAAGAGCACTAGATCACGTTGGTTTCTAGTATTTGTTCTTCGACTGTTGCAGGCACAGTTTGCCAAAGTTTCCTAGTTGCCAAAGCCTAACAGATAACCTTTACTGGCAATTTTGAAACAACACACTGTCCATTTCATTTGCATTCAGTTATTCTAGAGTCACATAAATCATATTTTTAAAATATACTGTATATTTTTTATAAATCACTCAAATTAGAAATAAGTTCTCTTGATCTTGCTTGCAAAACTGTGCTATGTAGTTTTCACAACCAGTCGTTCACAAACCCATGGTCAGAAGGACAATAGTTTCACTGTAATTCAGTCATTCTCAACCTCAGAGAAACATCTAGTGGGCCACAGAGGTAGTGGTACTGCCAAACGGTTAGATTAAAATTACATTTATTTTTTGGCACTTAACAAAGCCAGTAATTTTCTATCTAAATGTGCTCAAGATTTCATGTAAATTAAAAAAAAAAACTCAAATTAAAATGCATAATTTTACTGACCAGCTACATTTAAAAATCACAATTTAACAATAACAACACATCAGAGAAAAACATGTTCTTCCACTGTTTGCTAGGTGTAGTTCCCTTGGATGCAGAAACACAAAAAAGATTGCTTTTTGAAAAAAAAAAATGAAAATAGAAAAATGAAAAATGAATCGTCTCCCTCAATATTTGGAACACATGTATTTGTCCTCCTAATAAAAACATGAAAGCGGCAGAGGATTTATATATATATATTCCAAAATTGAAAACAAATATTCCACTTGCCTGGTGAGTCAAATGGCTAATTTCCGATACGTATCCTTGTTTTTGAGTGCGAGTTAATTATGAGGGTGGTGAGAAATGTAAAATTACACAAATACAAATTTGTGATTTGCTGTGTTTTTATTTTTATAAATGTAGATATTATGGCATTTCATTATGTATTTTTGGAAGTTCGGAAAAATAAACACATTTCCACCATAAACTGATACAGAGAAGGGACAATTTGATGCATAAAAAATCACCAGAATGCTGTGAAGTCCTGGGGGAGGGGTTTTTGTGCTCTGTCTCGACCTCTATCCAAAGGTTTAACATGTTGAATTCCCTCTATATGCAATAAAGAATCATTAGCTGTGTGAAACTCACTAGCCGTGTGGTGATCAGAAGTGGGCCTTGAGTTATGAAAGATTGAGAACCCCTGCTGTAAGTGAACTGACAAAGACCCAGGCACTTCAACCAACAATTTATGGCAGCAGGCATGCATTCATTTTCATGTTATGTGAATCAGAAAAAGACCAAGGTTGCATTTGAAAAGTCAGAGTAATTACCTCTGACCTACTTTTTTTAACCACTTTTCCTTGACCTTGATGGAAAACATCATGAGGTCAAGGGAAGATGGAAAGGAGAATTTAAAAGGACTTAGGAAAAGACTCGGTGGTGCTGAGAGAATCCGACTGAATCCACTGACACTAGACAGATGTAACGTGGGTTGCCGTGGTGAAACTACAATATCCTGAAGATGGACTAAAAAAGCACTTCTTGGATACTTAGCTCTGTGTGTTCTTACCATGTTGTTCAATGCAGGCTATAAACATGGACAACCCAGTGAAAAATATGACTTCATTAAAAATGTTGGAATAGAAATAAAGGACTATATGGTACGAGGCACTCATTCTCAGCCTCTTGCGAACTCATATGTGTAATCCCAATTAGTATGACTGTATGAAAATAAATATATGCAAGATGAGCATAAATCTACAAATAAGGTCTAAAGATCTGCTGCTGTACCCTACATCTGATCATTCTTAGGTTTACATGTTGAATTAAAAATATCTGCCTAATCTAATAATAACATTTTAACCCATAAATATACTTACTCCAGTCTGATTTGGCTGTCTTTGTCTTCCTGCAGATCCACTTTGTAGGTTTTACAGTTTTCTGTTTAGTTTTATTCAGGCGTGCGACTGAAGGAGCCTCAAATGAATGAATGATATTCCTAAAGGCTCAGAATGAGGAAATAAGCACAGGTTCAGCTGCAAAAATGACTTCACATTTTACACCAACAGCAGAGTCATGTCCAGTGTATCGTATGCTAAAGGAGACACTAAAGGAAGCAGTGAAGCTCCCTTCCTTTGCATTTAGAGAATTTGAACAGTTGTTATCATGGCTGACACTCAGATACTTCTGGGTGACTTCACTCAGTCAAGAGCCTTCCTAACCGAAAAGATCTATTTGAACGCATACCCCTCATTTGTCTTCTGGCAGGCAAATATCATCCACATTGTTCTGAGTTTGTGCTCTGTCCAAGGTCCTGAACTCTGTTTGTATAGTCTTTCAGACCCTACCCCATAAGACCATAGACTGGACAGAGCAGACATTTTGGCCTCTTCCAGCAGTAAAAGCACAGGTGTTTCTGATAAGATTCATGCTGGCTGTGCTCCATTTATTTATCTCAGTGAACCAGTCCAGCGAGTCTACATGCGCATAAAGGCCCTGACACTGACACTCCTATATGGAATGAGGTTAATGAATTGATTAGGATAAACAGGTGGCTTATTGATAATCATTCTTCATCTATTTCCACTGACGGCTACACATTGATGATGAAGTTCCCCGCTACAGCTTTGCAAATGACAGAAGTACCTCAAAAGAAAAGAGTATGGATTGTTTGTTTATTCTAATGTGACACCATGGTGTTTATCTTCCAGTCACACTCCGGGATCCTGGAGCGTGTTTACCTCCACACACACACTCCTGTTGGTCCAGGACATTAGATTCCGTGTTACACACCCACAAGCCTGCATCGGCTCACGGTCCCACACCCAAAAGAACAGGATCTTTTAATAAATGTGTAACCATGCATACACACCTTTCTCAAATATACATTCCTCTGCAGACTGAATAAAGCAGCCGCACCATGGCCCTTAGAGGAGTGACACCTGAGTAGTTGTAGTAGTTGGAACTTGGTACTTTGTTCACACAACTTAGATCACCGAGGTAAGTTCAAGACTTTACAGATAATGATTCTTTATAGGCTGTAATCAGTCATTTTGGCACTGGTTTAGATTAAAAATATAGGATTATATTATTTAGTCTGATATTTCTAACCAACGTAAATGAATACAGTGGCTCATGGAGCTGAGACAAACCACTTTCTTCATTTAGGATTTAGATTTTTATTTGCAAGACAAGCGTGGATTTAATTTCTTTTCCTCTGTTTAACTTAAAGACCACTGTGTGATACTTTACAGCTATGATCACATGATTAACTACATTTTTGACATGAATTCTAAACGTTTTCCCTGATTATACATATGAACAAACTGACATGAAGATAACAAATGAACGCTTTCCTGATTTTTCAAATGTGTTTTCTTTCCACCAGTGGATTTCTTGCATTATGATCATGGACTTTACCCATCTCTCGACCTCCTGCTCTATCAATGGATACAGTCTAGCTTTCGAGGCTTGTTTTAAGTTGCCTGCGACTTTTACTTGGACACAGGCAGCTAAAGCAAGTCTGGGACGCCAGAGACACACCTACCACCAGCCCTGAAGGAACAACAGTCACGTGAAGGCTGTGGAAATCCGTCTTTCAGCCCCTTGAAGATGGAACAGACAACATATGGTATTCGTTAAATTGCCCCACTCTGATTAGCTGTACAAGACATTTTTCTTCTTAAACACAAAATTAAATGTTATGGTTAATTATGTAGATATATAGGCCAGTGTAATAACTCCAATTCAATCTGCTTTGCAAACTTCTGATTTAGATTTTCATGTAAGGTTTACATGCTGTAATTGGAAAATAAAACAGTATAACCATTAAGGATTACTTATATTGTATTTTATCCAATGCGTTCACCTGTGCTCATGAGAACTGTAAATAAAACACTAAAATATGATGACGACCGTTCACTTTCAGTTCAGTCAACACAGAACGCTGAATGTTGCAATCATGACCGGAATTAAGATTCATGATTTATGATTTGACAATAAAGTTTAGTGCGGGATCTAAACTGACATATAATGCAAAGTTTTACTCATGTGACTGAGTTGTAATTTGTTGTTTGTGCCTTTTTTGTAATTATGACAAACCAAATGGTCTGAGAGAACAGAAAGTGAATGAAATCTAGTGACTAACAGGGTTTAGTTCAGAGACATGATATATCTTTGTTCTGTTCCTCTTGAAAGCACTGCTTTTATCTTATTATTTTTATCCCGTCCTGATCTCACTGACATGATTGGCCTGTTAATGCTTTCCCGCTGTAGCAGCTGCTTCATTTGTCATTCAGTACAAACCTGTTTATATTTTCTCATTTAAAGCATCTTTGGGCAAATGATTTGCTGCAAAACTGCGAGTTTTTTAAAAATTATTTATAGCTAATTGGTGCATTTAAACATTGTTAAATGTCTAGTTTACCGCAAGTTTCCATACTAAAATCCTATATATTCATCCCACTGAACATGGCATCATTAGCCTTAAGTTAAGCAGTCTATAACGTCCCCATTTATATTTTTCTTTCGCCTAAATAGGCTACTCAATGCGAACTGATCAATATATTTAAATTAATATGCCCACAATTAACATTCATCATCGTAAAAATACCAGTTTATTAAGAGGCTTTAAAGACAAATGATAAAGTTTGAATATAGGACTGTGGCAACACACACATATAGCCTTACTATTTCTCTTTTACACGGGCTTTTTAAAACAGGTTCTGTATAGTTTAGAACCTTAACGCACTACTGGCTCTAGAAAAGAAAGAAAGAAAGAAAGAAAGAAAGAAAGAAAGAAAGAAAGAAAGAAAGAAATGGGACAGAGTCGAATATAGCGCCATTAAGCATTAGAAGTCATGGTTTTAGAGTTACAACCTCATTACCCTCAGATTGAGGCTATATAACCTTAAACCCACAAACAGAAGGTTGGGGGATGAAATGTTCTTGTTTTCTCGTGTGCGCTGAAGCGTGTTTTTCAAGGTAAATATTCGTCTTCCAACATGAAACAGGTCTTTGTTGTTTGCCGAGAGGTAAAGAGGCGGAAAAGTGAGGAGGATCTGAACTGGTTTCCATGTCAAACACTTCAATTCACCATAGAAACTCAGATCTTAACGCGGAAACTTTATTAAACTGTGATGGTGGATTGATAAGGGCCGAATTTCTATCGGCCTCTTTTTATTGTGGGCACCAGGCGGGCTGACAGAGGTAAATTGCTCTTTTAATTAAAGCAATGCACCAGGGGAAATTGCTGTCTGAATATTGTCTCAGAGATGGGGGCCAGTGACAGTTGCTTGGAAACTTCAATCTGTCCACCCGCATTTATTCCAGATCACAGTTATGAGATAAAGTTTAATAAAAATCTTTTCCTCCGCCACCAACGAAATGAAATCCAACCCTTTCTGAACAACTGAACACAATGAGACAGGACTGCGGAGGAAACCTCATGTTCAACATGTATCTCTCAGGTTCGTCATTTAGTCCCATAAGAATTAGAGGGAAAAAAGCCTGTAATGATATGGTTTTTTAAAATTCTGCTCGGTGTCGGTGTCCTGAGGCGGTGATGCTCCGTTTCCAGGGCAGAGCATTGTTCAGCGGTTTCAATCTGAAAGCCCGTCTGCTCTTTTGTCGGAAATCGGAAATCCTTTTTCCTGGACGCGTTTCCTGGCTTCTCGGAGAGGAGACCGCAAAGACGACAAGCTTCAGGCATTAGCCGCAGCCTGGACCAGGGCACAATTAGGATTTGAAATCAATTTATACATATTTTTTAATGTATATATTTAGAACATTTTATTTAATTTATTTTTTTTAGTTTATATCGCATGCATAGAGCTCTTCACTTTAAGAAAACTTGCAGCACAGCCAGTCTGACCTTCTACAAAGAGAAACGTATTTCATTTTCAGCAAACACACTTAAATATATTGTCTTTAAATGTGTTAGAGCGCGACCGTTAAATAGTTATTAATAAGCTAAAATTAAACATATTTATACTGGTTTATTAAAACTGAAACAACTGGAATTATTTTAACTCAGTAAGGAAAGGATGGCTTTAATAAATGGACAGTTGACTATAGATATCAGGCCTGTGTTTGTTCTGTAAATCTGTTTAAAAGCAGGGTAGAATCGGCAGAAGAAGAAGGTAACAGTATGTTTTAATCTGTTTTCATTTCAGATCCGACAGAAAATCTGTTGAAGGAAAGCAAAGCCACATCCTGGGGTCCAATAAATACAGGAGTACAAAAAGGTAAGAACTTAAAACACGAAATAATTACCACGACGCACAGTTATTTAACATTCAGTATTTTTAAATGAAAGAAAACCAGCTCAACCCGATATGTGAAAACATTAAAGGATAGTATATCCGCTGATATTATTCATCGTATTGTTTCCAAAAGCTTAAAAATACCAAAATAAAAATGTTAACTAAAAATATTAGAGCCCGACTAAAATGGTAAAAGATTGTAATTAGACTACGCATACTTTCATGTGTTCAGTCTGAGAGTTTGCAGCTGCGGTGAGTTGTATCAGCAAAGAGTCGATAAAAACGGGCAATTTACTTGATCTTTGTTCTATAAATCGTCACATAATGTCGCGTTTAAGCTTAAAAATCATTTTAAAATCGCAAACACCATCATTAAGCAGAACGTCATTCCTCCACAGCTCCATTCACACTGATCTCATTACATTGTCAGTGTGTGGTTACTGTCTGGACATGAGCCTCTGTCTTAAAGCCAAGTGAAGATGGTTCGCGTTTAAAAATGTCGATCTGTCACCTGAAATAAGTAACGTTATTTTTTTTATTATAGTAGTGGTATTATTAGTATTGTTAGTAGGCTATTAGGCCTATTATTGCTACAAGTCTGGGCCTCTAAGAATTTGCTCACAAAATACAATTCAGTAATGGCTTATAGGAAACTTTGCACTGATTGAAAACACTAAGAATCTATTTTTTTTTTCCTCAAAATGCTTCCAAAATATCAAGAAATGTCAAGTCCAACAAATAATAACCCGACACATATAGGCTGAAATACTGAATTTCGTTCAATATGGTTACAGAAAAGTCTTTTTTCTTCTTAATTTTTTTTTTTAAATCCTGTTACATTTACTTTAGCATAGACCAGGTCTGACTGTTTTCGTGTCCTCCCTGTGCAGGCAGTGGTCAGATCCAGCTGTGGCAGTTCCTGCTGGAGCTCCTCTCCGACAGCACCAACATGTCGTGCATCGCCTGGGAAGGAACCAACGGCGAGTTCAAGCTCATCGACCCGGACGAGGTGGCCCGGCGTTGGGGGGAGCGCAAAAGCAAACCTAACATGAACTATGACAAGCTGAGCCGGGCGCTGCGCTACTACTACGACAAAAACATCATGACCAAAGTCCACGGCAAGCGATACGCTTACAAGTTTGATTTCCACGGCTTGGCGCAAGTGTGCCAGCCGTCCACCACGGAGCAGGCCATCTACAAGTTTCAGGGTAATTTCTCCCCGATTCCCTTTTCAGGAATTTCCAAACTGAACCTTGTAGCTCCTGGTGTGGCGCCGTCGGGTTTCTCGTACTGGCCTGGTTCCCCACCGGCAGCCTTATACCACAGCCACAACCTCCAGCCTCCAGGACCCTTCGGCACCGTGTCTCCGTCCCACATCAGTTGTGTCAATAACATCAACACTCTGAGTAACATCAACAACCACTATAACTGACTCTAAATTCATCCTTTAGACAAACTTGGAGAACGACCTGAATAATATAGCGATTAAGGAGGAGAAAGTATACTGTGAGCACCAATAGGCCGGTTTCATTTACATGATCTAGGATCACCGGTTAAAATGTGCATTTCTGTGAAGGAAGGTATAAATATAACTCATGATATATTTCTATCTTCACAGAAATTCTGATTTTAACTAACGAGCATACGTGGTTCTTTTAGACGACGAAACGATTTACGTCTCAAAAAACAAAAGACACTTCATGAAAATAAAACAGTTAATTTAAAAAAAATCCCTCAAGAGGACCGACTTTACGCACAGTGATTTGAACCTTTACCTTCACTCGCCGTGGGCTATTTCAGTAAATGTATTAACCCATATTAACTTAATAAGAGCCAAAATACGGACGTTTCTTTATTAATTTAGCCTGTTTCCTTCCTTGCACCAGTTTCGAAATGAACAAATAATAATTTTTTTTCAAATCTAAGTTAAGGATATTTTATCACCTGTAATGTCTCATCTTTTTCTGTCCTTACGCTATGGCGTGTCCTCCGTCGGCGTGTTTTCATCAACCTGGGAGTGTATCCGCACTTATTATTGGACTACTGGCGCCACCTCGTGGCTCTAAACCGCTGGTCATGATTTTTGAACTTGGACTACATCTGACGACCGTCGCATAATCCCACTATCTGACTCCTTGTTTCCCTAGAAATCAAACTATATCGACGTGTAAAAAAAACCTTACACCACGTCCAAACAATACATTCAAAGTTGAACCATTTTGCAATAAGACGGACATCATTGTACAAAGGTTGCGATTTGTGTGAGAAAAGCTATACAGTAGTATCAGAGACTGTGAGTTTATATTCTGTAAATACTGTGAGGTAGAGACGAACTCAGGCTACAGCTGCTTCTTAGTGCTTTTCACCTGAATTAGAACGCGTTCATCCGCACATGCCCATAGCTGAAACAACTGTACCAATGGAAAAGAAATGAGGAAAATAAAAACGGATCGTTATGAATAATCCTCTTTGTCACTTGTGTTTATAATGTCTGGTTTGTTTTATTCGTCGTTACACTTTGGCGTGTGCAGTAAGGGTCCTGGATAAAACACTGATGATGGAAGTTCTATCACGAAACAAAATGGGTGCAACTGCAATAAGGCTATTTTTTCCTGGAAGAAAGCCTAAAAATGTTGGTGAGTTTCGCAGAAAATTTGAGGGATTTTTTATTTTCATTTTAAGATGAGCTACTGTATTCGTGTATCAGATTATCTTTATATGTTTTCACATCTAAATCCCAAAGAAACTCGTCATTACACCGATCTATTAGACAACAAACCTACAGCAGAAAACACCACCTGATATTTGGCATCAGTTAAATGACGTTTTTGTCATGTAAACTGAAGACTTCTCCTGCTGATGCGTCTGTATTTGCGGTAAAACCTGACAACAAACCATGTCAGCCACTCGGGGGCGCTGTAAGTCTTTAGTCACTCAGCCATTACAACATCCTTTGCATAACCAGGTCTAATTCTGAATATGGAAGCATTTGCAAATAGCAGATTAACGCAAATTATAACAGAGGAGGTCGACACAGATTAAAGTACATCTGGACTGAGCATTATCCAACAGTTGATTGGATGATGACGTTTTATGTCTGTTGTATGAGACAATGACATATCTAAGTGTATTTTATGTGGATAAAAACAAGACAAGTGTCCAGCTGAGGTTTTTATTGTTCATTGTTTGGTAAAACTCAGCACCAATTGATCGAGTAATAAGATAAAGAATGTATTTTTGTTGGCATGCAGTACAGTACAGTATGGTATAATGGAAGCGTTATATAATCAAACTTTATCATAGCACATAGCTCAGCAAAGACTAAAAGACAAGCAGAGAGAGAGAGAGAGAGAGAGAGAGAGAGAGAGGAAGAGCAGTCATTTATTCACAACAGCAGTGTTTGTGTGTGTGTCCTGCATATCAAACGGAAAGACATGGGGTCGCTACTGACAACTGAATCTCTCTCTCGCTCTCCGTCTTCTCTCTCTCACACACTTGAATAACTCTCCTACAGTCGAGCGAGTCTCTCTACTACACAAACACAGGTGTGTGTGTCTAATATGTCGTTCACTCCCTGTAGACACAGGCTTCCTTTAAAAACACAGTGGAAACTCCTCGGAGACTGAGTCACTTCCACAACATTGTAATCGTCACTATCTTCTCTGCCAACTGCTTTGTTGCTAATCTGCAGGCGCCTATTGTTGCAGCTAAGCAGCACTCATCCTGTCTCTTCTTCTTGCATAACAAACTAGGTGGGTGTTTTCCCTGCAAGCTACAGGATTAACATTGTGAATCTAGAAAACAGAGAAGAGAAAAATGAAAAGAGGAGGAAAGGGTAAAAGTGTCTTAGGAAAAGCATTACAATCTGGACTGAGAAACCAATAGAGTACAAAATGTCGAGTTTTTTTCTCCATCATGGAAACATTACTCATTGGATGTACTCGAGACTTAGTTACTTACTCAGACGTAGTTTGTACTTATAGCTGGAGACCTGTAGGCAGAACTTGCCTCCAGCACACTGGAGTGACCGTGGATGAGGCAGGCGGTGGGTTGTGTGTGGCTCTGTGTGAAGTGTTGCAGTCAGTGAGTCACTCTTCCAGCTGGAGAGACGGTAATGAATTCTCAGCGAAATTAGAACAGCACACCTACATGGTGCTGAAATAGACTTGTGAATAAGACAGGGAGAGATAAAGAAATGTGGTTAAAAAAAAAGCACACTATGAAGGCAGCGAGTGGAGAAATAACAAACATCAAGACAGAAGTAAAAGAAAATGGCTGAAAAACCATTTTGAACAAAAATATTTGACCCTTTTATTGGAAACAGCTACTTGTCTAGACACAGGTTTTGTAACTAAAACAGAAAAATCACCCTGGAACATATTCACTGTTAAAACATGTGGCATACTTTATGTATTCACTCTTACTACACTTTATGTGTTTGGTATTATGTTCAATAAACTATGAACAGACAAAACTCACTGGGACCAAAATACTGGCAAAACAATTTGCTGACATTGAAGGGTTTTAAGCTTGGCTTTGTGAGTAATCTACCCTAGATCTTATTTTATTAGTAGACCTATAAATCTTTCTTTGTTAATGCTGTGCCAAAGGTTAAAGAATTGGGTGTTTGCTGAGAATTTGGCGGGTTTGATTCATGTGAAAATAAAGGAAAGTCAACATACAGGTGATAGGTACAAATCCCCCAAACAACCGTAGGTTATTGTTACAGTGGAATACAGAAAATTACAAGCATTTCTCCAACTGGTTGGTTTTATAAGACTCTATTTTCAGATGTTTCCAGGTGAGATTCTGTAAAAAGGAGAGAGTGTTGGAGGAAGGCACAGTTTGAAAAATAAACAAACAATATGAGTCACTTCAGTATAACCCGATGATGGTCTATCAGATTGAAACATGCGAATAAATAATACAGCAGCAATAAGCAAGGGTTAGGGTAAGGGTTAACCTAACCCTAACCCAGCGCTGGCCAAGAACTAGACAGACAACCCAAATAACGTTTACCACTATTACAGAACAATAGTGGATGGTATCAGACCTATCTCCAGCACTGGCGCAGAGCTAATGAAGTGTGGAGATAGGTCTGGATATGCAAGACTACTGGGACACCATATAAATCTGATGGCTCATCATGATTAATGATACACAAATCTATTTTCAGTTGTTGGACATTTTGTATAATTGTATATATATTTATTTTTGGTAACATATTAGATGATTTGAACATTTATTGAAATCAAACCATGTCCAAAGGGGAAAATGACTGGTGGAGCTGTTAAAAACTCATAGACATCTGAAATGTGAGCCTGACTACACACTGCTTTTTGACGTCACAAGCCAACAAAGGTTGTAAACCACTGGTTTAATCTATTAACAATGTGTTGCACTTTAAAAATTTGTTATAAAGATTTTAAATAAAGATCTGTGTAAAATCTTCATCTTAAAAGTAAAGTGGACAGTCAGATTAGTGGAGTTGAAAGTTTCCTTTGAGAGTAGAAGCGTAGAATGGAAATAACTTAGAGTGAAGTACCTCAAAATGGTACCAATTGGGATAAAAGCTTCAGATTGGATCCTCTTTAAAAGGTACATCATCCAGGACTGGGTTTTGGCAGTTACGTAAAGGCTAAATGGATGAGTAATCATGCAGATTTATGCAGTGTGAAATGATTCACTGGCAAATAAAGAATGAGAAATGACAATGAATACAGTGTAGGTGTGTGGCGGATGAATGAATTAGTACATTGTTTAGGTTTGTTACATATTATATAACGCATAAATAACAACATAAACTGAATTTAGCACCTTTGACCGGGTTTCCCTTCTAAACTTGACTTCATCCCACTTCCTTACGTGGCAACCCACTGTGTTATTCCAACTCGACCCAGGAGTAATCTAGTTAAAGAGATTAGCAGGGTGGTTATAGCAGGAGGAGAGCAAAATAAGACATAATCCCCAGGGTGCACCCTCGATTGGTCCAGATTTGCACAGTTTTCCATGCGGCTGAAACAGAAACAGAAAAGTCAACTTCTCTGAACAACAGCGCTGAGAGCACTGATAACGGCATCGTGTCTTATATAAGTTGGTGTTTTGTTGGACCGGTATCACTGACAAATATGTAGTAAATATAACTACATTTAGGACAAACACTAAGACGAGTTTCTTTTGAAATTAATTTGATCATATTAAATATTTAAGGTGCATCAAGTGCATTTCAAAACAAACTGTGTTAAGGTTTTGATTATCTTTTTTTATATTCTGGTTACATTTATCTGAGAGAAATCATCAAAGCATCATACTTAATTTTTTGTCTCAGTTATCACAATTTGCCTTTAGGTTTAATATTTGATGTATAAGTCTTAAATCTTTTTTCTGTGTTGTAGAGGGTGTCTTCTGTGTTCTGTTGTGTCGCTCGTGTTATCCTGTAAAAAGGACAGTTGTAGAATAGTTTTTTTGTGTGTTTTCCAAATGTAAAACTGATGTGTTGTAGATGTTTTTAAAACCACTTTAAGTGGACATGCATAGGCCATGACTAACAGCAGCTATCGACACTTTGTTCAGTAATAGCCTCATTCAGGTTCACTGTCTGTAGCATGCCTGACTCCAACTTACAGCTGCAGTGCTGTAGTATTTTTTTCTGCATAACTGGGGATAATTCAATGAGTACCTGTCGGCATATTATAATTTAAGTGGTCTGACAGGAAACAAGAGTTGTATCCACTTTTCTGGACTCTCTACCCACTGATGCAGACTTTGTCTAATCACAGGTGTTTTCAGACAGATAGGAGGTTAAATACTTATTTATCTATTGCTAATCAGATCCAGTCAGAGGTGAAGCAGCTTCTCTTTTCCACAACAATGTGAAACAGGACCATGTCATCTATTTTTGTATTTAGTCTTTTGATTTGGACTGAGAGGAGAGAGCTGCCTGATTTTGGCTCCTGTCGCTAGACAAAGAAATCGATAATGTTATCGTAATCCACGCACAGAAATGGAGGTAAAACTGACACTGATGATACTTCTCATGTCTTGTTGATACGATAAAAACAACACTGCCTGAAACCAAAAACTGGATTCATCACAACAGCTGAGGTAACTGACTAAACCTGCAGGACTGACAGACATGCCATGACTGACACACAAACACTATGTGTGTTTATTGATCACTGCACTGTGTATATGGTGTGCAGTGGTTCAGCCCACGCTAAACCCCACACAGCTCACTTTGTCCAGCTCCCATTCACTTACCTACCCGTTACTATAGAGACACAGCAGTGGAGAATGCAGAAAGCAGGCTGGCAGACTGATATGCAGGAAACCTGGGCTGAATCTTAATAATGAAGAGAAGGCTCACAACACTGCACTGAGAGGCTGTTGCATAATGCTGCTGCAGAACACAACTCTGATCTGAGTCAAAGTGCTAAGAAAGAAAGAAAGAAAGAAAGAAAGAAGGAAATAAATAAATAAAGGAGAAAATACTTCATACATACATCATTTTACATTAGTGGATGTCATGCAAAATTAGTTTGAAACACTATGGTAGGTTTTACAGGAATGACAAACTAAGAGTTAGAATTAAAAGAAAAGTGTATATAATCTGTTTTCTTTAATTAAAAATAAATCACCAATGTGTAATATATTACTGAAACAATACAAATATAGATGTTAAGCATATTAACAACAGTGTAAATTAGTCAACTGCTCCTTTAAAAGTCATTGTAATAAATACAATGAAAATGTATATCACATCACAAAGAAAAGTGAAAATGAGACTTAATTAAGGACAGCATTAACACTTTGTGTGTCTAAAAGTTGTCCTTTACAATGAGTGGCTTCTTTATCATCACCAGGTGCAATCAGAGTGTATGTGTGTCTGAAAAAAGAAAAAGAATGTCTTAATCTTAAAAAACCTAAGGCTAAATAACCAGGTTGAGAGATGACTAACTTTAGCTGCTACTAAGGAACTATCTTGCAAAGCAAACGCTGACTACAATTAAATGTATTAAATACCTTTTATTTTCACACATTTGTAAAAGGGATTGATACTCTTCTACTATTTCAGAAACACACTGTTCAGCTGTAGCCTACGTCTCCTCCAGAAAGGGGCAGTGTAACTTTATGAGGTATGATCTATCACAAAACTAGGAGAATACACTTGACTTGAAGTATAAAATGATCATAACTAATAGTATATAATAGTAATAAAACCAAATCAAATATAAAAACATCCAAATAGCAAACATCCAGCTTGAATGGGCACAACACCCTTGATCTTGCCCCTTTTTTGTCTTTGTGTTTCCTTGCTACACTTTTTTCCATTCCTTCCACACTTTTTGTTCTTATTTTATGGCTGCCTTTCCCCACATTGCTCTGTAAATAGATACTGCATGCACCTGTAAGACAGACAGAGGCTGTAACATTTTGGAAAATACTGTATTTATTTAGATATTTCCAGTGGTTAACATGACACATATTCTATCCCTTTTTTATTTTTCCATCACTCTAAATCCCAACTGAAATACGTGTTTTGCCAACTACGAGGCAATAAGAATCACCCACCTCTAAATGTTAAATAAGAGGAGGCAAAATAACCAGATTGAGTGATGACTATAGTAACTGTAACTGGTACTAAGCAACTATCTTGCAAATACAAATGGATTTTATTTTCACACATTTGGAAAAGAGATTGATACTCTTCTACTAGTTCAGAAACACACTGTTCAGCTGAAGCCATCCCGCTTGACTTATGGTATAAAACAATTACAACTAATAGTATATAATAGTAATAAAAAAAAAACCTAAAATCTAAAAATATCCTGGCGTGAAAAATCTCTGCCCCTCCAGCTTGAATGGGCACGACACCACTATTCACTATCTCTCTGTGTCTTTGTCCCTTTTTTTGCTGTCTTTGTGTTTCCTTGATCCACTTTTTTCCCTTCTGTCTACACTTTTTTGTTCTTATTTTATGCCACATTGCTCTGTAAATAGATACTGTATGCTCCTGTAAGGCAGATAGAGGGAGAGCAAGTCACAGACGGATCTGAGACTGCAGCAGATTTTAACCAATCAAATGAAGGATCCCTCCAGCCCACGTGTCTTATTCACAAATCCAGAAGGAAACCCTCATCAATGCAGGTCCACTCTCTCATACAGTACACAGTGCTGACAAAATGAATAGAGCACAAGACCAGTTTAGCATATGAATGCTAACAGATTTCTCTTCAGCCGCCTTCACACACCGTTTCTGTTGAGCTATTTTTAGTGTTGTGGCCCCATTTGGAAGACCCAGGACAAAGAAGTAGGATACCAAAAATATCCCTTATATGTGTCAAGGTGCTTCACTGTGTTCAGTCTACCTCACATCTACAAGTTCTGGGTTATACTGTTCACAAAAAGATGTATACCTCACATTTGTCTATAGATCAGTCAGGATTTAAAACACATTTTACCTACTGGCGTGTGTGAAATTTCAATCTGTAAAAACTTTTCCAGGTGCAAAATCCTCTTACTGCTGTAGGTCACCAGAGATATCTCATGAGTTTCAGTCTCATGGCAACATATTGTAACATCCCAGTAAGCATATTTGTCATGGACTTATTTCTATTGCGTAACCATGTCTCAAGGGTTCCCTGCACATCAAAGGATTAGGAGGGTGGTGAGAGTAGATAAGAAGCTGTCCAAGTTAATTACTGCCTCCACAAATTGTACAATTTTTACAATCACGGGCCGCAAGCACATACGCACCAAGACACCTGAACGTTAAGACAAGTTTCTACATAAAAAAAATGCAAAAGAGACAAAAGATACTACATAGTCTGGATTTATTTCACTGAGATCACCATGAACAATAACTGTACTAACCTTTTATTAACACGTACAGAGAGTGGACTGTATCATCAGTAGGCCTATTTCATGACAACACACTGGTTCAGGTTTACACATCTACGTATCACTTTCCATAAATGACATATAGAAAAAATTACCTGTACAAAAAGATCTAATTCACAGATTGATATTAGAGTGAGAATTGGTGACAGCAACTTAATGGCAACTCCTCCAGTGCCTACAAGAAAGCACTAGGACACGACCATTTCGTTGTTAAAACTGTGCAAAACATCAAAGGTTTGTTCAGAGCTGTGCAAAATAGCAGCGTTATATTCCACCCTCCAAGCAGTGGGTTCACGACACATCACAATGATCACTTAAGAACCATGATACTGAATAAGAACTGTTACATTTACCTTATGCGCATGGTTTTTGATTTGGAGTCACTTTTAGCTTATAGAAAGTGCAATGACACACATGTGCAAATAATAGCGTCCTGTCGCTTACATCTTAAATTGACACCCTTCATAATCCAAATATACATCATGATCCCTCCTAAAGTGACTCAATTTAAAGTGAACTGAAGTCAGCACATTCACAGAACAGGGCGAGAATACCAAGCTATGTTTTTGTTTTTCTTACACTTGAAATACATCATATACAACCACCTTCAAAAACAGGCAGAGAAGAATAAAATAAATAACAGAAACCTTCAAAATGTGGGCTATGTACATGTAAACCATATAGTTTCAGGCCAAGAATATATAACAGTTGGCACATACGAGATATTACAAACTCTTTAAAAACTGTACATTCTATTGAGTCTTCAGATATATTAACCTCTGCAGTGTGCTGCAAATCAAATCCAACATGTACTGAAAAACATGTTACAGAGGCCTTGGGTCCATTAAGTGTGGTTTATCACGGACTCCTTTTACTGCATCACAGATTTCTGCACATATACCCTCATGTTAAATTTCAACCAATGACCCAGTTACAGGTCACTGGCACAGTATCATAGTAGGCAAAAACTAAATCATTGCATTTAAAATGAAGTCGATTGGATAAAAAATATTTATAGCTTCATCGCATATCAGGAGTTGAACACATTCACATTCCTACTGTAGTTGATTAGCCATGCAGCACTGTGGATTTCTGCAGGGGAGGGGGGGGGGGGG
>JAPQRN010000015.1:568864-589651 GCA_037367275.1 Coranthus polyacanthus | reverse complement strand
GGCTGACCAATGTCATACGTATCGCATCTGAGACCAACATTCATCTTCCCAAAAGGGAAAACGGAACATTATCTGACAGTTACACAGAAAAGTGTTTTAGACAAGGAACATTTACTACATATGTCAACTAACAAACTAGAATAAAAGTTTGTAATAAAGTAAAAGAACTATTTATATAGCTTGTCTTAAATAATTGAGCTCAATTAGACAACAACACTCTTGTGGCCAAATCAATGAATAGCTAAAAGTAAGGATAAAATAATTGATGTGAATTAATAGATTGCAGCCTTTTTACTTCATTTTCATTCTCCCTTTAATGATCCTGATATTTGGAGAAGAACTATCTGGAATATATTCATTCTTCTTTTCCAAACAAAAAAGTCACACCAAATGATATGGATTTTTTTCAGTTTATTATTAAAAAGATTCAGTCCACAGTAGTTCAGAGTTTGGCACCAACAATATAAAACAAGTTAATCAAAAATAAAGTGTACACCCCAAAATAGCATTGAACAAAATGCCTGATAAAAGGGATAAATAAAAGGAAGGAATTAAAGGAGAAAAAGACATTTCTGTATAAAACAAACATCTCATTTTCCAATACATAAAAAGTTTTAGGCTACTAGTTAAACTTTTGGACAGTCAACTTTGGCTTCATAGATTTTACACATGCTGTACCATGTTGTTTACAACTAGCATTGCAGATGGCAGAACCACATATCACATCCATATGGTGAGCCTACGCTATAATAATAGCAAGGCTCTATGTTTTAACACCAACTCAAAAGTAACAGTGCTTATCTTGTCTTATCTTGAATGTCTTTGGAAGTATACAGAAATCCTTTTAAAACCACATAATGTGTATAGTTCACAAATGTTTAACTGTCTGTAAATAGACATGTCTAATGGTCCAGAAAAATGTACTATATGTTTCATATCTATATTTTTTGTGCATCCATCTGAATACACTACTCACTGAGAGATTCAGCATCATTTGAGTGGCTTGTATTGTGTTAATCAAAGGAATGTTTCGACGATAAAAAACATTTTTTAAAAGTCCCAATGCAACAGTACAACAGTAATCCATCTGGTTAATGCATGTGTGTGTACAATACAGTATGTTTGGAGAGGTTCTGAGGTGATAAAGCAGCAGGATTTGTGTTCAGATTTGTAACAAAAATATGTCGAATGAAGAAATTCTTGTTTTTCCAAATGAACAAGAGGATCACAGCCAACGTGTAACTTTGGACATATTGTTAAAAAGGCACAGAGGTCGGTGGTGAAAAGTCTTGTTAAGGCACTACAATTGCGCGTGGGGAAAACCTTTGTAAGGCACAAATCAGTTGGAAATGTCTTCTTTGAATAAAGGCAGGAGGAGTCTTCCTTCTTGAAGTGGTAGGGACACTGTAAGGGCTCTCACTTCTTCATCCACTTCTACTCTGAGGGGCTGTGAGCATCTGCAAGCAGCTCTGGCCTCAAACATTCAATCGGACACTGGATGTTCTGGAAGGGTAATGCAGGATGAAAAGGAATAAAGATGTGTCTGTTAGTTTTGGCTCAACGTATGGTAACATCCACATAATCTACAGTGTGAGGATTGTCAGTTCTCTAATCAAATGTGCAACTATTGAAATAGTAGGAACATTATGGAAAATGTAAATTAAAAAAGACATTTTGGGGGTTGTAGATATTTTATGTGTATAGCGTAAAACCAGCCCTTGAGCTGTAAAATCACAGCCCAGCATTTCAGTTGATTGGCAAGGACTGAGATGGAAAAACAGAGGCAAGTAGACAATGAATTTTAAGAAGAAAGTACTGATACACGACCAGTTTGTGTCTAAATATTAACTTCTTGAGTTGTTTTTAACTGTAACTTGCAAATTTTTAGTAATTAGTGGAAAAGTTCAACAATCCATAAACACTGACCAGTTTGCGTAGAGCATTTTCTCTGTACCGGTCAAAGACATCTGAGCGAACAGGTTGGAGCAGATCAGCATCTACGTCAGTCGGTCCTCCTGGCCTTCTGCAGTTCTCACAGCGCCAGCCCTAAACATGGACATGGAAACGTTAATGGACATTGTATAATGCACACACATGCAAACAATCAGACCACAAAGTTTTCGTCACACCTACAAATGTGCGTGCAGAGAATTTGTACGTTTTTAACAGTATCTATAACGTAGCTTGTGTAGGAGGTGTGAACACATTCATAGTCAAAAACACACACTGTGTTATCTCACCTGTTGTCCTCCGTAACAGGTACATGTACAGATGGCCCCCAGGTATTCCTTTTGCCACTGGTTTCCAACCTGGTACATTTTTCCATCATCATAACATGTTGACTCATCTGGAGGATGATAATTACACGTTAAAGACGAACAGAATTCAACAATATAAATCAAATATGCAAGTGACCATCCCTGTTGAAACTCTTAACGCTTTCAGAATCACTTACAGTAAATGTTCATGTTTATGTGAACCATTGTGTGACAACCATCATCAAATATCTCTTGACCAAAAAATCTTACTTGGCAATAAACCAATTATACAAACCTAGTGCAATTAGCCACAAGTCTAATGTCTAAGACTCCATTTATACCCGGTATTAAAATGTGATCTGTATCTGGATGAGAAAAAGCGCATGTTAATTCTAGATGTAAATGTGTTCTGATTGGATTTTGATCGGATCTGACCCTGACCACATCTGGAGGTAGTTTGGTTCACATTGTGTACAGATCATATGTAGACGTAAACGCAATCACATCTGTGCCTACTAATAACTTCAATTGACTTGCTTCTATACTCTTTGGTACTATATCTTTGTTCCCCTCTGACCTCTGACCCATGAGCCCTCGCTCACATCACAGGTTAGCTAATGTGATGAACATTTAAAGAAAGAAATGCAAGATTCACATCTCTGGAGCCAGAAAGAAACAAGACGCTTAATATCTTTATGTGTTGACAGCGCAGTTGAAGTAAAACTGTTCCTACAGATATAGGTGCATTTACAAAGATATTTCAAAAGAAATGCTAGAGCAGGGTGTCAGTGCACCTGGCTGCAATGACAATGGGAAGTATAAAACATGTAAAGATGGCTCATCATAAAGCTAAAGATAATAATAAGAAAAGAAGGTGATCAAGAATAACTTGCTCATTTTTCAAGGAGCTGGACCAGATATTATCTGACCAACATTAGACAGAGAACTCGACTAAAAATGATAAAGGTGAGTAATTCTGACACACTAATGTTAAAATGGACTTTTGTTATGAGATCATTATGTTGCTACAAACATCACATTATGATTTGCCACCACTGACAGAGATCCAATCTCAATGAGAAGAAAGAGAACACATTACAAATACCAGGTGTAAACGCAAAGGAAAGATCAGATTGTTTATTACCTGGAACTTATCCGGACACTGATTGCATTTTTAATACCAGGTGTAAATGGGGTCTAAGTGTGTATAGGTCTAGTGTGTATGATGTGTGTCTATACGTACGTGGTTCACATTTGAATTCTCCCTTGCCGTTGCCCAGGCAGGTGCAGCTCATCATGTGACCGTTCTCAGCATGGCGATCCCACTTCTCACCAATGCGGTAGTTGTTACCATTATCATGACACCACTCTAAAAAAAGGTGGGAGAATTAGAGAGCAGGAGAGAAAGAAATGGTAACAGAATAGAAGAAATACACCAGCCAGAAGTGAAGAAAAGGAGAGGTTGGATAGAAATAGCAACAATGAAAAAAAAGTGGAGGGAAAGGAGGTTGTGAAGAAAGCGAAGTGGACATGTGAAAGGAGATAAGGTCATTACTCATGTACAGAGCAGCAAAACAAATATTCAGAGGTTCTTGGTCACTGCAGAAAAGATTCAGAATTCCCAAATACGAGATTCTACACAGAACACATCACATAAAGAAATAATGCATAACATGATCACACCCTTTAGAAAAAAGAGTCTGACTGAGTTTCATGTGGCTGATGAAGGATGATCTCAGTTTTTGAGACTGAGCCGACCAGTTAGCTTAGCTTAGCTACTGTCCTCTTACTGTGATGAGCACACAGTTCAGACACTGAGCTGAGATCAACATGGGCAGACGATAGGCAACAACTTTACAGAAAATATAGAGAAATGTGAGAAGAAGTATGGTTTTAACAATGAGAATAAAAGTCATTTGGTCATTTAGTCATCATGTAAAGGCTGCCCATGCTATCTTTTTGCTGCACATAGAATATTAACTGTGAAATTCTATGGCATTTAAACTAAAAGCTCAGGAATTTATAGCGTCATAATGTATTCATTCAAAGTATTCTTCATTTTAGTTCTGGAAACTCACTCTAAGTTTCCCTGAATGAATCCCAATACTTTGTGCGTCGCACACTATGACAACATGTCATATCTGTTTGGTTTGTTCAATCTGTAATTCCTCCTATAAATTCCTCATGACTAAATCACATAGAATTATTTTACTTCTAATTCCATGGTGTGATGTTTAGTTTTATGCAAAGCATGCTGGGATGGGGTTAGAAGGCCACTCACTGGATGAATCACACCTAAAATGGCCACTGCCCAGGCCCAGGCAGCGGCACCACAGCTTGAAGCCAGTCTCGGACATGCGCTCCCACTCGGATCCCACCTCGTGGTAGGTGTGGGTAAATGTGTCGTAGCACACATCCTGGTTGGTGGCAATGGGAATGTCACCTGGAACTAAAGGATATGATGATAAATATATTTAGATCAGAACTAAGTGTTGCAGTTCACCATTTCATGTGATCGGTAAAGTCCACTTTTAATACTTTACCTGCATTGCCAACGGTTACGACCTCTTCTAGAACCTTCTCTTTAGCCCCGCCCTTCATGGCCTCTACTATGACATTATAAGAGGCTCCAGATGTCAATCCAATCAGTGTGGCACTATTGGAAGTGCCTGGCAGACGCATCTATATGGAGGAGGACAGCATTAAACAGGTGGTGTCTACTGTGTATATATACATACATATATATATATGTATATATATAGTGTATATAAAATAAGTGTGTATCAGATAGTACATGAGTGTGTGTGTATACCTGGAAGCCTCTTTCCTCCAGGTGTGTAATGGGATTACAGGACACCTCATACTCTGAAGTCTGAGGGATGGGTTGCCAGGAGATGGTTGTGACTGTCTGTGCTTCTTGGGGTAACTCTGTCTCATTGTCAGGGAAACCAAATGCGAGACCTGGCAGAGTACCCTCGCTTACCTGAAAAAGTCATTTTAATAGATAAGAGAACCAAATTAAAACTACATCTTTACCACCCACCTTCTTCTATGGTGCACTGCATGCATTAAGCCAGTTCAGACCAAATATTTGCAACAAGACGAGCTGTAACATGCAGCTACTTGCAATGCTCTGGTCTGCAACGTTCTGAAAACCTGGCAATTTACACCAGTTGAGATGGGGACGGTGTATCGTTTCTGTAACAACTCTCTGTACATCTTCTAACAGCAGACTTTTCAGGCTTTTTGGAGCCAAATGTAAATTGTAGCATCTTAAAATGTGAATATGGATGGTGAAAATGAGTTATTTACTACAGCTGCACTTCTGATATTTATTGAAAGAGTGAAAACTTTCAGTGAAATGTCTCCCATCTATTCCTAGAGCAGTTGGTGTCACCTCTAATATGTAAAGAAAACACAGGCTATTGAGACAGGATTTGCCAGGGAAACAGCTGATATTAACACTGTGTTTCGTGGTAACAGGTGAACTACAGACACACACTATATAGCGCAACGTCCAAAAGCCAGCCTCTAGATCTGAATTGCTGGTGACTCAAGCTGAGACAGGTCAGTTCACACTGCAACCTTTACCTGAGATGTTCAAAAGTGATTTCTTCGATCTGAGCTTGGCTTTATAGCTAGATGTTTTGGTTATAATTCTGCTATAATGCTGAATTAAAGACACTAGGACATCTTAGACTCTATACTACATACTGTATATGAGTGTCAAGCTGTATTTAATCATCAACAGGTACTGTGCATTAGATTTATAAGTGATAACTAAAGTGTAACACACCTTGACCAAAGGGACTCTGTTTCCATCAGGGCCTGCTACAGGAATGTAGACGAGGGGTTCTCTGAAAGTGGGTCTCTGGCCTTCTTTGGGTCCACTGTGGGGCCCATGAAGTCCGTTGTTGGGGCCCAGGCTCTGGTACTCTGTGTAAATGTGCTGGCCCTGTTGGCCTGGTTGGTTCTGGCCACTCGTGCCAGCTAGGTGGACAAGGTTGGAATCAAAACTAGACACAAGAAGAGAAAGACAAAAAATACAAAACAAATCATGAATGGGAAAAAAACAAGGACAATGAATTTCAGAAAATAACATGACATAACATAACATAAATAACATTATGCAGGTTCTTACATCTTATCATTGAAGGACTCTGGAACATCCAGGATATCAGTGCTGGGTTGATGTGGGACCGGGAGTTGAGGCAGCTCAGGGATCAACAACTGATGATCTGTTTCTGGCTCTGATTGGATAAGAGACATATGTAAGCAAAAGCACAGTTTCTATTTAAGAACATCAAACCCATTTCTAACTGTACAACATACAGAAAATAATGCTGATAAGTTGTTACACTCAAATTACTTAAATTACTTTGAGTAGGTTAAGACAGAGACAGAGAATGATGGATTTACAGTGGAGTTTATGTTGGAATGTGGAGTTGGGAGGCCAATTAAATGTTTTTTTGAGATTTCTTTATCCGCTGAAAGGTGTTATTTGCATATCATGAAACTATAATGAAACATATATGTGACTACTGACTTTGTAAGTAAAAGGGAGCATTATGCCATGAAGGCAAGACAATATAATAATACAAATGGCCAACATCTCATTCAACTTTAGTAACAGGTGGAAAGCCAGTAGGGGGCAGCCCAGCACAGCTCTTATACTGCACAATGTGGAGCAATTGGTGATAAAAGCACTAGCAGCATAAAAACACTACAAGTACATTATCTTCAAATGATATGATTAAACATTCATGTTCAATGATATAATGATCAATGAGCACAATCAGACCCAGGGGCAATCGAGCTCAAAGTTAATAATCCTGAATGTGTCTAATATAAACAGTTTATCATCAACATTTTTGTGGAATTACTTACTACCAGGTTGTTTTTTTTCCTATGGCTCCATTAATATGTTACATATATAACCCTTTTATAGTGTTTCTCCAACATGACAAGAGAAGATAGAACAAAAATTGCCTTTTGACATTAACATTATCATGAAAAAAAAAAACACAACTTCGATGTGGTCGTACTTACGTGTTCTGGCTTTGCCCACTAGGGGTGAGCTTCTCAAAGCATTCTGCAGTGCAACAATCTTAATGACATACTCTGTTCCAGGTTTCAGACCTGTCATCAAACACAACAAATAGAAGAAAAATATAACAAGCCATGCTGAGTGACAATTTAGCTTTTCTTTTAACCAGACATTTACAATACTGCAAATACAGAAGACTGTGCAGACTGTTGTCCCCTAATTAAAACTAAAATATGTTGCACACAAACAGAATACCAATACAGAATTCACCTCTTTTACTGCATACCTTTTAATCACACTTCATCACTTCAGTCTGTTTTTAATTATTAAAAGTTAAATACCTGCATGTTGCACTAGTGTAAACCTTTCACTCCACACTCACCATTGATGATGGCATAGCTCTGGCCTGCATGTGGTCTGGGGGTAACTTCTCGAGGCAAACCCCCAGCTTCCTCGTATGTGACATAATACCCAGTGACCCCTGGGCTGCGAGACGGCTCCCATGTGAAGGAGATGCTGTTAGGGTTCAGCGATGTGAAGCGAATACTGGTGGGTGGGATGACCACTGGTTTGGCTTGAAGAGATAAAAGAAAAAAGAAAAATAAGAAACTGCTCATGAAACATTCTGAGCCACCCACATGCTTAAATAAACAGAAGCAACACTTCAGCTGACTCTTAAATAAAAAAAAGTACTTAAATAAATAAAAAAAAAGCAAAAATAATATTCAAAGTGATGCACTAAACCTGACTGAAACTTCATGATAATGATTAATGCATACCTGTGGAGGCAGTAAGTGTCAGAGGTGCGCTGCGTCCATTCCCTTTAAGTGTGTAGATGTTGATCTTATAACTCGTGCCTGGCTCCAGTCCTGTCAATGAAGGACCATGTGAGGGTTAGTGTGTTTATGTGTAGTAATAATTACAAAGAATAAATAATGATTAAGCTACTATTTAAGAGGAGTATATTTTTTTGTACAAATATACACGCCTGTACATTTTCATATATGTGTACCTGTGATGGTGTATGAGCGTGAATCAGGGCCGATGGTCCTGTGAATGGGTATGAAGCTTGTAGAGGAAGTGGGTGTAACCTCAACCAGGAAGCCTGAGATTGTCTCTGTTTTTGAGCGCCATGTGAGTGTGATGGATGAGTCGTTAACATCAGAGATACGAACACGGCGAGGCGGGCTGATATCTTGGGGAAGATGTGGAAGAGAGAGAAGTATGGACAGGAAGGGGTGGGATGAAAGACAGGGTAAATAACAGATTTTTAATGATGGGATAAACACAGAAAACTGTATCATGAAAAGCTATAAGAAGGATGTCATTTCCTCATCTTTAAATGTGACAACTGTGCATTCACTGGACAGAATGTCAGAATGTTTGTATTAGAAGACTCACTTTCCAGAGTGGTAACCTCTCCTTGGACTGGCCGACTGGTCAGAGAGTTTTTCAAGGCATAAACATGGACTTCATAGGTAGTTGCAATCTAATGAAAATGGATAAAAAAGAGAAAGAAAGACATAATTTGTCTCAATAATTGAAGAATGAATTCATTTACTTTAAAGACATGGGAAAGAAGTGGTGTGGCTGCTTCACGCACAGAGCGACACTTACCATGAGTCCAGAGATATGAGCCTGTGTGGCGTCTGGGGCCAGGTTAATCTCTTTGGTGGGGCCGCTCTTGCTCTTAGGGTTCACCACCACACGGTAACCAGTGAGGCCTGTTTGGCCACTTAGTCGATTTTCCTGACCTGGAACATCCCAACGCATAGTAAAGGATGTAGGGCCAACCTGGGAGAACTGGAGGTTGGTGGGTGGCGAGATCGCTGTGTGGAACAAAGAAAAGAGAGATCTGAGTGAAATAGGTGAAGGAAAGACCAAAGTTGTGCATAAGCTTTTAAGCATGTATTTCCAGTCCACTCCTTCTGTACCTGTAGCTTGTGTTCCAATCAGTGGTGTGCTAGCCGTGTCATCATGCAGAGCAATCACCTTCACAGTATATTCAGTGCCAGGTTGCAGACCGTAAATAATAGTAGACTCAGCATCTCCCCTGGGAGCAGGGTACAGCTCTCTTTCACCCTCCTCTGGACTTGCATAAAAGACCCTGTAAGACGTAACAATTCCCTCAGGACTGTCCCAGGTGATCCGCAGCGAGGTAGAGTCGATATCCGAGAAGGTCAGATCTTTGGGACGGTCTACATCTAAAAAGTAATGGAGATGCACATCAGGGAAGAAGTCACATGACATAACATAAGAAAGAGAGTTACGGTAACTGTAGAATATGAAATTAGTTGTCAGTAAGAGAAATGGTAAACCTTACTTGTTACAGCATTCACCACCACTGGAGAACTCTCTCCATCTTGTCCCAGAGCATACACACTCAAAGTGTACTCTACTGTAGGCATCAGGCCCGAGAAAGTAATCTCTGTTTGATCTGGAAAGGAGAGGCAAGAAACAAAAACATGACTAAAACCACAAAATAGATTGGATTTGCAGACAATCGAGCAGACCAAACACAGATGAAACACCGTACCTGGAGCCACCACCTCAGTAAAAGATGACCCTTGTCCATTTTTGGGGACCCCGGTCACCCTGTATCCTTTGATCAGACCCTGGGCTGGGCTCCACCTCACTGTGACACTGTTGTCATTCACACCCATCACCTCCATTTCAGAGGGTGAGTCCACACCTACCAAAACAGAATGAAGAGATGAAGGAACATACTGTAAATAAGCAGGGTCATAATCCAAAGTAAGTATTTTGGTTTTGCTTCTGAGTGAGCGTACCTGTTTTGTGTGTGACATAGATCGGCGTGCTGGATGCAGGGCTGTCTCCTCTACCAGTCACAGCATAGACAGTGATGGTGTAATCAGTACCTGGCTTCAGACTGTTGATGGTAGCAGTGGACTGAGAACCAGGCACTGTGAACTCCTTAGGATTACTGTGACCTCCTGGACAAAGATTGACAATGTGACAAATATTTAGTAAGAGATCAATATTTGTAACTAACACACAGTTAATTTGACACAGTAAAATAATTGGTAAATGGGTCAAATGGTAAGTTTGCTCTCATGTTATTAGAAAGCAAACCCATCTTAACATTTTATTCTGCTCATCTTTATATGACCAGCTCACCTGTCTCGCCGTGAGTGATCCTGTAGTAGCGGACGGTGACGGGAGGAGCGTCCCAGCGTACAGTGATGCTGGTGGGGGAGGAATCTAACACGGTCAAGTCTGTGGGTGCATCAGAGACTGGAACGAGGGGGGAAGAGACCAAAAATACATAAACATCAAAATAATATGTTACAATCTTCAGTAAATTGTTAAAAAAAAAGTTAATGAGGACTTCTTACTCGTCTTCTGTCTCCCACTGAGTGGCAGGCTCTCCTGTGTCCCACTCACGGCATAGATGTTCACAAGATACTCTGTGTCTGGAGCAAGTCCTGTCACAGTAAAGTGGTTCCTAGAGGGAGGCAGCCTCTCGTCTTTGGCCCTCCCGCCACTGGCCATCTGATAACGGATACGGTAGCCTGTGATTTTGCTCTGGGGTGCCAGCCAGTGGATAGTGAAGGAGTTGGTAAAGATCTCAGAGAAACGCAGGCCCACAGGTGAATCCAGAGCTGAAGAAGGTTGACAAGTACGGAGAGGAATGAATGAAAGTTAGGGAGGAACATTTTCCAAAGAATAATGTCTTCTGAAAATGTAACTAACAACAAGGGATCTCATTTGCATTTAGATACCAAAAACTGATGGTGTTTAGCCAGATCATGTAAGACTGACCTGTTTTCATGGTGCCGACGAGAGGTGAGCTCTCTCTCTGCTCATAAACACACACTACGCTCACCAGATACTCTGTGTTAGGCAGCAAATCTGTGGACAGTGAAGAAGACAAACATACAATTGTAGTCATTTGTGAGTCTGTGGGTATTTCATTTTGTTGTTGTTTTTGCTCTGACTTACTCCTTAGCACAACATTATTAGTAGTGCCTCCAACACTGGTTTCTGTATTGTCATCCTCCTCGTCAATGGGGTGATACCTGCAAAAACATGAACCCAACAAGAGTTGATGATTCATTAGTACTGTGTCATTTGTTTTACATGAGGGTGCACCAGAAACTGCTTTGTAAAAAATACTGTGTTTTCAAGAAAACATCTGAATCAGAAACAATAACTATATATATTTTACTTCTTTTCATACCTGATCAGGAAGCTGTTGATATCAGCGGTGTTTGGGACTTGGGGAGAGACCCAGGTAACTTCCAAAGTATCTGGCCCAACTTGGCCAAAACCCAAATCAGTAGGAGCTGGTACAGCTATAGAAAAAAAGATAGCACCTTGATTCAGAATGCATATAAAAGTACTAAACTCAAAGGAGGTCAAGGAATAGATATAATCTATTTAAAATAGACAGCTGGATAAGACAAAGGAAAAAACATTCCTATAATCATCAGAGAAATGTATTCACATTATCAACCTTTACAGGGAAGAGTCTCCGCTCTACATGTATGTGTGTGTCAGTAGAAATCCACGTCTGAAGTTTTATGACATCTTAAAAGTTGGTGAACAAGCAGTGTGTGCATCAGGGGGTAAAATGAGCCTCAATATGATAAAATCCCTCAACTCAAACCAGATGGTCCACACGTGTGCACCAACAAACAGAGCTGTTAAACTGACAACACAGCATGCAGCACAATTACATCAGCCAAGATAAAAGGATTACTTTGAAAAGTGATGTCTTTAAGTTAATAAAAACCTTATTTTGTTATATAATCTATGCACATATTATGATTTATGACAACTAAAACCACACTGTAAGGGAACTATTAATGCTATTAATGACAGTGAAAATATTTTTGCAGAAACATGGGTCTTACAGGTTTGTTGAGTCAGCGTGGTGGGCTCACTCTCGCCGTTCTCCGTCACGGTGATTACACTGATGTCATAATCAATACCAGGCTCAAGTCCATAGACAATGTAATGACCAGTCGTTGGCATCACCATGTCTTCAAAGATTGGCACACTCTCACCGGCCGCCACCACCGTAATCCGGTAGCCAGTGATGGCTGTAGTGTTGAGTGGTGACCAGCGGAGACTGATGGTGGTGTCACTCACGTCATCGAAGTTGAGATCGGTCAGCTGTGGGACTTCTGTTTAGGTCGAGGGAGGAATAGAGGAATGCAGGGGGGGGGGGGGACGACAGCAGACACACCAACACAAACACAAAATGTAGACACACACACAAAGACAAACAGTAGCAGAAGCAGTGGTCAAGGTGAGCATAGAAAACTGTCCACTTCCAGTAGAATGAGATTTTCAATATATCAGACTAATGGAAGACCTAATGCTTTTACTGAAATATATATTTCCATTGAGGCATTCAATGAAGCATATTCATTGAAAATCCTTAATATATACCCAGGGAATTTAGCATTAGAGTTGCAGAACAGTCCTGTTACTTGTTTGAATGGTCCTCACAGCTGCTGGTGCTGAGTAGTGATGCTAACACAGCAGAGCAGGTGTGTGACTGGATAAATGTTGAAAGGTAATTTGCAGCGTATTATCTTTCAACAAAATGTTATTTAAAAGAAACACATTCTTTCCCTTACCAAATTATCATGAAAATCAGCTCAGACTCTCCATATAGAACCTAGCTTTCAAACTGCATGAAAATCTTAGGGCATTCTTTTTTTCTTGTTGTATAAACCACATTGCTCAAAAGACAATTCAAACCACAGAGGTCAAATCTTGAGCTCACCTGGTGTAATGGTAGTGTATATAGGAACGCTCTCCATATCGTCCTTAACAGTAACAACACTGACGTTGTACTCCACTCCTGGACTGAGATTCTCCAGGGTGCAGGAGTTCTGCCCTGCCTCCACAAATTCCTCCACACTGTTTCCTTGCTGCCCATTAGTGGGAGTGCACATCACTCTATAGCCAGTGATGTCTTACAGGAGAGAGACAGGGATAAAGAGAAAATGACAATGGGTGGGGGATGAAAGAATGAAACAGGAGTTAGGAATTCCATTACCGTTTGAACAAAAACTCGAAATGGTCAAAATCCTTCAGTAAATCCACATTAGCAGATGAGATGCCTGTCTGTGCCTTACTGAATCATTGAACTGCATGAGAACTATCATTGATCATTTGTGTTGTGTTCAGTGGGACTACCTGGTGTACTGGCTCCATTCCACTGGACAGTGAGCTCTCCTGTGCCCGGGTTAGACTCCAAGTTGAGATCAGTTGGAGGAGACAGAGCTGCAGAAAAGAAAGAGGAGTCAGGTAGAAGTAAAAGGCATGGAAACAGAGAAGTAAAACAAGTCAGGCATGAAGATGAAGAACTGATGAATTTAATGAAACAAGAACAGTAAATTCAGTCAGATGTGTCCACTGTCTTTGCATCAAAATCTGTTCATTTAGTTCTTGCAATTACTAGCAAAAACGTGTTTTGTCAGTCCAAGTGAACGTTTATGCCAAATTAGAAAAAAACCTTGACCTTTTGCCACCAAAATCATTCTAATTCATCCTTGTAGCCCAAGTTAACATTTGGGCCAAATTCTGTGACATTCTGTAAATTTGTTCCTAAGATATCATATTCTAAACATAATCAGGACCTACTGACAGACACGCCTTCTCATAGAAACCGTGGACGCATCTAAAAATATGCTCAATATAACAGTTACAGTAACATAACAGAGTCAGTATTTATTGGTTTATACTGTACTTACGTGTGACGACACGGCGTGTGATTGCGGATCCCTGCTCATGGCCATTAATGACTGGTTGGACGCTGTAGGTGTACTCAACCCCTGGGGTCAGACCAGAGATGTATATACTTCCGGAGTCAGAGGTCACATCTCTAGGGGCTTCTCCGCCCTGACTGGGACGTACTGTCAACTGAGATATGATTGTACACAGTCAGAGACACAGCGGGAAAAGAGAGGGGGAGAGAGAGAGAGAGAGATGTCTTAGGATACAAGAAGTAGAGGTCAGAGGTTAATGTTTTCCCAGAAACATGGAAGAGAGCGGAACATTCCCATCTCTAGTGTGACACATTCTAACCAATCAGATCTCTTCCTGAAGTCAGTAGTTTTCATGTCAGTGAACTCAAACAGTAAACCAAGACACATCAATACATACTGTAGTTGATTTTAAGAGAAAAAGGTTTGGGAAAACGGTCAGATTTCTACATGTATGCATGGCAGAAAATAAAGACAAAAAAATTGCAAGCACTTTATAAAGTCTTTGTTCATATCTGAACATGTTATGTATTAGCAGGGAGTGTACCTTGTATCCAATGCGTGGTACTGGTGTCCAGGAGATTACAATAGAGGTGTCAGTCACATCAGTGCTGAACTGAGGAGCATTGCCCATTGGTGGGTCTGAAAACATACAGCGTACAATAATGTTGTGATTAGTGTTTCTGTCGTGTGTGTATGTACTGTACATGCACACAGGAGTGCATGAATAAATCGTACCTACAGTATCTTCTCATTAACTGTAACTATATAAGTCTAACTGTATCCGTGTGTCCAGAATGGAGGTGTGTCCTACTCATTTCAAGTGACTGATTTAAGTTTTGAAAGCTAATACATTCACTTCATATTTTTGCTACGATTTGTACTTTTCCTACTATGTTAAGTCAAAATGTCTCCTCTGATAAAGCGGATGCATGGACAATTAAAATCAGAAAACTTCTATAAATCAAATGCTTTGTATTCCAGCCATAAGATGAACAACTTTCAATAATTCAGACACTCACTTGTGGTAAAGATTGCAGACTCTCCTTCACTCAGTGTGTTGTCTTGCTCTGCATATAGTGTAGCGGTGTATTCCGTTTCAGGCTTTAGGTTCAACAGCGTATACTGAGTAAGTCGGGAAGGAAGGCGCAGCTGTTTGGGGTTGGAGCCTTCAATGGTGAGAAACAGACGGTAGCCGGTGATTTTGGCGCGGGGTGCATACCACATCATCACTGCACTGTCCTCAGTCACATTGATGAAGTGGATATCTGTCGGAGCATCAGGCTCTAAAAAGAGAGACATCAATAAACATTGTTAGATATGTGTGTGGGACATGTGTGTCAGATTCACGTTACAAAAACAATCAAAGCTATTCTAACAATGTTTATATTTGTCATTTTATCATCTCCAAGTTTGCACTGACAGCACAGCTCATTGATGTGATTATACAGGGTTTTATCTACCATTATAAGGCTTAGGATCACCACCTAGAGAGCATCAAAACTAACTAAAATGACTTCTCAGATCTGATGATTGCAGTTGGTCCCTGGTGAACTTCAGATAGTTTTGCTTTTAAGATTAAGCTGTACACATATTTGATAATAAAATGGTCCAAAATGATGCCAAATTATCTATTTTTATTGAAAAGTGTTTTTGCTCAAAGAATTCCAGACTCCACAACCATACATCTAGTCTTCCACAAACTTAGGGAAAATGCTACAGAGAACCCAAACAGCACATACGCCCTCTGAAAACCAAGCGGAAACCCTGGATTATGTTTGACAAAGAATGATTAAATCTGAGATGTCACTTGAACCTCGAATGCACAGATAAACATTCCTATGGTTACAAAATCATGAAAGCAAAAATGTCTGAGATGGTCACTGGAATGAATGACTTTGTTAAGCAAGCTGAATTCAGTATACTTGTGCGTGTGTTTCATATCTTCACAGGTGTCAGGGCATGTGTTATACTCACTAGTAGTCTGCTCCCCAATAAGTGGTAAACTTTCCTCTCCATTGTTAATGGTGTAGATGTTAAATCGGTACATTGTTCCGGGCTCCAGATGTGTAACTTCGATGTAGGAGTTTTGACTGACAGGTAGAGTCATCTCTCTCTGAGGAGATCCAGACTCGTCAACAGGGGCCACGGTGACCCTGTAGCCTGAGACATCGTTCACTGGGCCAGTCCAGGTCAGAACGATCTTTTTATCTGACACCTCGAAGAACTGCAGGTCTGTGGGAGAATCCACTTCCTCTGTAGACAAGAAAGGAATATCATTCACATTTTCACATAGCCACAAGTTGCTCACATTTATTGTACTCTTTCTTTTCTTTGCTTTTTTTTTTTTAAAATACGGATTTCAATGAGATGAGCAAATATGCATCAGAGTAGATTCCTCTATTGCTGAGTTAGCCAACAGTGAATGATGACCGCTGTCTTACTGAGAAGATGAAATAACTTTTATGCAGCTGTTGGACATAAAATTGGTGAGCGCATGAGGATAGTTAGCATTCCATTTGTTGGGGGAGGACCCATAACTCACCACAGTAGTGCAGGAAAATTAAGAATAAATAAGAGCATAATGTTTAGACGCTGTCTTCAAGAACTAAGCACTGTTCTCGAAGTTTGACTTCAGTTAAAGGCTCTTTGTACCTTACAATATAAAATGAGAATAGATTGTGTCGTAACTGAAATATTATCTACTTACCTTGGTAAGGTATATGAAGTTGGAAATAATTTTATTACCTTGTGTATGTAATTCTGCAGCATATTGAAGAACATCATTTAAAACTGATACTGTTGGCCTTATTATGTTGCATATCACCAAAACACAAACTGGTTTAGGTTTAAGTAAGTACATCTGGTACAACAATGGTCCAAATCCATTGTTGTCCAAAAACATTTTTTTAGAAAACAGCAGTAAGAGAAAGAGCTGGACAGAGTGCAAAGAAAAGAATTTTGGCCAGTGGCAATAGCAGCTCAGACAACTTATCATTTGGACAAGTGTATACTGTGTGTGCTGGAGTGGCAGCGCTCACTCTAAACTAGGTCATGTATCTTTCTTCCATCACACAGACTGTGCAAACAAGCAAACACACACAAACACATCTGCTCGACTGGCCCAACAGCATGTTCAACCTGGCAGACTGAGAAGTTTTACGTAACTCTAGCCACGCAGAAAAAGAGCAGAACAGCTGTGAACTCAGTGACTTCACTTTCCATTAGAAAACTCTTTACTTCTACAATTCAGAGCTGGAAAATACATAAATCAGATGTACACAAGATGACTTACAGGTTGTTTCTGGAGCGTGCCCTTATGACAAGAGTAAAGAGTCAAAATTATAGTACATGACTTGTCTCGCATGGCCAGACCTATCTCCACACTTGAGCTGTGCCAGTGCTTGAGATCTGACACCATCCACTATCATTCTGGACTAGGAGTCAAAACTCTCTGGGCTGTTTGGCTAATCTGCATTCCTTTAAACAAATCACACTCGTCTTGGACAGTGCTAAGTGCAGGATGCAGTATCTTTGCAAAGTAGTGTTGGGGGAGAAGTTGCTTTGGTGGAACATCTGCATTGTGTGTGTGCAAGTTGTGGTATTTAAGTGACTAAAACCCCACAAAAGAAAACGCCACATAAAAAGATGTGTCTTTGTCAAAATCTGATCTTTTCAGTGTGTAGTTGCAGCTCGGAGATTGTTGGGGACTTTGAAAACAGAAACATGCAGATAATGATCGTCGCAATTGGGCAACTAGTATTTTAGTCGCTGAGAGCAGCGACAGGAAAAAAGGGCAGAATTGTCCCACGGCTGGGTTATGGTCATGTTCAGGTCATGGTCTTGTTCTGTCACACTTTCTCTCCAACACATCCACTCACCAAAAAGCAGTTTCAACAATGAAAGTCAGGCTCACAAAAGTTTAGACTTTACACATATTCTCAGATAATCTGCCTTTTACCTGGCAGTGGATCTCCTGCAGTGTTGACCTGCACAAAGACTGGCTCACTCTCCAAGCTGTCCTCCACAGCATAGATACTAATGTTGTACAACTTTCCAGGTCGAAGGTCACTCAGAGTCACAGATGTTGCTGTATCGGGGAGATTCAGCTCTGTGCTTTCACCTTCTACTGATGGAGTGTAGACAACACGATAGCCTGCATGACAGAGGACATAATACAGAATAGTATGTGAAGGTTACTGTCAGAAATGCATAGGAGGGGCATTATATTTTCAGTAACTCATGGCATGTCATACCAGTGATGGGAGCCAGTGGTTTGTCCCAGCTGATAAGAATGGAAGTTTCTCCCACCTCCTCCACTTCGTGGTCAACAGGAGCATCAGGTGCTATAATAAATAAAGTGCACGGAAGAGGAGGTAAGTTTAAACCTCTCATTTTTCACTGGATTGCATGATTTGTAGTCCCAGACACGTGTTCATTTGGCTGTTTTTGTAGGTCTGGGAATCCAAGCAATATTTCAATCTAACAGCAGCAATTATTTTGTGCCTTGAGGGAAAAAAAGGGAAGGAAAGGATGCCAGAGAAAAGCGATAGCACCGTAGAATTAGAGAAAGTGTGTGTATGTGTCCATTCACCAGTGGTTTGTGAAGTGGTTAGAATAAGGTTGTCTTCTCCAGCATCAGTGACCTCATAGACGTTAACAGTGTATTTCCTCCCAGGCAGAAGCTCATTAATGTTCACTGAGGTAGCGGTACGGGGCAGGTCTGATAAAAAAACAAACAAACAAACATTTCTATAAAAGCAGTGATTGTAAGCCTACGGATCTGATCCACACAGGTGATTGGGACAATGATAAAATGTCAAAGTACTGTCAAAAACACTGAATAAAAGTAATTACATTTTGGTAAGAAAGGATGCCATTCAGTAACACAGGATAAATGTATGTGTCTCTCTGTGAGGATTTTCAAAACACTGAAATTATTTGCAGCCCAACGGCAATGGAAAATATTTTGTCACTGCTTTACCTAGAACCATGGGTTGCCCAGTGCTCTGTCCCTGCTCACTGAGCTCATATTCCACTCTGAAACCAGAAACCGTGTCGGAGGCGGAAACCCAGGAGATGACAAAGCTGCTGGAGGTAATTTCAGTCACAGACTCAGAGATGTCAACCACAGGCGGAGGCTGGGTGGTCTCGCCTTGAGATGTAGCCACTGCAGGAGAAACAAAAGGGACAGAGATGGAAAATAAATTGTTGGCCTCTTGCTGCCTGTGAGATCAGAACTGTCTACACTAAGCAGGACACTTGAGAGGGAAAAAAAGAGGTTGTAAATCTCATTAGGACACACAGTGGATTTTCTGCAAGTACTTTTACAGACAACTATCTTCAATATTATTTTAAAATATTTTGTATTTTCCAACAAAAGGCAGTTACATAAGATGAGACCAACAGGGCAGAAAGTGATATGACAAAACAAAACGCACCTAAAAACTGGACACTGTCGGTTAAACAGTTTCACAACATTTAGGTCAGCGCTGAGATCTGTCAACTCCTACAACTCACATGATCCATAAGTGGTGGTGAAGTCAAAGCGTGTGACCTCACGAGTCCCAAACCGCAGCACACTGATTAGCTGACCCTCGTAGGTGATGCCCGGCTTCAGACCAGAGATGGTGTAAGAGTTAAGATGGCCAGGGATCATCACCTCCTTCCATGGATTGCGAGTGTTTTTCTGCAAAATGTTAAAGGTTTAAACGGTCAGCATGTGGAACAAAGAGTTGAATGTCATATATTTAAAAAGACAATGGCTGTGGTTACATTGACAATATTCCTTCACTCAGATTGAAATCATTCTGATCAGGTGTTTACATGGATACCGATCTGTTAAGATATGGGTTTACATTCTCAAACCATTTAATCAGATTGGAAATGTTTTTTGATATGTGCAAAATAATTTCACCTGTTCTTCCAGAAATATAACAGAAGGACAAGGACCAGAAATATTTTTTTATTATTATGACGCCCAAGATGGACTCACAACGTGACAACAGCAATGTGCTTGCTTTTTTTGTTATTATGAGCCTTTCGACCATAATATTCAAAGGTTTACACCACCCCTCTCATTCTGACTGAAAATTCCCTCTGATTCGACCAGTCTGTTCTGACAGATGGTTACATGAGGCGTTTATTATTGTGATTAGTAGTGTCCATGTAAACTAACTCAAATACAATCTAGCGGAGAGAGAGTTTATAGTTTGATTGTTTAACTGTGATGCTGTGATCAGAAAACTCACCACTTTCCATTTGAGGATATACTGAGTGATGTGGGCCGAGGATGGGGCGTTCCACTGAATAGGGTGCGAGTTGGGTTGGTTTCCAGATTCTGTTATGATAACTTGGACTGGACGATGACCACCTTGAAGAGAGACAACACAGGCATAGGGGTAAGCGGATTTAGAGCAGAGGACATAACAGGAGTTGTAGTATCGTACAGTCAGGGTTTTTGCAGGTTTCAACAAGTTAACTTTAAGACTTTTTAAAGACCTTTTTAAGACCCGTATGGATGCAACTTAACAACTATATCTGTTCGTGAACCAGATCTCACTGAACTTGCACTTACCCATACCCATGAAAGTAAACAGAGACAACTGTAACTTTTTACTTCTTGACCCGTACACGACACTAGCTCAGTGTGCTCTGATACATTTTGACCGAGCTTCACAGTTTGCATTGGAGTTTGTTATTGGTTCCATGTTGATTTTGTTTTGTAGTTTTGTTGCAA
>JAPQRN010000015.1:553862-568764 GCA_037367275.1 Coranthus polyacanthus | reverse complement strand
GAACAGGATACAGACAGAGTGAGGAAAAACTAACACATCCATGTGAGATTCCAGTCCAGATTTCAACAGTTGGAAGGAACAAGACTTTTACTCTACTTTGGCTCTTCCTTAACCATCTCTACTTGACCATCTTTGGTAGCCATCCCTGTTTCCTTACAAGTATTACTTGTAAGCAGTAGCTTATTTGAAGAAGAGCAGCTTGTAAAAGACACTTTAAAATAACATAAAGTGTGTACAGCAGAATAACTGTGCAGTAACACTGCGTTAATAAAACATGTCGGAAAGGTTGTGTACTTGATTCTCTCGTAATTTTTTTTTCAAAAGACGTCATCCGTCCTTGAAGTTGTGTCTAACCTTTGTTCAGACTCTTGCACCTTAGATAGAAGTCTGATAAAATCCTATCTATAGCACCTATTATCAAAGTTGTAATCATTTTTAATTGATTGATCGGACATTTAACTGTTTAGTGAAAGTTAAATGTATGACATGAAACAGAAAAGTGGTAAAGTAAAAGACTATCTCTTAATTAATCAATTATCAGACTTCTTGCAGATGAATCTACTATACAGACTCTGGCTATGAAGGAAGAACCTCTTTTTAAGCTTAAATTAACTCTTGGTACATGCTGTGAAACAACAATAAAACAGCTGTCTCACATCTGTGCAACAAAGCCAGTGAACTCCTCGGAAAACTTTCCATTGCTGAGATTTGTACCTGACAGGAGATGAATACACCTGACAGCACAGTGGGTTGTTTCAGGCATAGTTGCATGTGATTTTACCAGAAAATGTGCAGATCGTGAATATAAAAATTGGGTAAGCAGACACAAAGAGAAAAACCTATGCAGCAGTAGAAGAGAATATGTACTGGTCTGGTACTCGAAATGAAAAAGGGGTATTAAGCCATCTTTAATGCAAACAGAAGTCATGTGGCAAGCAGACTACTGACATAAGTTGTGCTGATAGAAACTGGTAGCTTCTATAAAGAACTGAGGTTTTCTAACCGTTTTTCCAAATAGCAGACCTGTAATCAAAGTTTCTGAGCAAGTGGCTCGGTTAACCAGACGTTGCTTGCAGATACACAAACCTCAAAAACAATCTGGGACCAATTACTGCCTATTACAGACCCACAGGCCACTGGTGAGGGTAAGGGTTACATAGAATCAGATGTGGGACGTGTATGGAAACGGATGTGCACTTGCATTGGATATACTGCATGTGCACATATAAATTCACCCTGCATACACATAGACTTGTTTCTACCTTTACTTTGCACTCAGCTTTAGTAGACACAGCCTGATGCAGACAGATGCACAATAAGGTTGTGATAAGGACTGCGGTAAAGGGAAGTAATGCTGAGAGTCATCTTAACAATAAGATATGCCCCCAAAGATTAAATTACACCACAGACACGGGGAGATAAACACAGACAGCAGAAAAGTAAACAACATTTTTTTGGAAGATCTTATCAGTGCAGGACTGAATCTAATCTGAGACTTGTGAAAACCTTTCAAATTCTTCACTTAGTGTTTTCCATTTTTACCTTTTATGGAGTTTTACATAGCGCAATGCCTGACTTGGGGTCTGGATCAGCCCTTAAATCTTACCATGCTGTATTTTGTAACTCTAGGCACACACACACACACACACACACACACACACACACACACACACACACACACACACACACACACACACACACACACACAGCAAGTTCACAGCTGGTTGTCATTACAGCCACTTACAACAGAATCGTGCCCTACATTTTGTATCTCTCGTCAACCTGCTTTTACACACACAGCAAACAAGTAACGGTTCAAATGTTCCTTTGCGTAAGGTTTGTCCTACCTCATGTTCTGTTTCCATTAGCACAGTTCCACTTGGAACTAAGGTGGAGTAATTAAGTGTGCTCTTTTTTCATGTTGAAATTTAAAATGTTTTGTCTCAGACAGCCAAAGTCAATCATAGATATGCATCAGACATGAAAGGGAGAGGCTAATGTGAACATCATTATGATTCATTTTACTTTGAAAAAACAAGGAATGTTGCATAAACCTACTAACCTAGCCCTGACCGGTGACCAAAAACTTGAATATGTTTTTGAATAAATTGCACATTGGGCCAGTATGGGTCAGTTGTTCTGACAAAGTGAGCAAAATGCTGACAAAGGCTCTGAGTAGGAAGACCAGTGTAAGAAATTCAAGACAAAAAGGAGAAAGATTTTGCTGTATATTGTTAATGTGCACAGATGCTGTATACACAAGTATGGTTAAAGTCATACCAAAAAGAGCTAACTTCATGGATGGACAGTATAATATGTTGTAATGAAGTATGACTTTGTTTTGAATAATAATAGGTGTGATGATGATCTTCAAGTGGTTGCAAAAATTCACAGTTTGGATTTTAAGGCTGTGCATATAGTAGATGTGTGTCTGTGTGTATGCAAGAGTATTACTTGTTTTACGGGGACATAAATCTGTTTACACTGTCACATATGTGGTCTCTGTTCCCTTTAGGGCATAAAATTCAAGTCCCCATAAAATAAATCATTATATTTCGGGGCTAAGCATTAAGGCTTAGGTTTACGAATGTTGTGGTTAAGTTTAGGGTAAGTCTCTAGGAAATTAACATTAGACATTGCATCGTCCCTTAAAGTGACAGAAGCACGGCTGTGTGTGTGTGTATAAGGAGTGAATACACACACATGCACTGTGGTGATTTGTACAGCTGTGGCAACAGCACAGGGGATGTACCACATGCTAGCAGGAACAAAGGCTTGGAGTGGGGGTGTATTTGTAAAAGAGGAAATCACACCCGCTCCCATCTCTGTCTGCTTCACATCAAAGTCACAGGCCTCATTTTCAAGGTGGGCTAAGTAAATATTTTCACTGCAACATTTGGAGAACAATTTGTTATTTTAGCCCATTTAACCGTCACTTATGGTAGTAGTAAATGCAACTTTACTGAGGCTTAAATAGCTTTTTTTTAGTACGGGTATGACCACTATGTTGATTTGTCCTCAAGAGCTGGTTGTTCTATAAAAGTGTTCTACTTAAAATTACTTTTTCGGTGCAAGCTGACAGTGGAAATGCAGCCGTTATAAAGGACGTTCTGAGATATCCATGAAAAATCACTGAGGATAAAATAACAAGACAGAAATGTATGTTTGTGCCACTCCATTAAATGAAATCATTTTAAAGTAAGCTTCTTAATTGCCTTACTGAAAAAGAAAAATCACACATAGAATCCACCATATCCTGAATGGTAAAGGCATTGCTACCATTGAATAAAGGGTATGGCAGTTCACAAATTTTGACTGTCTCATAAAATACATATCACATTTCACCTGGGTAGGACTGCTGGGGCTCGCAGCTGAGCTCTCCGATGCCGTTGCCATAGCAGTAGCACTTGTACATGATTCCATGGATGACTTTATCCCAAGACTCTCCAATCTGATAGAAAGCTCTTGTCTCTGGCTCCTGGCACTGGTCTGATGGCAGAGTCACATACAGTATAACTAGTTAATAGAGCAGGCCTATTTGGCTTAGTTTTAAACACAATACAAATAAATGTGTGATAATTATCCATTTTAAATGCAAGTAGAGTGCTGACATTGTGACAAATAAATATTTAGAATTATAAGACCAAACAGCAAAAGTGTAGAAGTCGACCAATAGTGGATTTTCAAAGGCTGATATTATAACAATAGTTTTGAGCAGGGAAAAGTCAATAGGCTATTAAACCCCCAAACATTCTGACACGGAAAATGCATTATCCATGTCTGAAATGACCTACTTTCACTTTATTATAAACCGGATAACTGTTGAACTGAATATCTAAGTCAAAGTAATAAATACTGAATTTAATAAATTGTATCGCTGAACATCAAATTCAATTAAGAAATTAAGCAATAAATGTGGAACTGATTATTATTTTCCCTCAAAGTCAGAATCAAAGTGTTTAGACCCTTAAACAAAATGTTAGTTCTCATGAAGGAACCCAAACAAAATGTTTTAGCCTGCGAGACGTTAACCTGTAACATGGTAAACCCACCGATTGCATCACACTTCCAGCGGCCGCGTCCCTGTCCAAAGCAGGTACAGTTCATCATGTAGCCTTCGTCATGTTGTTTGGTGAAGGTCTGGTTCACCTCGTAGGTAAGACCATCCACAATACACTGGTCTGCAACAGACATACAAACAGAGAAAGACATGAAAAATCATGGAGGAGCCACTGCAAAGCTTCTCTTAGTATCGCACTGATTTGACAAGTATTGCTTATGTTATGGGGACATAGCATCTGTTTAAATATTGATAAGAGCATCTGAGCTTTCTTTAGGAGACAAAAGGCTTGTTTTAAGATTAGGGTTAGGTTATCTTTAGGTTAAGATCAGGATAAGTCTTCAGGAAGTTAATGACAGTATAAGAGATGGAAACATGGCTCGTGCATGTGGGAGTGTGCCTGTAATGCAGGTGCAACTAAAGCCCCATAAAGTCCAGGTGTGCAGGCTTACATTTAACCTCCTGGCAGGTGAGTGATTATATCACGTGACCTTTAACCTTCTTGCTACAAGAATTTGAAAATGACTTTTTAATTGGCATGCCACACACAGACAAACACACCTACTATGTGTCCATCTTTCTGTCACTCACACACACACACCTTTTAGCTGGGAGTAGGCAACACAGCTCCATTCTCCTCGTCCGTTGCCAACACAGGTACACCGCATCATGTGACCCAGAACATCGTGACGTTTATCCCACTGGTCTCCCACGCGATACATCATGCCTTCAGTAGTTGTACACACTTCTTCATGGGCTAGAAGATACAAAATAAACCCAGTTATAAAACTGCATGTCAGGATGCTTGTTCTACTTTAGACCACACACACTGAGTTTGTAAGACGAGCATATATAAATACATACATACATAACAGGCATTGCGATAAAAACAGACACATGCTGACTATAATGAAAGTCAGTTTCTTCTTTTCTTCTTCCTTGGCAATTGTTAATTCTACCCTACAATTATTACACAAGGTTGTAAAGGATAAAACACACCTGTGTCCAAAGGAAAGGAAATTTTCCTGAATTTAAAGTCAGAAACAGCTGTCCCGTGTCCTTGTGTGTGTTCACCATGTGTTCTCCATTAATTAAGTTCGTAGTTTTTAATTAAGAAAGACATAAAGGTTGTGTAGATGGATAGAACAAGCAGAAACCTGCCTCTCTGTGGGAAGAGTTTGGTGTGTAGTTTAAAAAAAATTGCTGTGGAAACAGTAACAGTGCTTATGGTATTTAAAAGGAAATACAATTGAACTGGAAAACTTTAAGAATAAGGTATACAGTCCAATTTTTTTCTGGAAGGGAAAAATGCCTTGCCTAAAGATTATATAAAGGTGGCACAAAACAACAACTTACCATGCATATATGAAATTCAGTTCAGAAGATGTCTCACATTTATATGGAGCTCATACCATTTATGAGCACAGTGGTAATAAATCTCAGAGTAATGACTACATTGCATCAAAATGAGGGAGAACATATGAGCAGGAAATTCACACTGTATTTCCTCTGAGTCATCTGTATTTGCAAACAAAGATGGCACTGTAAAGTAGGTGAGAAAGCAAGCAAAACTAACATGCATGCATGTTCTGAATGCATCTGTTTAACTCACCACAAAGAGGAGATACAGGGCAAATTTGCTATCTTGGAGAGCAGCCAGGGCTTTTCTATGCCAGGGAGAATCTGTACTAGTGCCAGACCATCTGGTCCCTTGAAGTAAAGATCCTTGGAATGTGCACCAAGAGTTGTCGCTGGGACAGGACTACAAAGGCTGGAGATGTTTAGGACATTGTGCTTAAGTCCACTACCTGGCCAGTAGTTTGAGATAAGCATTGGCCAAAGCTGGGTTGGTTTAATGGAGACCCTATGAGTTTATGATTGATTTATATGGCTTATTTTTAACTTTCTCTTTAAATTAAGGATGCATTATTGCTTAAAATGCAATGCTGTATATACAGCATAAGTTTGTCATTCAAAGGAATAGCAAACAAAGATTTTGTTGAAGAAAATTGTGACAAATCTTCATTGTGCTGGTAATGTGTTCATTTTTTCCCCACACAGCTGTAAAAAGCATTACAGTGCAACATTATGTGCAAAACAGATGTGATTCCTGCTTCAGAATAAATGTTCCCATTAGTTACTGTACAGTGCGTCACTTTAGCCTGGTATGGATCATGTTTATTGGTCTAAACCACTTGGTCTGGTACTATTTACATATTTAAATCAGTGTTTTCCAGACATGAAGATTCTTTGATCTGAGATGATCAGATGTGAAAACTTTTATCTGTTCCAGTTGACTGAGAGTTATGTAGGGTCTGAGTGCAACCTTGTGAGAATCTACAATCAATTGTCACCTATTTTTTGAATCCAGCCAGTACATTCATTCACATACATTTAAAATTGGTGTAATGACTCTCAACATGGACACTTAAAACTTTTTAGCGTAACTGGCTATTTGGTCACTGCAGGTCTCAGGTGTGGGAGCCAAAACAATGCCCTACAGGCAAACAAATCTGAACTGAGATGCAGAGGAGAAACCAAACTATTTCATGCTGACAATACTGAATTATAAAAAAGAAACTGATGCAAAACGTACTGCTTATTTAATGAACTACTTTGATAAACTCATAATTTTCCACTTGATTGCCACTGACAAAGGAGAAAGCGCTCCAGACTTAACCATTAACATATCAAGTAGCATGTTTGTTTTGACAGCCTTTGTGGAACCATCATGGTGATGTCAAAGACTCTCTGGTGCAATGACTGACTGCAAGACTAGTTTACAATAGACAACCTGACTGGAGGGCATGAACGCTATGCATTGTTCAACAATGGACAGTACAATGTTTTGACCTCTGAGAAAAAATGTGAATATTTGATTTTTTTTTTTTTTTTTAGAGGATGCTTGATTTGTACCACATTGGAAAAAAAAAACGACATAATAAGTTTTTACCCAACAAAAGAAATCAGATTAGAAGTCAAATATTGAAAGTTGTCGAGACCACTCATCTTTAAATTAAGTTATTATTAGACTTAAATGTGTAATTTCTAAATGAGAATTTTAGATTTACTCAGACATCAAGACACATTGGCTCTGTTCTTCATTTGACAGCAGGTCGGCATCATCTTTACCATTTCATTACTGTTTCACAGACATCAATGCAGTGTCAATGACCCCCTGGTGTTTCACTGGCTTTTGCCTCTTTTGTTACCCATAGAGGTCTAATTGACACCTATGTGACACAACAACACATTTGTTACAAGGCAACAATGACTTCAATGGCATTTTGGCAATTACAATAAAGGTGTAAGAACTGAAAACGAGATATAGTCTGTGCCATCAGCCCTGACTCCTCTTTAACATCACTCTGATAATAGCTTTGATGCAAAACAAATACAGTTATCCATTTAATCTTTTAATTGTCAAAGCCTGCTCTTTATTACAAAGGCCATGTTAAGTCCAGGAGTCAGACGGGGAGGAGAGACTGGGAGGGACAATGCAATTAGCCATGATTATCATCTTATTTGCCCCAGTGGAATGTTAATCAGTAACATTATCCACAGGTGGCCTATAAAGCCATGTCCACAATGTGAAACAAAAAGGCTTTTCCGTCTCTCAATTTAGCAACACGTGAAAATGTGAAATTCTTGTCTTTTCAAAACACAAAATCTTAACTGACTGTAAAACCGCTAACTTTACACTGAAAATGAAGAATTTAAAACTACATAAACTACACTAAGATGTGTAGTTTATGGTTTTCTGCTGCTGTGAAAACTGACACTTAGGTTCAATTAAATAATGCGACACTTACCAGCCATGGGGCAGAAGCCAAAACGCTGTTCTGCATCATAGTCTGTTGTGGTGCCGCACCACTTCATGCCATCTCTCCGTCCATCTGCAGTGCAATCCGTGTAGTTTCTGCCATTGTAGAGGAATGGGAACTGGCACAGGGCACCGTTAGAGTTACCTCCTCGAGTTGTCACGATCGCTGTTACAACAAAAACAAAAAAGAAGAAAACCATATTAATTAGTGTTAATAAGTTACCAACCAGCTTATTTTTGTGATGCAGTTGCTTGTTGTTGAGGGCTTTATTTTGAACCAGGTGGTCAGATAAAGTCAGCTTCTATCTAAAGATTCAAATATCGACCATTAGCTTACTTATATGGTATGAACTGTTTCTTATAATTCATTTATGGTCCAAAATGATGAGAAAGTCTATGTATTTTATTGAAATGTAAAATCTTCTTCTGGAAGGACCTCCAGACTCCATAACCATGTCTTTCACAAACTTAGGGAAAATGAAAAAGTCTAAGGAAAACAAAACCCTGCAAGCACTGTAATCAACACAAGCTGCTCACCAGTCTTTTCGGTACAGAAAGAATATTTCTGCTCTGTCTCAAAGTCAGAGGAGGTGGAACACCAGAGTTGGCCGTCACTGCGACCATCTGAGGTACAGGAATGGTATGTCTTCCCCTTGTAGACAAAAGGAAATACGCAGGGCTGGCCTCCAGAGTTGCCACCATATACAGGAGCTGGTCCATCTGTATCAAGCACGAAGAAACAAACACAGTAAATATCACTCAGAATTTGATCAGAATCACACCAACACATAGCCTACACATCAGAAATAGCCTAGTGAAGCTTGGGTGAGAAATGTAAGTATTTATCATATACTGAAGTTACTTTCTTGTATGTGCAATGGTAAAAACAAATCTCCTACCCCAGTATTCACAGCTCACTCCATTGCCAAGACAGGTGCAGAGCATCTGTTTGGTTCCCTGCTTCTTAATCCAGCGCTGGCCAATAAAATATGATGATCCTGTATCTGTGCGACAGGGTCCGTCCTGGGAAAGCTCAGGCACAGTGGCAGGTTGGTAGACAGCAGGCTGGATGTTAGTGATAACACGAGAGCCAGTGCCTGAAATGTAAGATACAAATCAAGTCACAATGTAGAAATGTCAAAGACAACAGCAACACATGAAGGTACAATCATAAGCACAGAAAAGATAGATATCACTTAGTTAAACTATCAAACACAACACAGTATAATGAATCATGTGGTGACTGTTCTCCTACAAAAGAAAGTTTTTTTTCTGCCTCACACCCCATAATCACTCAAAGCCACTTCAAATACATTTCTCCCAATGAGCTTCTCATGCTCCATTTCTCTCTCTTCATTCCCTTCTTCGCTCATGCCATTTCTGTCTCTCTCTCATGAGGTCATGATCACAAGTTAAAAGACGCATCTCTCTCACTTCAACACTTGGACACTTGGCACTTTTTATCTTCCCCTCCTCACAACATCTGTCTCTGGTATATGTTCTTCTCTCCACACGAGGATAAAAGAGGAGGGGACGAAGAGAGTTCTCACCCAGGCCAGTAGTGTGAAGTGAGGCATGTCGTTCACACTTCCACTCCCCCCGACCGTTGCCTGTGCACAGACACTGGAGCAGGTTGCCCCGGGAATCTGTTTTGGTCCAGGTATCCCCAATGCGGTAGGAAGACAAAGTATCCTGGTCATTACAGCGATCTAAAACAGGAGAGAATACAAGAAGAGACATAATTACAGAGATACAAAACTGTTAAACAGCAAAGGAAGGAAACATGTTGAAACCTTTCTTCTGAAGGGGAGAAAGCATGAGTAAAAGTGATTCTGTGGGGAATGACTACTCCTGGCCACCAGCTGTTTACCATGTTTGTGCTTCCTGACTTTGTTAATGCATGATAATTTACTGATGATGATCTAAGGCCAGCATGAAGTCTTTCATGCGTCAACAGAGAATGGCATTCATTTACATGTGTTGCATGAGGCGGTATCATCAAGGACCAATGTCTCTAATTGGAAACACAAGTGGTGAACATTTCCTCCACAGCCTGTTAAAATCCTCAGACAAATCACAATTACTTTGCCTTGAGATGTGCGAGCAAGGCAATACTGAAAAAGGGATTTCATTTCAATGAAAGTTGGAGAATTCAACAGTGGCACAGCAAACAAGTTAGGGGGGGGGAAAGAAGAACCATTGTGTTACGTACTTCTAGAGGTACATGTAATTCGTCCACTTCCCTCTCCCAGACAGGTGCAGTCCACCACCATCCATCCCTGGTATGGCTTCTCCCACGTCTCCCCAACAACGTAAGAGGTTCCCGCTGAGTTGTCATAGCAACGCTCAGCTGCCAAAGAAAGACACTTAGTAAACTACTTCATAAAATCAATCATAACACCATTTCTGTTCCAATATAACCTATGTGTTAGTTTGTTGCTAGTATCTAGTGTTGTAGTACTTGAGACTTGTACTGTGCACTCTCTAATTTATTTGTTAACATCACAATGAAAAAAAATCTTTCAAACATTTCTTTTAGGTGTAAAATGTTTGGCCAACTCTTGATTCAGCTACACACTGGAAACATACACACCTACCACCTTAAAGATGATAGCTATTTCAGTGTTATAGTAAGAACTGGTTGGGTCATGTCATACCATAACCTCAATAATATTTGAAAAATGTGTTTCCCATCATGCCCTTGCTCTGTATTTGGTCTGGTTTTGGGTCTCGACTTCTCTCAGCCCTTCAAAGTCTGTCTCAGTCTCGATACACTCTGGTCTTAGGTGGTCTTGACTAGAACACTGTTTTAAGACTGGCTATAAAACCTGTAGTTTTCTAATGACTCAAGACACAAATTAATCATCTGCTAATCAGACAAAGAAATGTAATACACTCATGTGTTAGTCAGTAGCTGTCTGAATGACTCACCCACAGGTTTGCAGGTCCACTCTCCCTTGCCATTACCCAGACAGACACACTCCAACATGTAGCCTCCCGTCTCATGGGGTCTCCTCCAGGTGTCACCAATCTTATATGAAGCCCCACCCTCATGACAGCGGTCTGGGTAGATGAGGGGAAAAAAGGGACTGTTTGTGTTTGCACAGAACGATGGCAAAGGAAGAAAAACACAGTTTCAGACATTTCTCCCATTACCTAAACCACACAGCTAAATGCTAACAGCTGCACAGCACCAGTTGTTAATCAGCTGTAGAGAATATGGAGATTAACTAGTTTATTGGTGAGAGTCTGGGACCAGGATGTAGGGAGAAACACATGAGCTGAGATGTGTGGTCTGGAGCTGGAACGAAGTTAACGACAGTCATGCAGCATCCCCAAAAAAGACACACACTTACTGGCTATAGTGCAGCTGATTTTGCCCTTCCCAGATCCGATGCAGGTACAGTCCCAGATCATGCCATCCTTGGGCCTCTCATAGGTTTCTCCTACAGTGTAGGACTGCTGGTTGATCTTATCGAAGCACCTTTCTTCTTCTACAGGGAAAGCCAAAGTGTGTTTAGGTGAAGGGAGTGGAAAATGACAATGAACTGATAATAATAACAATTATAATAGGCAAGATTTATATAGCGCTTTTCTAGATACTACATTATGATGTATGAACTGATGCAGAAGACACAGACACAAAAACAGTTATTCTAACCTTCAGGTTTGCTTTTACACTTAATTCCGGCGACTCCATGGCAAGTACACACTAGAGTGCTGCCTAAGTATGGTCTTTCCCACTGGTCATTGATGCCATAGAAGTGGCCATTCTCTATACAACCATCTGACAAGAGGAGGAAAAAAATCAGGTTAGACTTTTGGCAAGCAAGAGGCAGCAGGAGGTCACATAAAAAAACTCCTCCCCTTGCTTGAACATCAAAACACATACTGTATCGGAAAACTCCGAGGGAAAAAAACACACACCCACCAACACTGTACTTGCTTACTGTGTCTTTTTTTAAACTGGAAACACAAATGCAACTTCTGGAGAGAGTCCTTCAACTAGCCCTTTCTACAAAGCACATGGACTGATATTACTGATTAAAAGACAAAAAGATACCCAGAGTAAAACCTTTTTATGAGAATAAACATTTTATTATGGGACAAGCCTTCACCCATGTCTGTGAAATTGACTCTGGCTGTGTTAACTTGACTTCAAAGGGCCCCAAGCCTCCAAGACTAATAAATCAATTGCACAGAGTGGAAAATAAAATCCACTTTCACTCTCTCTCACCCACCAAGCGCCTCCTTTGTTCACATCTCATGACTTCACATGACATAACCTTCATTTTTTTCAACTTTTTAGAATAAATGCTGGGAGTATTTTTTCCTCTCATTTGGCTTTGTTTCTTTTGGCTTTTGCTTTGTTTCTAACAGCCTTCACACAGATGAAACAAAAAAGATGAAACATCTCAAAATGAGAGATTAACTACTTGAATATTATAACTTTTGCGGCTTTTTTTTTTTTTTGCATTCCATTACACAGTCAGTCACATAAATCCAACAAATATTACAAAGGAATCACTCTAACGAGTGATCAAAATACATTCTAACAAACTGTAAATGAAAATATCCTCGTTAATAATGAATAACACCCCAAAGACCACCGTAGTGACCTGTGACGACACTTGGTTTGGGATGAAATCAGTCTAATAAGTTGGAGGAAGAAAAAGCGCTTACCCTGAGATACTGACGGGACGTGATGCTGCGGTGCCTGTCGCCGAGTCTTGCGCGTCTCTTTGGGCATGCAGTTCACCGCGCTCCCGATACAAAGCGCAACAAGCACCCTGGCTATGGTGCTGCCGGTCATGCTGGTTAATAATGTGAGATACCCGGTTACTGAAGAATGTACAGGTGCTCCTTGTGCAAGGTTTTTTTTTTTTTTTCTTTACCGAAGACGGAGAGAAGTCGGTTCCAGTGCAAACTCTTAGTCCGCTTCTCTCCAGTCTGCGGCCCCAGTGTGCAGGTTACCAGTCCGTGGGAGTGATTTATCTGGGCATGGCTTAGTTTGAGCCGGAGGAGGGAGGTCCAACAAAGGCGTACCCACGCAGCATTACTGGGGTCTGGGGTTGGGGCAGAGAAACGTTTCACGAAACAAAGATAGAAATGCACATTTCACATAAAAGTAATTGTAGTTCGTTTTCAGGAAAAAAACACCATGTTTGGGTCTTTTATACATTTCTTTAAAATACAAAAAATGTATTCGACACGGAGAAAGTTAAAATAAATTATACAATAAATAAACACATGACTTAGAATCTAAAACCACAACGCAGAAGCCGTAGTTTCCCTCTCTGTTAAAAGTGTAGGACCCTTCAGATTCACTTAAAAGTTTTTAGTTTAAGATCGTATTGGCCACAAGGGTGCAGCTCTGCTCTCAACAGGTAAAAAAAAAAAACTGTTTATACTGGCTTCACTGGTTTACTGGAACAACAGACGACGCGAGCAGTGATTCAGAAGTTGAGCTTTGAAGTTCATTTGAATTTATCAAATTAATAATGAATGTAAAACATGATGTGATCCAGGTTTCATGCTTCACGGGTGCTTCGTGGTTTCATTTGTGTAAATGTTGGACCTCATCAGTGGTTCCCAAACCTTTTCAGCTTGAGACCCAAGACTCAAGGGTCCTCAAGACCCACATTTACAGGATTACATAATGAATTACCATCATGTCTACGTTTTTACTGACACTTCACTCATCAAAACGATGTTGAATTAAATGCACATTTTTTTCTTGTTACGTCTTTTTAACGTAATTTTTGTCTTGTTATGTCTTTGAAATCGCTTTTGTCTTGTTGCATCTTTTATACTATTTTGATCTTGTTGCATGCAATGCTTGTTGTCATTTTTATATAGTATTTGGTCTCGCTGCATTTTTACGTCTCTTGTCATTTTGTGTCTTTTACGTGTTTTCATCTTCTTGCATCCTTTTCGTTATTTCCCTATTGTTGCATCTTGTTTTGTCTTTACAACCTTCATAAACACTTGCAGAGAACACTGTTCTTCTATTGTAATTAGGAAAATTGTATGTATTTTACTCTGACAATTGACCCAAAAAACCAGCACCACGACCGGTTTGTTTCCTGAGTTTGGGAAAGGCTGCTGTTGTCCCATACATGACAATCCTGCAAATGTGTGAAGAAGAATGTCTTTGTTCACTTCTTTCACTTTTACGCATATGTTTTACCTTCTACCATCTAGCTTATTCAGAGGTTTTTGTCTCGGCTGCTAAGTGACATGTTATCAAGTGTTTCCTTATACCTGCTTCATGTTCATTTAGGCAGCACAGCCTTGCTACAGGACATTGATCATATGCAGAATACTGGTGTACAGGTTTTACACAGCCTCAGTAGTGATCTGCAGGAATTAGGTCACATAGCGTCAGTGTCTGGAAAGTCTCCAGTAGCCTTAAATTTCAGTGTCTGGAAAGTGTTTATATGTCCAGGGGTTTTATTGAAGTGATTCTTCTGTGATATAAGCTAACTTCTGTAATGCAAGTGCAAGTGGCCAGTCTTTTTTCAGCTTTCTTCTTTCATGCCAAACTCAACCCTGATTGGCTCATTAGAAATCAGGTTGTCCAGATGAAGTCTTCAGCACCTTCTGTCATAAGTGCGTTCAGTGGTGGTCTCTACTTTATATGATTTAGAAAAGCATTTTTTACTCTCTTCCCCTTTTTACTATGTTGGCTGCTCATTTACTGTACGTATGGTGATTTCTTCACTTGGTTTCAATTAAAGGAACTGTTCACTTGGAAAAGGTTTTATCTTGTAACAATTAGGACTGTGGAACAATTTGATGTAGTTGAATTATTTCCATGGCGATGTGATGAGCTCAGTTGTAAAACAAATTAAGTGTCAGTCAGCTCCTAAATCAAGTCAATCAAGCTATGAAGAAAAGGGAAACAGGCTCTCTAACAAAGCCTTTGTGGATTTCTGTCTGGAAATGTACTTTCTTTCTTTCTTTCTTTCTTTCTTTCTTTCTTTCTTTCTTTCTTTCTTTCTTTCTTTCTTTCTTTC
>JAPQRN010000015.1:526794-553762 GCA_037367275.1 Coranthus polyacanthus | reverse complement strand
TCCACTGCAAACAGAAAAAAACACCACCACCAGGGGAACTGGCTGCCACGCACTGGAGGCCCACAGCTCCTGTCCAACAAAAAAAAAACAATTGATTAAAACCAGCAGTAGCAGGATGTTAACTAAAATTAGAACAAATAGTACAAAGTTGGTGCTGGAGGGATACAACCCACGCCACCATGTGGTTGCAGTGCTGTGGAGGAGCAATCGATTGATCCACCGATCGAGCCCATCTGTTAAAACAATCTTGATGCTCAAATCAAGCAGAGACAAAACAGCAGCTTCCGTCTGGAGTGACGGCCGGCTCTAACCACCGAGGCTCCGGGCCGGATGATGAGTCGGAACGGGGGAGGACCTGGAGTCACGCTGAGGGTGGCTTTATGGCCGTACGGACAGCTCACAGACAAGGAAACAACCACGACGTTTCGGTCCTGAGCAGAGAGGGAACAGCGTCACCCGCCGCCAGCCGAACAACGCCTGTGCTTTTAAGCCGCTCCAGAGTACCAGGAACTATAAGATGCTACAGAGTCTCACACTGCAACCTCGTGCCACGGAGCCACGCCACTGCGCTGGCCTTGAATAGCTCATGAGAAGCAGGTGTGTGACAGCACCTATATACCGCTCTCACGGCACCGCCTACTAATCAAGGCACCCGCCCCAGGAGAGAGACAGACAGAAGAGCAGAGTGCCACACCCATCCTGCTACACAAGGAAATACAATATTCACAGGTTGCAAATTCCAGTGGAAATGTATAAACATGGTTGAAGTGTTTGAAGATTTAATCATCAGTCAATCAGCTAAAGCGTATGGTCACATAAGAGAGCCAATAAAAACAAATTGAATGGTTGAATTTGTCACATCGATATTGATCGGTGCATCGATTAATTAATGCCGTCACATTGTGTTTTGAGTGAAAGCAAAAAAAAAAAACGCTCTCACCTTATAAGCTGCTGCCACTCAGCTCTGAGCAGCACAGTAAATGTCAATTTAAAAAAAAACATTACAAAGTCTGTTCAACTTCAAATGAATGTGCACTATGTTTTAGGCTATAAATGATTTCTCCAGACAGATATTAATGCAAGATCTGAATAGGGCCTGAGTTTCAATCATCTGAGACATGTTTGTGTGTAGACTAGAGAAAAGGTTCAATATGTAAGACTTGCTAATGCTCATGTGTGTGCATGAAGTTTGTGTTGTCAGATTTGTCTGTTTTGTACGGGGAGCCAGTCATTTGTTGACATTGGCCGACTCAATTTCTAAGCTAACAACTATCTCGGTTGCCTACATCCAAGCCACAATACATTGATTTCTGTGTAGAGGACTTGGGTTGAATTTTCCATGAAGATCCTTAGGTTCACTCCCGAGTTCTTCAGTGTAGTTTGAAAATGGATAATGTCAATGAATGACTGGTACCCAGCACAACACAGACTCCAACACAAACTTCCCATAAGCACACAAGCAACACACACATCTTACATACCGACCCTTGAAGAAATCAAGATGAGAACTACTGATAATCTCAGCTTATATGATTTTAAGTCACCAATTCTACAAGTGTTATGGTTTAAAGGTACAATATGTAAGATTTGCACATGCTTGTGTGCTTACGTGAAGTTTGTGTTTGAGTCTTTGCTGTCATTTGTTGACTCTATTTCTAAGCTAACTTTGCTGTATACTGAAGCACTGAAGCACGAGGAAGCGAGCATAGGTATTTATTACTATCCGAGTCATGGATATGGGCAACCGAGATAGGGAAGGTGCTCAATTTTTTAGCATATGTTCTGTAATGATCTGTTCCCACGTTGGAATTAAAAAAGCAACTAATGTGTGTACATTTATTCAAATCTATTACATATTGTACCTTTCATTTTTACTATCAAAGACTTTTACATATCACTTCTCGCTGCACTCTACAGTTTTTTAAATGTCATGTTTCTTTGCTCATGCAGCTTCAAATATGGCAATGTTTAGACAACTTACTGTAATATCACTTATTGTTTTTAGAAATCATTTGCAATCATAATCCTTACCATTTTAAGACGTTGAACATTGAAGTGCAAACCATATTTTCTTCACATGATTTGCTCTTCATAAATTGATGTATTTAATATAATATAAGCAATTTGAGAAATAGAATACATGTTAAAATCTGCTTTGCTTCTCATCCTTGCAGGCCTATACAATTCAGGGACAGTACGCCATACCACATCCAGATGTGAGTTCTTTTTGTCTTCCTAATTTAATAAAGAATTCCATGCAATCTAATAATATATGTAATCAAAAATAATAGCAGAAATTTGATTACACTGACAGACAAGCTCTTTAAAGTTATTTAACCATGGGTCATAAATCCTGAATTTGAACATCACTGTCCTTGTGGTTTTGAGGGTGGACAACTCCACAGCTCAGCCACTGGAAAGAACTTTTACCTGATCCGTTTGGTGTCAAGATGTGGACTGCTGCTGATAACGATATAAGTAAAGACAGTTATGGCTGTTTTGATGTAGACACCCCCTTAATTCCAGTGGGCCATATAGTCTCCATTAATAATCTGCCTTCATCTGTCCTTGTCTCGAGAGCATCTCAAGAGCTACCTTGTGTCAGATTCACTAATTCAAAGTTGGGCAGTGATTGATGCCGGTGGAGGTGGTGGTTGACGGTACAATCACTCAAGTGCAGTCTTGACACTCTGTTCCACCCTCATTAAAACTCCTCTTAAAAGGAGAAGAAGCCTTTAAAACATCCGTCTTCCCTATTCCTAATGGAAATGATACACAGCAGGGGACGGACATCCTGTGGCCCTGTTGGGAGTACAACGGCTGCTCTCTACGCTCTGAGATACATATATAACACCAAAGGTTCTCCACTTCTGACTCTAAACTGCTAACTAGAAGGACATATGGTAAAATATGAGGGCAAATGGAATAAAATTATTCCTCAAATGTGGTTAGTTTGCTATATACACTGCAAAAAAAGACATTTCAAGAAAGTGAAAAAGCTTTATTTCTCAGATTTTTTTTTTCTAAAATGAAAAATAATGAATCTTTACATTTTTATAACACCTTCTCAATTGAAGTATATTAAGTCTATCTTAAATAGCTGTGTTTTTCTTGCTTGCAATAAGTACAACTTCCTTAAAGGTTTAGTGTGCCATTTAGTGACATCTAGTGGTGAAGTTGCAGATTGCAACCATCTGAATACTCCCACCCCTGCAATGGCCACTAAAAAGACAAAAGAGCCAGTGTTTGTTTTGTCCAGTCTGAGCTGTTTAGTTAAGAGGATAATAACTTAGGTCCACACTGCACCTTAAAATTGGATACCCATCATGAAACTGAATAAAGAAGAAGAGGAAGTCCATTCAGAGCTACTGTAGAAACACGGCGATGCAACATGGTGGACTCTCCCACTGTAGATATAAATAGCTCATTCTAAGGTAACGAAAAAACAAGAATTCTCATTCTCATTGCCAGGTGATAAAACACTAACAAAAACATAATTATGAATAGTGGATTCCATTTCTGTAATCCCTTTAAATGTCCAGTGTGTAAATCTTACACACTGGACATTTAACCACTAACAACCTAAAATAATGTACTGTATAAAACCCAGCAGGGGAAGATTGTTTTCCTTATTAACACCACTTGCATAACTTCTCAATTTAAGTATATCAAGTCTAGTTTAAATAACTGCTTTAATTGCTTGTAATAAGGCCAACTTCAGTGGGATATTTTGTGACATCACGTAATGAAGTTGCACACTGTCTCCAACTGAGTACCCTTCTCCCTCCCCACTAAAACAAAAAAAATTCCCTTGTTAGAGCCATTATATGTGTGCTAACACAGGGCTCATCTTCAGTGATGATGAGTGACTTGCAATCACAATGTCCCGAATTTAGTGATCCAACATAGGGTAAATAACAACATGATAAACTAAGTAGTAAAGATGTTAGAACAGAACATAGAACAATTGAACATGGCGTGTCTGAGTGGTCATATCTGAAGCTGAATGCGATGTGAACTCATTTCAAGTCTGTCATGACTTTACAGTGTTAGCAAAGCATGCTACACAAACTCCTGCAGGTTAGTGTTCAAGTGGACTAACTGAAGACTGGCAGGCAGAAAGAATCTGATCATCACAAGATCATCACAGAGTCTGTCTGATTGTTATGGAACTGACTACTTTCACAAAAACAGGAGTTGGTTCAGGGAACTGAGTCACTTCTCCCGTAGGACTCCATTCAGGCACAACGTCCTCTGGTCTCCCTTTGAAGACCCCAAGGCTGTGAGCCTGTGGAATCTTTGGAAACTTTCCTCTTTAACTGTAGTTACAATAAATATATGAACACCCCTCCACTCTCCGCCACAGATAAAATCGAACTCTGTTGGGAAACACCGGGCTGGACTTTTCTTCTAGTTTCTGAAATCTAGACATGCAAAATGCTTTTTGCTAAAGACAATTTGGTTATAATATTTGGCTTTTTTCTGGAAGGGCTGTTTTTGCAGTGTATTTAGTACAGATGTATATCAAAAACACATTGGTGTTTGTAAAATTAAAAGCAATAAGCAGAAAGAGAAAAAAGACCCCAATCGGATAACCTAGCTATTTAGACGCTCATGAAAAACCAATCACCCTGCCTCCGTATCTCTTTTTCTCTTCCTTTTTGTCCTTCACCTCCCTGTGTCATTGCCTCCTTCTCCTCACTGTTTCTTCACTCTAGTTTTGGTTGGCTTCAGTTCTTGGTGTGACCTGTGTGAGAGTAACCTCTTAGTTCTACTTTCCCTCCTAACCCTTCAGCAGTTGACCAAGCTCCACCAGTTGGCTATGCAGCAAACCCCCTTTACCCCTCTCGGACAGACCACCCCTGCTTTCCCTGGTACGTACCCACAAGGCCCTTTAGAGACTTCCTTCTCTTTGCATCCAGAGAAACATTTTCTCTTTCCCTTTCCTTTCACCTTATCTCTTTTTGGCACAGCATGACTCTGCCCCTGTGGTTTCCTTTCTCTTTTGATTTTTTCATGTATATATTTTTCTCTTGGCTCTGAAAAAAAGACACTGGGTGTCTCTTTTAAAGCGATGTGTTTAAAATTGCATTATCACTTGGCAACAGAATACAGCCTGCCGTGAACACATTTTAGGTTATTTAAGCTCTATTACAGATGAAAACTTCCATTGAAATAAGTTGGGCACAACTGAATATTCCTAATATCTGAACTGAGCTGCCTTGGTACATATATGTTTCTGCCTGTAACATGTACTGCATGTTTCATTTTAAAACTGAATGTCATATAAATAAACCCAGAAATGGATGATTCTCAGAGGTGGTAGAAGTACACACAAGTAGAAGTACAGACAATGTTATGTTTGTATAAAAGACTAGTAAAAGTAGAAGTACTGATTCAACTTCTTTACTGCAATAAAAGTACAAAAGTACAGGCTCTGAGGTGTACTCAAAGTATAGAAGTAAAAAGTAGCCATGTCTGTTGTGTCTTTTACATTGTTTTCATCTTGTTTAATATGAACTCAATTTACACATGTTTTCTGTATTTTGATTTAATGTTGAAGCCAGCGTATGTTAGCAGGGCAACTTTAAGTCAAACTAAACAAACTAAACAAAGAAAACTAACTCACACAATCAGAGACTACAGGTGTGTCTTGTTTACATCTCGGTACATCTCTTAAGTCATTTGCGTCTTGTTATTTGTATAAAATATGTTATTTTTGTCTTGTTTTGTCTTTTACGTTTTTATATCTTTTACACGACTTGTGCCTTTTTTCATCTTTTACACTGTTTTCCTCTTGTGTTTTCTGTCATTTTTGTCTTATGTCTGTTACGTCGTTTTTGTCTTGTTGCGTTCTTTATGCTGTTTTTGTCTTGTCTCTAACGTTGTTTTCATTCTGTAACATCTTTTACATACTGTAGCTTGTCTTGTTTTGTCTTTTACTTCATTTCTGTTTTGTTCCGTGTTTACATCATTTTCGTGTTTACATCTTTTATGTTTTCATCTCATTACGTTTCTTGTGTTATTTTCATCTTGTTTCATCTTTTACATAATTTGTCTTGTTATGTCTTTTACATTGTTTCTGTCTTATTTTGTCTTTTACATAATTTTTGTCTTTTTTTCTTTGTTCTGTGTCTTACGCCGTTTTTGTCGTTTTATCTTTTATGTCATTTTCATCCTGTAATGTCTCTTTTGTTTTTGTTTTGTTTCATCTTTTACATCTTGTTACGTCTTGTTTAATCTTTTACAGCATTACATCTTTCATGATAACATGGGACCTTTATCTAATTCTTTTTCCATCTTTTCACATAGTTGTTTTCTTGTTACATCTTTCATCTTATTTCGTGTTTTATGTTACTTTCTATGATGATGGTGTGCAATGATGCAAAACAAAAATAACTGATAATTCCCCTCAAATACATTATAACTAAAGTAGTAGTAGAAAGTACAGATATTTGTGTTAAAATGTAGGAAGCAAAAGTTGTTAGAAAAAAAATACTGAAATAAATTAGATACCTGAAAAATGTGTTCTTTGTTCATTTCCACCTCTGATGATTCTAAAAGGATATGGTTTACAATTACACATAGAGTGCCCACGTTGGCCTTCATCACACAGTTGCAAAAGCTAACATGCATACACAGGATTTGTTAATGAAAAGAGTGGAATTTAGAGGAATTCTACTAACCTTTTAAAGGTTCCACTGAGAAAATCAGCCTGAGATTCTTACAACAATTCAGCTCTGTCGAACTGACAGTTTAAATTACAATCTTGTTTCCCATTTGCTCCAATTCAGGTTTGGATGCCAGTCCACCAGCCAGCACCCATGAACTCACCATTCCTAATGATGTGAGTAATGCTAGAGAGGTGTCAAAGGATGTCAACTTTGTCCCAAAATATACTGTGTTTTTATCTTTAGTTTTAAATGATGGTTGTTTTAAATAACATTGGAAAGTGTTAGTTTGTTAACTGTTCATAATTCCATCACAGAACATGACTGGAATGTTACAAGAGATTATGGCAGCTTTTTTTCGAGAAAACAACTGCGCTGAAGTGCACTGAGGGCCTTACTGTATTCAACTGTCTAGCACACAATTCCCCATCACCCTCTCAATTCATGTCTCACACATTCTTTTCAAAACAAATAATTTAGCCAACTCTACACATCATCAGAGTGTGAAGAAATAACAGTTCTGACGCAATGTCATAGATGTCAGTGTATAGTATTACAGAGATATGTACAGCAGTTAGCAATGCTAAGCAGCTAACCCCGTCCTGTCTTGTCTCGTATTACCATATTGGAACACGAGAGTGAGCAGTGAGTCGCTGGAACTTCCAGTCTGCCCTCATTCCATCAAGGGCCAAAAAGGTAGTGCTTCTGTAGGGTTGCTGTTAATTATAATGATAAAGAAGCTCCCATAAGTGAATCCACCCTTTGCACTTTTGAAGTTATTTCACAGAAACTTTCCAAGCAGCTGCATTAGAGGCACTGGCTTGAAATGAACATTCTGTGATTTGAGTAAAACTGCTATTGCACAAAATAAATACACAATTCTTCAGAATTCAGTTTCATGAAATGCAATATATCTTATGGTCTATAACGAAGCAAAGCTCAACTTGTTTGAATCTGATGGGATACAGTATGTTTGGTCATGACCTGAAGAAGAGTACCATGAAGTGTGTTATGTCTACAGTCAAACATGATGGTGATTCATCATGGATTGTGGCTGCATGATGCTGCCAATGCTAGAGAGCTCACATCCATTGATGGAATTATGGATTCCACTCTGTACTGTAACATTTTGAAGGAGAAGATGGTCCCTCCCTGTGAAAGCTTGGTCAAAGAACTGAATTGAGCCACAGTGTCTCAAGCAGACCATTGCCTTTCTGAAGGAGTGGCCTGGCATGTCGCTTCATCTGAACCCAATCCAGCACTTGTGGGGCCTGAAACACAAGGTGGAGGAATGCCAGGTATCCAACATCAGGCATCTCAGAGAGGTCATCACAGAAGAGGAAGAACATCCCACCAAAGACCTGTGAATTCTGTGAACTCGGTGTCCAATAGGATCAAGGCTGTTCTGAAAAACAATGGTTGTTACACTAAATATGGACATTGGTGACTGTGCTGAGGGTAGACTCACTTTTGTTAGCAGTGTTTTCAGAAAGCTCAACTGTATCCTTGTTATTTTTGTGGAATAGCAATTTTATTTTTTTATTTTTATTTATTTATTTATAAGAGGGACAATGCATATTGATGAACGTAAAAACATGTAAATATTTAAGATTTTAGCCAACACTAATTTTCATCTTTAGTCCCTGTCCCAGCCACATAAAACAGTGATTCAGAATTCAGTCACTTCCGTTTAATTCTTCATTAAAAAAAATCAATCTCTTCCACTTGAACTTCATCGTGCCGGTATATTACAACAAGCAGCGAGGCTTTTGTTTAAATGTATCACAGACCTACTACTACACGGACCTACTTGGGGAAAATGTCTACTCTTTAACGAACTTCATGTCAGAGGTTCTAATGCAGCTGCTTGGAAAGTTACAGTGAAGTAATTTCAAAACTACAAAGGTTGTACGACTATGCTTCCATCACAGTCCATCCATCACATCCATCCATCAAAACATTTCCTCTCAGCTCAACGAATGAGGGAGAGAGTGTGGTCAGCTCAAGAATGAAGGAGAAGAGAGAGCAAGAAAAAAGTTTTTGAGTGTGAGAGTTTTGTCTGTCAGATAGACCTGCAATGCACTAAGAATTGAAAAGAGAGAACAGACAGCTTCTGTCTTTGTAGTTACAGTTTTACACACCGCCCTCACACCCTGCCCTGTGCTGTCTTGGCTGGTGGTAGTCTGGCTCACAGGATGTACTCTGTAGGAATAAGTCTTGCCATTGGGTTTCTTTTGGCATTATCCTCCCTCTGCTATCTGCATGTTACTGTTTTCAAAGTCCCACTCCCTATGTGAAAGAACAGCAACAACCTCAGAGCTGCAACTACACACTGAAAATGCCAAGTTCTGATAAAGGGATACTTTGATATTTACAAAGGGGGTCTTTCTACGTGCTGTTTTCTTTTACGGCAATTTAGTCATTTTAGTACCACGGCTCACTTCTTCAACTGCAAATGCTACATGAAAACACCTTCTCCCCTGACACTACATCACTGCATCCTGTACTTAGCATCGACCAAGACAAGTGTAATTTGTTTAAAGAAATACAAACTAACCAAACAAGTCGAGTTTTTACCCCTTATTCCTGAAGGATAATAGAGGGGGCCAAACTCATCTCCAGTGCTAGCACAACTCTAATAAAATGTGGGGATAGGTTAGGCTACTAGAGACTAGGCTAGAGGTCCAAACTCACTGCCCAAAGGTTCACACCCTGAAATGTCAAACACAGGAAAACAAGAGGAACAAATATAAGCAACCACCAGGAAAATGTCACATATTTTACCTTTAACAATAGTAAATGTATCTCACTTAATAAGTTACAGCATGTTGAGAAAGGAGGGTTTAAATGTGGTGAGATTTCAAAGTGTTTCAGCACACGTCACATATTGTTACTTTAAATATGGTATGAACAGTTCTTTGGTGACTACACTAATACGCATTACAGATGCATATGTACAGTTGTTGGCTCAATTATTTGTAACATTCTCAGCCCACAGAGACCTATTATGTATAGGGCCCAGAATGTTGTGCCACACTCCTGCCTGCAAACATCTGTTCTTCCTTTAGGACTGCAAAAAAGTCCCAATCAGCTCATCTACTAACCATGTGATCATTAATCAAACTTAATTTCCTGAATGATGGGATATGAATTAGGCCCAGACTATTTCATAATCCATTAAATTTCCTGTAGTACATCAGCCGTATTAAGGATAAATGTATTAAGACAATCCTTGCTCCATGTTTTAAAGATTTCTGCTATTTTCCAGCTAATAGGATGCATCATTGGACGCCAGGGAACCAAAATCAATGAGATTCGACAGATGTCTGGAGCACAGATCAAAATTGCAAACGCAATGGAGGGTTCGTCAGAGCGGCAGATCACCATCACAGGGACCCCTGCTAACATCAGCCTGGCCCAGTATCTCATCAATGCCAGGTAACCTTTCAAGTCCGACCACAGGGCTCCAGTAACATCTCAAAGATAAAAACACTTCATGACCGATCATGCTCATATGAATCCAAGATAGCATATCTGTGTTCGGAAATTAAAACATAAACTTTGAGTTTGGAGTTTGGAGATTCATGACAGTGATAACTGAAAATGTGCAATATTATCTGGTTCTGACAAGACACAGATAAGATGATGAGTAATGTTACTGTTTATTTGTTTCTCTTGCATATTTCTTTTCAGTTTTCCTCCTTATTTCTGTTTAAATGTAAAAAAAATGCATTGAGCTTCAGCTTGTGCACTGTTTTAAAACTAAGTGGCTCATGGGAGCAATGCCAACAATTAAGACTGTGGCTCTGCAGACTATAAACTAGATCAATGCTGTGTCTCCATTTGAAGATGTTCATGTACAGTCCTCATGGTAAATCTGTATTAAACAATGTGTACAGCTTCAGCAATGGTTAGATAGCAGCTATAACCATAGGTTTTAATGTTAAAAGAGAAGAAACTGACTGTTACGGCCCAGCACTGATAGTAACTTAGTTGTAACAAAGGAGAGAGTGGAGTAAGATGAGCCCTTTTTTACATAAGTCAACTATAGCTAAGGGAATAAAACTAATGCAACATAAGTCCAGGATGTGTGTCATCAATTGAAACCATAGCAGTGTGCCTAAATCAAACAGTCAACAAAATGTGGGATTCCAAAAGAATGGTCTTGTGACTCAACTTGTCCCATGTTAGGGCTAAGTTGATCCAGCTTAGAGGGTACGCGAAGCCAATACAGAAACTAACTATTGTATTAAACACATTTTAAAGCATAATTTGAAATATAATTGTTAATAATCCTCCATTCCGTTGATTTAATTGACGTGCATGAAATATTACAGCTAAGTTGTTTACCGTTCTGAAATTTGAAGATGGTATTAAATGTAAAGGCTGTAATTTGTGCCCCTATGGGCCTCTCTATCAAATCAATAACATAAGCCATAGCCATGAAGTAGCAGGGGATTATGGGGTTGTTGTTTTCACCACCAGAGACAGTGTTTCTTCTTTAAAAAAAAAAAAAGCAACAAGAGTGAAAATTATTTGCATTTTTTAAATTAAAAATTAAATTAAGATGAAGAGGACAAAGGTCACGCGTGACTAAAACATTGGCCATAGCACTCTTTTCCTGACCCTGATATCATTTCAGTGGTAGTTAACAGACTCGATGATGTCAGTTACATATGCATAACCCTCTCTCCTCCCTGTCCTTAGGTGGATGTCAGCACACATCTCCATGTCCTGTATCCGTCATTTCAAATTAAAAGTCCTCTGCAGAGTTGTAATAACATGATACAGTATTTCCTACATTTCTGAAGTAGCAGTGGCAGTAATCTTGCTGTGTTGGGCTGCTGCTGTAAAATGTATATAAAGGAAGCCCTGATAGACCATATTCACCAATTGACTGGAAACTAAAAAGGAAATGGATAGTGAGGGACATATTTCAAAGTAAAATCATGTATATGATTATCCATTACCTACCATTAAATGACAGCTCCCTAGCTAACATTATGTTGGATGCAGTAGGAAAGGCATCAATTAATTCTCAAATATCTGTCTTTTCAACTGAAAAGGGCATGGAACACACATTTTTGTTGGATGTAATCTGTATGAACATCACACAGAAATCTGTGTTCCAATGAGCATAATATCACATAACATACACCAGAACATTTCTTGAGTCAGTAAGACAGTTAAATTTACATTGTAAGCTTGATTACATCAGTGTGTTTTTCTTCCAGGTCTAACTACACGTGTCAGTACTTCAGAATTTCTGCCTTTCCTGTCATATCACAACAACTATCAAACAGTAATTTTAGCTAGAAAGTAGTTGAAAGCTAACATTAACTGCTGTCTAATAATGCGTTTTCAAATATGTTGCTTTACCTTGAAATATGGTCCGATGTGACTCCTGATTTTCAATATCAGTGACTCATCAGTTGGTAAGGAGTGATATGATGACAGACATGAACACAGCAGTATGGGAAACGTCCACCATGTGAATATAGTCTATTACTGATGAAGACCTATCTGCCATAACTCAGGAAGAAATCCTATTTACAGACATGGTAACATTAAAGTTTTATTAACATTACGTTCATTGTGTCATTTTATTCTAATGAAATAGACACAAGTAATGTTAGTTGTGCTTTGACAGGCGACCAAATAAAATGTACTGGTTACTTAAGGCAAAGTAATATTCTCCTTAAAAAACACGATATAGACTCTTACAATAACAATCCTTGTCAAGCATCACCTCTGACCCTCTGTCAGTGTGTGGTGGTATATTTACCCGTAGAGACTATGTCCTCTGCCTGGATTGGATTGTGTTTGGGATGTTTCTGGGCATCGACCTTTGGCAGTTCAGTTCAGCTGACCTTTAGCCAATAGTAAGAGTGCAAGAGTGTGTGGGCAGAATATTATAAAAATTAAGCAATTCCGGTTACACGGCTCTCACCTCTTTCTATTTTCTCATTTACTGCACTGTTCTGTCTGAGAGACAAAACTCTGGGCGAAGCACACACATTTACACCCAGAACTTTCATCCTATCACCTCTAAAAGACCTGTCAGCTACACACACACAGCAGAAATAAGGAAGCAAATACTGGTGTTTTTAGAATATAACTGCTGTGACAGAATCAGTATGTTAATGTTTTATTTTTCTATTTCACAACTTTCTTCTTGCTACACCACTCGCTTTCTCTCCCTCATTTGAGAAGAGGAACCAAGTTTGAACTATTCTGTTTACAAACACAAGCCAGAAATGTTACACATTTTGCATTTAAATAAAATTATGCATGTCACTGAATTTTAACATTGTTGCAAACATTTGATATAATGTAAGTACACAAATGAACAAAACATATAACAAAGGCGTTGTTGTTTTTAGACATTTTAATAAATAGATATTACATATTATACCTATAAACTGAATGAAACGTTTATTCTTTGAGACTCTCCGCTGTATGTACTGTATGTCATATAATGTTATGGAGAATAATGATAATAATAATAATAATAATAATAATAATAAAATAAAAATAAAATAATAAAAACTATTCACCATTTTAACCACCTCCTTCTTCCTTCCACAGTGAGATGAAAAGGGAGAATACAAACTAAATTTAGGGTCACATGACAAACATTATGTACGGTTGCCCAAATACAGGTGGTGGCTCATCTTATCCCACTCTCCCACCAATACATAACGAGCATATTTTGCATTTGAACTTTCTTTCCATGCTCCACCACCAATTGTCTCTTTCATTCCTCTCTGACCAGTGAAACCCCTAATTCATTATCAACAGAGAAAATGAATTATTATCCAAAATTGGGAGGAAACTGAAGCTCACTGATGTCCACAGACAGCTTACACCTCAAAGTCAAATGTTATCAGCCTTGAAACAGGAGTGGCCACATGCTTACAAACATGACTTGATGTGTTTGACCTCTTAGGGGGATTGTAGAAAAAAACTAATGGTTATTGCTTTCCCACAATTCCAATGGCAGGTTCAGGGACGTGGCTGCCATGTGGAATGACCCCTCATCCATGACAACATCCTGAAGTGACCCCAAATATGACCAAAAGCACCACTTTACTATTGAACCTTTATGTGCTATCCCTTGGAACCTAGACTCCCCAACCAGTTTAGCATTAGCCAGACTGACAACAGTGGGATTTGTTTTAAATGGATGTAGCCAATATGTTCTTAAAGGAATAGACTGACATTTTTTGAAACACGCTAATTTGTCTGCTTGCTAAAATGTTTGTCAAAATATAAAGCTGATGCCAGGAGACGGTTAGCTTAGCTTAGCTCAGCTTTCTTTACTGGGAGCAGTGACCTCCTTTGGTTGCCTAGCAACTTTATGATGATGTCAAGACTGGAAGTCATCATATTCAGATTCATATGAACTTTATTAATCCCTAGGGGACATTCCCATGTCCTTCAGCTCAAGAAAAGAAAACTAAAAAATCTAATTAAAACAAGTATCAGGGAATTATTTTGTATAATATTTTATATTATATTATCACTACTCTTGAAAGTCCAAAAAAGGAAAAAAAGTCTTGCCATAGCAGAGCCAGCCTATAGCTTCTTCTGCCATGCTTATGGTCTTTATGCTAAGCTAACTGTCTTGTCAAAACAAGTAAATAAGCATGTTTCCTGAAATGTCAAACTACTCCTTTAAGCATTTATTCAGCATGCCTCATTCCTATAATACCCTTGTTCTTCTTTTTGTTGTATTTAAGCTGCATCCACACCAATTCCTTCTTGTTTCAAAAATGCACAACTTTTGATGTGTTTACACCTAGCATCCACACTACTCTGGTGTCTTCGGATTCCTAAAACGGAGACTTTTTGGAAATGTTGCTGACCAGTGGCGGTGGGTCCATAGGGGGCGCCACCCCCACTTAAAATTACTAGAGAAGAGATATTTAAACATAATATTAAACATTTATTTCAGCAAAAATGTCTCTGAAATGAAAAAAAAATCTGTTAAAATTATTATAATATAATACTCATCCTGTGTCCTATAGTTCATGTCAACATTTATTGAAGTTACTTTTAACTGTATTTACTTCATTTCTGTATGAATATGTTCACTTCCTGGTCGCAGGGCGTCGGCCAAATGAGTGTGTATGTGGCTCCTAAAACTTTTGGCAAACAGGTGACCTGAGGTTGTACTCTCATTGGAGGATTATAGAATCATCTGCAGACGCAGAAATTGCTCCCTGTAGCCAATCAGAATTGTTTTTAATTTCTTGTCCTTATGCGATTGGATGATTTTCGCTGCGTTGCCAAGTCGTGTTGAGTGAGATACAGACAGAATACAGACACTTTCAGGACTCCTGAATGAACATAAAGCAGATGATTAACCTGCTCCTAATGTCACAGGTAATAAAGTTTAGTCCTGTTCAGCCTGTTACACCTCCATTTAGTGTATGCCACCTCTATGTTTTACACAAGGACTGTAGTTTAACAGAGTATGAGACCAAACGCCTCTTGGTTATTCAGCTACTTAGGTAATGTAGTTCCCCTTCATAACAGCTGGGCTGTGGTCCAGTGGATAGGTTGTGGTTTTGCCACCTGGGAGACGGCTGGAATCCTTAAAGTTATATTAAATTTTTGTTTGCAGTTTGTAAACTCCAGAGTTGCATTATAGTCTAAGCAGATAAAATGGGAGACTGTTGGAAATGTCCTTGTCACATTATCCTTTCACAGGATGCCACTCCCCAATCTGTACCAGAAACCTGATTTGTTCTACAAATGAGAAAACAAAAATAGTACTTCCTGTCACCAGTGTTTTGAAATGAAATGTGTTGTAGATTTAATTAAAGTATTGTTCTGTTTGGTTATACTAGTAATGAAATAGAAGATTCATGTAATTTATTATTGTGTGTCTAATATATGGTGCCAAGGAAATAGAAGGTCAGCTTCATTTTCTTTTTCAGTTAAATAAACTGGGGCTTTTGAGAAAACATTTGGAGCCAAATAGTTTAGTTTTTTAAAATAACTTCAACTTTTCTGCAATTTTCCCTCAGTCCGACTGAACTGGCAAACTGTTAGCTTTCTAGCTAATGCTAGCTGCTGTTACCCCGGTACTAAATGTTAGCTGATTTTGAAAAATACAGTAGGTACACTACAGTATTACATTTAATCATATTTCAACTACTAAAATCAAATCAACATTTTTATAAATTTTCTTTAAATTCAAGTAACACCTGTAAATGGTGAACACTGGTAACAGGAAGTAGTATTTTTGCACATGCTTAAAACAATTGTTCTTTCAGAAACTTGAAATGAAAACGTATTAGTGTGGATGTAGCCTTAGAGACATTTATCTGTCAAGAACTATTGTATGCTTTGTTTGGATAGAAAAAAAACTGAAAATGAAATGAAAAGCGAATAAAAAAGACAGAATGTATAACTGCCACTGAGCAATGCTGTTAAGAAGAAGAGTGATGTGATGCCTCTGTCAGGGATTAACTATATTTCTACATTGGGCATTTCACAAAGCCATCACTATCTCTATTTAGTGTCCAGCATGGCGACATGAGGGCTAAGTGTTGCATGGTAAAGGTGTTATGTTTCTAGAAGTTCTGATATGTACATGTGTACATTAAGAATATGACAAATCTGTGGAACAGCAACAACAGCTGCACAAAGCCAGCCTTTGCAAAGAAACTTTCACTTTAATGGGAAAGTTCCTTTTTCACAATGTTTTACTTTGTTTCTCTGTCTACCCCCCTCCCTCCCCCGCTCCTCCTCCCCACCTTCTCTGGACTGTTCTAGGCTGACGTCTGAAGTCACTGGAATGGGCACACTCTAATTTCTACCTATCCTCCCTCAGTGCATCACATGACCCTTGAGCAAATGGCATTGCACCTATTTTATTTATTCCTTTGTATTAGACTGTCCTGATATTTGGGTGACTATATAACTTTTATAATTTCTAGTATTTACTGTAAAAACGTGTATCTGCACTAATACTAGGATTCCACACACCTCTGTTTTTGTCTCTGAAAGGACACTTTACTTTTTTGGCACTCTAGTACCTTTCGCAACACTGCTTCACGGCTTGTGTTACCTCATGTTTTAACATATCACTGTACTTTAAGTTATTGCACTGCAGCCACATGAAAGTGGTTTGTTTAAGAATTATGTAATAAACAGTATACCCTAAAGCATGGGTCGAAAACTTTTACTATCTAAAGAGCCAGTGTTGACCACAAATGAACAAGAATATACGTTGTGATGGTGCGTTCACGTTCCATTTGACATTATTTACATTACCTACATTGTAAAGCCTGTAATACATTACCCTCCTCACCTAAAAAAATAATAAAATTTGCCACTGGAGAGGGGCTAACGAGCCACAATGTGGCTCAGGAGCTGCAGGTTACCAAACACTCCCCAATACTTGTATGACAATTTAAATTGAGGTTGTCCCTTCACCGTCTCATGTGGGGATACACTGACACATCATTCATAACATATTTAGACTACTTATTTCCTCAAATAGTGTCCAGGCCTTTATTTCTGTCAGCTGCAAGAGGCAGCAGGCGTTTATTTGAAGGAGGCTTGTATTAGAGGTAGGCTTTTAATTATCATTTCCTCTGTTTAATAAGTAGAAACAGTTGTACTTATCCAACTAATTGATCCACTCCCTTTTGCGATATTAAAACACAAACAAACAGAAAACTTCCTTTCTTGTTACAAAATAAAAGCCCTCCAGTGTTTCATTGGATAGAATCTATTCAGTGCTTAACAGAGCTTTTATTGTGTAAACATTGTCTTCCTGTTTCGCTGGTAAGTTTCTACAAATGACAGTTTTGAAAAAATAAGACTCACACACCTGCAGTGACTGAAATCAGACACTTCAGATGATGATCTTGAACAACACAGTATTGAAAATAGCTGCATTATATTATGTTCCATTATATGTATTCACTTAAAGTTGTAGAAGTGAACATTGTGTTTAACTGGCAGCACATGATGACAGGCACCAGAAGTTTATCCATATTATTTTTTACACGCCTGTATTTGAGGACTGACTTTTAAATGACTCCTGTTTTTTATTTGAGGAAATACGGTATTATACCCGTGTCAATGCATTACTCAACACAAAAGCAACTAAAAACCATATTTCTATTTATTTATTTTGTTAATTTAACATTGATTTCATGACTAGCCAGTGTTTTACTGTGTGCCTGACATCTGCCTGTTGTTGTGTTTGTACACTACAGATTGATCTGCATGATGCACAAAGTTGAGTCATCACTGCACTTCAAATTTACTTTCAAATCAAACAGTTAGAAATGAAAAAGAATGCTGAAAAGGAAAGGAGCAAGCAGATAAAAGTCTATTTGTGAGTATGGATTACTCCAGTTTGAAATAACCTCAAAAGGTGCAGGCCAATGAACATGCACTAAAATGCACAAAAATCAGTCTCAGAGTTTCATGGCAGGTTTGATAAAAAAATAATGTTAACGACTAGGAGTGAAATCTCTTTGCATGCTGCTGTATTATTTAAACCTATTTTATACACAAATGTGTCATGACATTCCTTCTGCCATATAGCATGAATGTTCCATAAGGCATGGGCCATATGGAATATATTTGTGCTCATATTCAATGTTTTCAGTGTATGTTACAAGGGCTGAATGCTTCTGAGGCGAGACTCTTGTTAGTCGTCAGTGTGTTTGCAAGCTCCTCACAGATGCCTGCTGCATAATTTGGGCAACAAACCATTCTAGACAGCCCCATGTTTCTGCTGTGAGCATGTGTATGTATTGTCAAACATTAGAATCATTATATACATAGAAATTATCATAGTATGTAGTGAGTCAGTCACTGGGTTTGCAGGTTATGCCAGCAACTCAAGCTGCATACAAAGCTAACATGTACAGTATATCTGACTCCCAACACCATCTGATAGTAGCTCGGTTGTCAGTTTCTGGTTCAGCTGTTATATGTAATAGAAAGATATCCAACCAAACTAAAGCTGAATGTATTTCAAAAAATGGTTTAAACATACCTTTAAAGCTTACATATGGAATATTCGCGCATGCTTGTGTTCTTACGTTTTTATGTTGGAGCGTGTTTTGTGTTTGGAGCTGGTCATTTGGTTGCCTACATCCATACACTGATTTCTATGTATTGGACTTTTTGGATTTTTGTGAAAAATCCTTATGCTTGTTACCAAGCTCTTCAATGTCTCTATTCTGTTCATCTACGGCTGCAACGGTGTGCAACACTAGCTACTGTTAGTTTAGAAATTGAGTCTGCTAGCTAAAAAAACACCCAGCTCCCACACAGACTCCAACACAAACTGCATGCATGTACATGAGCATGTGCGAATCCACCATATTGCACCTTTAAGGGACGTGTAGGCTATTTGTCAAGTCATTATTTACATTTTTTTAAGGCAGATGCTAGTTACACCTGGTGTGGAATAGCCCATGTGACTATTTATACCCACATGGATTTATATAATGGCAGAGACTATGTGTCCATGGCCTATAGGATATTTACAGCGCAAAGTGCAAAGCCTTTTGGCAGAAAACTTTCTAACACATAAGTAACATTGTGAAAGGGTCTATTTTAACCGAAAACATGATCTTTTCCTAAACCTGTGAATTAAAACTGAAAGTAACAAAGCAGATGCTATTTGCACCCGGGTGTCTGTAGTCGACAATGTTATTTACATCCAAGGTGGAATAGCCCATGTGGCTATAAATATAATGGCAGATGCTATTTGCACCAGTATATCCATAGCCAACAATGTTATTTACATGTGCAAATAGCAGAATAGCTGCCATATGATTGACACTGAAAAACACTGAATACTGCACACTTGAAATCCAGCTTCCCAGATGAAAGTCCTGTGATGGTTTCAGTCAGGAATAACATATTAGGGAAACAGAACCTTAAATTATATATAATATTTAGTTTTTTTTGTGTGTGCAGTTGGGTGTAAATAGCCAAATTGCTGCCATGGGAGTAAATGGGATTGGGCAGGTTACACTTTTTCCGCTATACTTGGATTTCCCTCTGATCCAACACAAACAAAGACTTTTCTGTATTTTCTGCACACATATGGACAGTCTTATTAATATCTGCAGCTCTCATTTTAAGAAAACAAAAAGTACATCTAATTTGGTTATAATGTGACAACAGATTGCAGGAATGATTTCTTTTTAATTTAGATGACCTTAATACAGTTTCACCTGTGAGCACATGTCATTTTAGGCTCAAGTTGAAACTGTTGAAGTTATATTCAACCATAAAGATCATCTAACTGCCTTCAGATGTTATTCAGATAAACACTGCAAAAGAGCTTACTTTAAAAGCTTTTGTCAAAGGTTAAATGCACACAATCTAACTGAGATGTTGCCATGCTGCTTCACAGTATGAACCATTTGCAAACATATCTGTTGCCTTTTTGATTCTGTGTCAAACTGCAGTTTCTCTGATACATGTCATCACTCATGAGCTTCTCTTCCTTTAGTCTAGATGATGCTCTTAAGTCAGACACTTCATGCTGTGTTCCTTTTCCTTGATTCTGTTTGTGTTACAGTGCTAGAGCAACAAAAAATTAAAGGTTATATAAATGATGCTGTTTGAGGAAACGTGTCTGATCATGTTAAAATTTGATCATTTGCTTCTTGAAGGTCTATATTGGATTTACTATTTATTGAGGTTGATTCTGAAATGTTTTGTAAAAAGAAGAGAATAAAGTTTGTGTTTTTTTCCCTGAACTTGTGCTCCTGTCATCTTTTTAGAGCAGCCTTGGGCTGTTGTACTTTTGTCATTGATATCAGAAACAGATTTGATATATTCTTTTCAGTGTCTGAGATGTTGGCTTCGATCCACTTTATTAAATGATAATAGCAAATTTTTGGAAATCAGGCACTGGATATTGCTTCCATCTTTCCGCCAGTAGAGGGCAACTCAATTATAGACACCACAGCACAAAGAGGGTCATGTTCAAGTACAAAATAGTGCCAATTTCTATGGCTCAATGACTCCTCGATAGGGTGCCATCATCTGAACAGTGCAGATGTGTGACTGTGACTGCATCCACATTCTAAATTACACCAAAAAAACACTTGAAAAACTAGGGATACACAGATATATCAGCCAAACAATTGGTATCCACCAATATTGGCCTTGTTGCTTGACTTTGGCTATGAGCAAAAAAAGATGTCATTTCACCGATGGCAGTGGCTGATGCATATCTGTTGTGATATTGTTTCATAAATATGCATGAATTAATTTGTTTGTTTATTCAAAGACAGTGTGATGAGGAATGGAAAGCCTTTTTTAAGTCATTTTTAAATGAAGATTTATTAGTTTTCTTAGCACAAAAGGTTGAATAAATAACAAAAATATTATAAACAAACAGAAAAAAGCACCGACGTAGGCTATCGGCCAAATTGTTATTTTAAGCATCAGTATTGGCTCAGAATTTCACTATCAGAGCATAAAAGGTAAAACCATATAATGAAGTTGCATAAATGAACATTAGATAATAATGCAGTAATGAGCATTAATTAAAAGTTAATTAACTATTAGGGAATGGTTATTACTATATTAACTATCATCTTTATAAACATTAAATAATGGATAAATTAATACCTTAGTTAACGTGACCACCATTAGTAATACTGCATTAACGAATGTTAGTAGGAACTTTATAGATTATTAAATAATGTATAAATTAACACCTTAGTTACTGAATGTTAATAGCATCTTTATAACTATTAAATAATGTATGAATTAATATCTTAGTTAACGAAAATTGCATTAGTAATACTGCATTAACTAATTATGAGAGAATATATCTATGAATTAAGGCCTCAGTCAACATGAACACCATTAGTAATACTGCATTAACTAATGTTCAAAGCACCTTTATAAATATTAATGTATCAATTAATATCTAAGTTAACATGAACATTATTAGCTTGTGTTAATTAATGTACTCTGTAAAGTGATAGCAAAAACAAAAAACAACAATAATATGAGTTCATTTGGTTGATATTTATGCATTTGCAAAGTTGCAGCTTGTAGAAGAGCTGGATGACAAGAATGTACCTCAGTTTTCCCATAATGACAAGAAAATGGTTTTCTTGTAGTTTTATGAACATAATAGTTTTATTATCATGTTAATTTGAAGGGTTTTTGGTTTTTAGAGACAATGCAGTAAAATGACCAGTGTGCACGTGACTACACACAACAGACACAACCATGTAGACAAAATAACAAGAACACTTTTCAGTCTGATGCAATCCATTGAAACAGCCCTGCAAAGAACACTGAATTTGTGAAGTTGATGATGTTTACATTTATTCAAGCTTTCAGGTGAGGCATTCAGCTCTATGGAAATTGTCATGTTTCTAACATAACTGTATGACACAGTCAAATGCTAATGATTCCAAATATAGTTTGACCTTAAAACCATTAATTGAGTTCATTTGTCTTTGTGAAATAATTAAGAGACATAGTCATTTAATCCCACTGTTTATCATTTGAATATTATGAATTTAGTAACTGAATACATAACAGATACAGAATAAAAACACTACCACTGACGTTTTTTCCATCTAACAGAGTCTATGCTGCTAATTGGATGGAGGTGCGGCATGTTGTGGTATGACATTCAGCTGAAGCATGTGCACATGAGGACAGGCCACCAGGGACGCCTTTGTCCACAGGCATGTTGCAAATTAACACTGTCCTGTTTCAAGGGAGACAACAGGTCACCTTGTATGTAGTTGGACCATCAGTCCTCAGCAGATCTTTCATGGCTTTTCAGTTGCTTTCCCCAAGTCCCTGATTGCATTTACTAGCACATTCACTAAGTCTAAACTGGGAGAGATAATCCCTATGCTAAACAATCGACAACCTTGTAAAGGAAAGGAGGCAACTCTAAATTATATGTACCAGGAAGGCTGTGAAGTTTGTTGTGACTTTCATTCCTCATTCCATTCCTTTATCATTTCCTCTCAAGGAAAAAAGGGACGCCCACACTTTTTAAACTGCCATTTCCATTGTTTAAAGGAATTATTTGTCATTTTGATATTCTAAAATGAACATTGACAAGCAACAGCAAGGGGCAGTAGTGTAACAGAAAATATCAGTGTCACCATTGCCACCACTGCACAGCTGCAGCCACACCAAAACCATATTTTACCACCATTTGGCATGTTTTTCCATACGGTTTGTGTTGTCACTAGCTGCTCTAAAGATCCATTTGAATTGTCCTAACAAGGTCAGAAGTATCACAGTGTGGTCTGAATTTCATATCAAGAAATGGTGAACTCATTAAACATAATATAACTGAGTAACTTTCTACCTTTAGAAGCTATCACTACCTCACCAACTTCCCAAACTAGAAGAAATGTTGCAGGTTCAGCTTCAAACTTCATTCCTTCACTTGTTGAGAGCTGTCTCCAGTAGGAGAAAGCAACTGCAAGTTTTTCCATTTTTTTTGTTTAACTCTGTTTCTTAACTGGTAGCAGGTGGTGGTGCTGATAATGGTTCCTTTGTGAAAAATTTCAGCCATCGTTGTGATCACAGTTCACTGTCCTTCCACATGAATGAGCAAACAGGGATTTTATTAAACCAACAGTTGATCAGAGGCAGGAAAGACTTGGGAACCACGGCTCCTCACTCTGCGGGGAATAAGTGACGCTGGACTGGCTGGCTGACAGCGGTGAGAGACCTGGCGGGGCAAGAGGCTGGCGACAGGTAGGTGGCACTCATGTAGCGAAGCGTGGACGTCCCGTGGGTGTCGGGTTTCTGTCGGCTGGAGTCAGCGAGGCATGGAGCGAGGCACGGAGTCCGGAGCTGGCGTTGCCAAACAGATTCGGGCGAGCCGGAGAATGCAAAAGTCCGAGACCCGCGACCGAATGGGTCTTTGGGGGTTAAGCAAGAGACATGGGTCAGGAGACAGAAGGTAGGTCCGATAATCAGGGCTGGAGACAGGATCGCTGGTCGGGGACAGGCAGGGTCATAAACGGAAAATCTGGTCTGAAGAAAACACTGGAGAGTCATGCAGGTAACAGAGGACAATCTGGCAAGGAGGAAGCGTGAGAGGTGAGTATATATTGAGGGCACGGCAGGTGAAACAGATGTCGCTGATTGCAGTAGAGAGTCAGGCTGGGCAGGTGAAACAGATGATCTTGATTATGCTGGAGGAGTGAGGGACGGCAAACCATGACACCATCAAATTGTATTAAATGCCTGTTGCCTCAGTTCCTCTCTCTTTGTGTCTCCTCCTCAACTCCTCTGCTCAAATCTTGTGTGGGAGGGACTAAGACATGAGGAGAGGAGACAAGGTGAGGACTAGAGGAGGGTTACAAAAATATTTGGGCAGCACAGTGTCTTGGTGATTGGCACTGACCCTCACAGCAAGAAGGTTCCAGGTTTGATTACAAGTTGGAACAGGGCCTTTCTGTGTGGCGTTTGCATGTTCCGCTGGGTCCTCCAGTTTCTCCCAGCATCAAAAACACGTATGCTAGGTTAATTCTCCTTTCGGTGCCCTTGACCAAGGTACTGGTTTAGCTCTGGATCTAGAACTTTTCGTGTATTAGGATCGGTCAAATGCAGAGGATGAACTAAAATAAATATAGCTCCTCATAGATCAGCATTGGCAGAGGCAACCTCATAGCTCAATTTTGGAGTCTTCTAAATTCGAGGATGCAGGGAGGATACCATCTGCTGCACTTTGACATGTGGGAAAGTGTGTACATTGTGTGGATATGGTTGGTCTGGTGCATATTCTATTTATTAACTCCCTGGCCATGAGAAAGAGCAGGGCTGTAGAACATTTCCCTTAAATCTGCCTGGCCCAGGGAAAATCAAATGGTATAATATCCCAAATAAAAATGTAATATGGCCTGTCAACGGTGACAAGTGTTGCCATGTGTGTAACCTATAAGGTAATATCTATTATTATCTATTATTATAATGACTATTTTACTATAGTAAAATTTGTATGTGTATATATATATATATATATATATTAGAAATATATATATATTAGAAATGCATTTTGTATGGGCTATAAGTACTTTATATATACATATGTAATTTGTACAGTGTGTTAGAGAAATGCAGGCCTCATTCTTAGCTGCTGTGAGGTTAGAGTATGTATAAGTGCATGAGCTGCAATGTTTTCCTTAGGGTTGGCATAGCTGCAATATTGGCAGTATAAAAGGTTTGTACAACAGTAAGTGCATTCAGAACTGCAATCTCTGTTCTCATGAGCTCATTCTAATAAGAGTTCTTCTGAAGAGTCTTCTGAGAGTGCCTCAGTCTTCAGTATCTTTCTACACCTGTTCACAGAAAATTATGTGTATTTTCACTTCTTATGTACGTATATATGTGTCACCGTCTGCGTGCAGTCCGCTCTCTCTGTCATCAGCCAATTCCACTCACCTGTGCTAACAGGCTGTTCTGCTCTCCCTCTCTCCCAGCACACCACACCCCTTCATCAGCCAAACTCAAGTCAGCTTATAAACCTTAGATCATTGTCATTCATGGATGCAAGACCTTCAAGCTCAAACCTCTGGACTGCTTACATTTTACCAACTCTGCCTACTTCAGAACACCAGGCTTGGTTTGTTTTCTGGCGAACGCACCAGCCTCCTACCTCTAGCCGTGAGTTCTGTCTCAGCCAGTTGCTCTGTGGCTGCCTGGTGTTTCCTGACGATGTCGCTCTGATGTGAGTTCTATTTCTGCCTCCCTTGTGCTCTCTTGTGGCTCCAAACTCTCCTCTTTATGCTTCACACACTCCAACATGAGCGTCCAGGTTCTCCCACTCTCCCAGCTCATCTAGCCTTCATCTCTATTTGACTGCTCTTCCCCCTGCTCCTCTTTGACCTCACTGCTGCACCGGTCTTTTCTCCTGGCTTCGGACCCACTGCTTCTTCATTCCTTCATTTATGTAGCCTGCCTGCCCTCTCCTGACCTCGAGGCCCAAGCAGAGACTTGGAGGAGCTGGTTTTCATCTGAGATCTGGAGTTGGTACCCAGGCGCCTTCCGTAGCAGTGGCAGCCTACTGCTTCTTGTGTGTACTTGGATGGGTTAAATGCGGAGGTTGAATTTCCCTATAGGGATAATAAAAAGTGAACTTTAACAACCCGGACAGTCTTTATCCCTATTCCAGAATAACAGTGGAGGGTGCATACCTATCTCCAGCACTGGTACAGTGCTAATGAAGTGTGGAGCTAGATCTGGCTATGCAAGACTATTCTACATCAGACTGAGGGTGGAAAATGTCATGCACTGTGATTTTCATAAGAAAACTAAGATGGAAGATTTTATTGATGGTCCAAGTTCCGACTACTCTACTCTTGTTTTTCATTCCTAGGGACCCAGCTACCCAGTTAGTGCTAGCTTCCTAATGTGAGTCTGGCAGCTAATGCTAACATGAAAAGGAGAAAACATCTGCCGTATTCTGATAAACAGCCAGTTCACATCAATGGTTTCCATTGCAACAACTCCCTGTAAGTCCATCAAATTGCTGACTGCTTGAGTTTTTTTGTAGCTGCATAAAATTTGTAGAATCTTAATATATGAATGAGGACAGTGATTGTTATTCTCTACAGCTACATTTCTGGTATTGAGTCGGTATCACAATAAGCAGAGAAAATACAAACTATGGAGACAGCACTTCACCAGGACAAAAGCTGATGAGAACACTGCTCTTCATGAAAAAGCTACAGCCCACAAATGAGAAAAAAGAAACCACACACTATATGACACTACATTCTAAAATCTGTCACTGGAGATTTGACAAACTCCAGCAACAACTGGCTTGAGTTGAGCTGAGACAGTTTGAGTTGAACTGAGAAAGATCAAGTCACACTGCTGCAACCTTTACCTGTGATGTTCTAAAACAGTTTTGGCTTGTGAATCTTTAGTCTGAACTGGGCTTTGTACAAACTAAAACTGAAATGTTGGTGTCCCATTTCTGTTTCAGTGCATTAAGAATATGCATGCATATTGAAGAGAACAGAACAGAAGTTCCCTTACACCGGAAGTAAGGGATGCCGTCAAGCTGAAGAAGGAGTCCTATCGAGCATTGTTGGCTCTTGGGACTCCTGGGGCAGCTGATGGGTACCGGCAGGCCAAGCATGCTGCGGCCCGGGCGGTTGTGGAGGCAGAGACTCGGGTCTGGGAGGAGTTCGTTGAGGCCATGGAGGCGGACTATCAGTTGGCCCCGAAGAAATTCTGGCAAACCGTCCGGCGCCTCAGGAGGGGAAAGCAGTGCTTCACCAACACTGTTTACA
>JAPQRN010000015.1:508287-526694 GCA_037367275.1 Coranthus polyacanthus | reverse complement strand
CCACCGGAAGAGCTGGAGGAGGTGTCTGGGGAGAGGGAAGCCTGGGCTTCCCTGCTTAGACTGCTGCCTCCGCGACCTGGCCCCGGATAAGCGGCAGATGATGGATGGATGGATGGATGGATCTTATTAAAGATATATAGTTGGTGAAGATGATATTTATCATCCATATCAATATCACTCTTTTTGTATTAATTTAAATTATATGAGATTAGAGCTACATTTCTATTGTTCATCTCTCTTGCATAAACAGCAGCTCAAGTCATTTCCCTACTTTAATTTTCAATTCTCCAAAACTGTCAGATTGGTTTATAGTGTATCATTTATAAATAAATGATTCACTGGATTATATAAATCAGTAGCTTCTTGTTCAGCTACATCCCCTCAGTCACCTCATGGTCAGAGAACAAAGGAAGATCCTGATGCATGCTCTTAAGAAGCAGTGACGTAAGCTTGTGTTTATGTTAAAGTGGCAAGGTTGCTATGTGTCTGTTGAGATTTGTTTCTGTTAAAAAAGTGGCTTTTTATTAGTTTATATAGGTGTTGTGTATGCTCTTCAGTTTTCAATATGTGTATGCAATTAAAGACTTACAGTAAAGGATGGAAATTCACTTCTTTATTAGCTCTGTTTAACTTAGTGTTACATCTGTGTTTAACACACTGTACGAGAACACTAGCATGGAATGGGCAAATAAAAAAAAAAAGCAGAGATATTCAAACGTCGTTTGACTTGTATTTCATTGCAGACAGCATGAACACAGCATATTTCATGTTTTGTCTGGTCGACTTCATTTCATTTGTAAATATACATCCATTCATCACATTCAGGCTGAATCACATTGAAGAAAAAGTTGGAACAGGAGCAATTTTTGATTGATATTTTTGATTATCCAGTAATTATGCTACTATGATTTTAATTATGATTTCGATTTTAACATGTGCAAATTCGATTTTGACAACTTCACACCCTCAGGGCAGATGAAGACTCGTGACCCCTGGACCACAGGTTGGGAACCGTGGTACCAATACGTTACTACCATTTATAACAGGCAGAACAGAGCCTTATTGCAAAACTTAAAATTGCTGATGCTTATAGTGCTTGAATTTTAGTACACTACTAATACATGTCAGAAGCAGGCAGTTCTTTTTTTTTTGTAATCACATTTAGATTGATTAAAATCTAAATAATACCCTCATAATAAACCTTTTAGAAATACTTTGTAAGGCTAGCCTTATTGCAAACAAATGTCTGTATGGCAGCCATTGTCCAGCTTGTTTGTCATTAATAGCTAACTTCAGTGTGCTTCCTCCAAGGGGCAACGACCACAGCTTAAAAGTGAAGCCAATGAGGAAGTATCGTAAAGTGTGATACCCAAAAGGCCAGGCTCTCATACATTTCTACTGAACTTTTCACTCGAAATACTAAGTCAATAAATCTTTTTTCAGGAGTGATTCAGATCGCAATTTTCTTTTAGTATGTACTCATGGTCCTTTTGTAAATTATTGTAATTATTGTTCAGTTAAGATTTTAGGGCTAATTCATAGTTTTCAGTCATGTGACTGTGTATAGCCCTGGAGCCATAAAAAACAATCCCGAGCAACACATTACATGAATATTGGGAATCTTCATTATCCCAGCAGGGAAATTGATTTTGCTCACTGCATGTCAATCAGGACTCTGCTGCATCGAGCAAGCTGGCTACATTCAAAAAGGTACACTCCCTTATCCTAACACTTTCACATTGTCAATGAAACACGCACAACACATGGCACTACAAAAATACAAACAATAGGAAGAAAACAGGATATGCCTTCAGTCATAATATCTACAGCTCACATAACTGATACTTCTTATTCAGAGGCAGGTTGTTTCAGTTAGTTGCCCTTCTCCAAGCCAGGAAAGTTACAGATATTTAGTAAAATGACATAACGTCAGGACAGTAGGAGTTAGAACTTATTGAATTTCATAAAAATGTTTGGAAGAAAGTATGTTTGGACTTTTCTCAACTCTTAAGGGATGTACAGAGGGGATTGTGTGCTGTGTCTGAAGTATCTGTCTGGTTGTCTTAGATCAGATTGTTATTTGCACAGGAAGAACTCCCTGCTGAACTTCCTCGATAACAGCTGTACCGCCTTGATATCAGATTACTATAAGTCTACCTGTCAGTGTTTTATAGATAGCTGCATTGTAAAATAAGTGAGCAATTAATAACTCTGTTGTGCAATCAGCTTGGATTTTTCTTCTTTTCTTGACATGTGTTACATACACTGGTTATGTTGGGATCTACAAATTCTGGAAAATGATCCAGATGAATAGAGGGTCTACATTGACATCACTTTCTTTCCAGAACACTCCTCCTCAGCCAGGACTGAGTGGCAAAACATGCTGCAACACCAGTGCTGCCTTTAGAAGAGAAAATTATGGAGCCAGGAATAAAACAAAGTATTACCTGCTTAAATTAAAGTCACATCATACTTTTTTTCTACATTAATAAAACAGTGTTCTGAATAATACGCCAAACACATAATATACAATACTATACTGTGTCTCAAAAGTTCGTTCTCCCTACAAAGAGTCACCTGCAATTTGAGTTCTCAGCTGATTCAAACAGGTGGTTGGAATTCTAACCCCAATTCCAACTGCCTGTTTGTTGTCCTGGTGATATTCTGCTGCAGAATGATGTTGAATGTTGTTCACATTGTACTGTGTATTAAGTGTGGTCCTATGTGGTACTATGTGCAGTTTGGAGAGGCCTGAACCTCACACAGCACCCCCACACCATGGTATGGGGACCATCCTTCACATGTTCAGATGGCTGAACTTTTTCATGACTGTCCGAGTAAACTCAATCATTCTACTTGATTGACTATTCGGGGTCGGAAAAGGTACAGAGGGCATTCATCAGAGAAAATCTAGTTCTCTCAGTCTTTTGGGGTTAAGTATGACATACTTGTTTGCAAAGAGCAATTTCTTGTCTTTCTGTAATTTGGTAATTCATGGAAGTTTCTAGTTTCTTTATTAGATCATGACTTAGTTGGCAGCAGGATTGGTGCCTTTTGCCCTTGGCCTTGGAGACAAATTCCTTGGCCCTGGAAATGAGGCCAGATGGATGTCCAGATCTAGGCCTGTCATTTAGGGAATCCCCATACTCCGCCATTTCTGAACCCCTCATACACTTTTGTCCAAGGATTTAGCTACATCCTCTCAAAGTGTAATGGCTTGACCACAAAGCTGGGATACACAAAGAGTGCCCTTGAATTGCTCTTGACCATGATTATTCCGCTTGCCCGTAATAGGAATAGGGGAACATCATTTCTTAAAATGTCAGGACAAATTTTCAAGAAGATACGATCTTGATAAATTGACCACAGATTTGGAGCTTAAACAACTACATTCTCATGTGAAAAATATCCCATTCTCTGAGTATTTCAAAAATTATAATTTACAGCGAGCCAGCTTGATAACAATAGCTGATGTTAGCATGCTTCTATCTAACATCTAACACAACGACAGACCTATACCAAAGAGTATATAAGCAATGAGATGAAACTCTAGTGTTTTTTTGACAACATCTTTTGGTCCAAAATGGCGGAGGTCTGTTTCTATACATGAATGTTGCCATTGAACATAAATTATGTTTCACCTCTTATCAATATAAGTTGTCTGACAGTAGGAAAGAGTATAGACACAGAGATAAGGAAAAGTACGAAACTGTGGTGATGTTTGAGAACCACTTTCAGTCCAAAATGGCAGAAAAGTAGCTATGTTGCTTTGCGATTCTGTTGCAATGAAACGATACATTGACTTTCAGCTCATGGCTATGTTAGTTTTTTGTCTATAATGTGGCTCAATGGTGGCTCTCAAGCTCATGGGAAAACAAATCGGTTCCTAGAAGGTCCACAAGTTGACCCACCTCCGGACTGGCACTCGCATCGTTCCAGAACTAGCACCAGGTTTATGTTGGAGGAACAGGGGTAATGTAGTGAATACATAATAGTGCCCTGGTGACCCAGAATCAAGGCTGTGCATTCTGTCTGTCACTGATTATTTGCCTCATAGAGCACAATTCATTGTGGCAGTTGTAACACGTTGAGTTTGACACATGTGGCATGGCTAACCCCACAAAATATTTAATGACACCTGTAACAACTGCCCTACATATGAATCACATGAGGGAAGTGCAAATGGAATTGTAGCAGGTTTGTTAAATTCACTTTTATAAGCCATTTTATGTAGGTAGGAAGATTGAAATTACATTTATTTTTATGACGCAAAGCAAATGCATTTCATGGGCATTTCATGTTCCACTTACTATATTGTATCTGTGATATGTACTTTACAGTACATTCAATCTGCTAAGGTCACAGCCCTAATGCAAATTAAGTTATTGCCATGTTGCCTTGGACTCTCCACACCCCTTCCAGCAAAAGAAAAATACAGTCTCTTTTAAAATATATTAACGGTTAAGCATGATATTAAGATAGCCTTTTCCAATAAGATTCCACTAATAGCTTTTGAGAACGATGACAGCAATTTGTTTTGTTGCAGACACACATACCAGGCTTGAAGACTAACAGTACAGTGCACTAATACCTATTTTACATTCATTATCTGAGTGTGAAATTAGCCTGGACAGTCAGAATAGAGCAATTACCTCCACATATGGTGCAGTCAGAGCTGAGGTCTTCCATCCAGGATATTTGATAATCTGTGTGATACAACAGTTGATTAATATAATCTGTACATGACAGATCAGTATGATTTGGATACGCTTTTACAGTATCTATTTGATTCCAAAAGTCTCAGTCTCTTCCTAGCTTTTCTAGCTTTTTTAATTAGAATAATGTAATTCAATCTGAGAGAAGAGAGATAACAACCTAAAAAAAATATTATTTTCAGAGATCAATTCGAGAGTTTTCCTTAGCCTGACCGTAGCTGAATAATGACAGGAGGGAAAAACTATTGTGAGTGTTCTCTGCTACGTGCCACATCATTTAGGATCGCCTTGCTTCTCTGTCCTATGTGCATCTAACTGAGAACTGTACAGTGGCTCAAACAGTTCACAACATGCATGCAAAAGCCTTTATTTATTTATTTTTTTTGGGAAGTGGTATGAAAAACCAACTGAGAAGAACAACACCGGATGTCAACAGAAATTGACAAGAAACTGGTAGTATATTATCATATTTGTATATGACAATAAAAAAGACATTACTAAAGAATATGGTGTAGTCATTTGTGGGGTTTTCGACAAAATCATAAATGACTGTCACACTACTTCCCTGAAATTTAAATTCTTAATTTAAGTTTGGAAAGGATTAGGAAATTTAAATAAAGGACACGGGTCATGACTGTAGGATGCTATTACAGTGCCGTTAAAAACTGCAAAGCTGGGAAGTCAATCCTTAAATCTGTAAGTAACAATTTGCCGGAAAAAGTTACCCTGTGTAGTTGCACTATGTAGCAACTACTGTTATGCTAGATGGTGTATAGGTCACTGCTTACAGTATGCTAACACAGTTAACTTCATGATAGCCTAACGTTAGATGACAGACTACATAAATATCAAAATATAAAGGCATTATTTACTTATCAAACAGACAAAAGCTTAATCAAATTCTTTTACCACCTGTTTCTTGTCAAAACAGAAAAGCTCAGTGAACAAGGGAGAGACAGTGGTGGTCAAGTGAGTAATCAACTGAATGGGGAGAGTGACAGCACTGGTGAGAAAATAATCTGTGAAATAGAACAGTAAAACACTGCTTTTGAGATTGATTTCACAGCAGTAATTTTCTAAAACACAAATAAGCACACCCACACCATTGCAAAACTCTATGGGAACGTTCTAAGGTAATACAACCAAACCTCTGTCTGCTGTGTGCATCACTCTTGCAGAGGTCTATGTATATGTTAGGCAGGCAACAGACTGACAGTTTTCTGTAACCCTGTCTTTGCTTTGCCCGGAGTCAATTTTGTCTCTCAGACAGAACTACACCACACTAATACCACGGTTAGGCCAAAAGCAAAGCCAAGTTTCACCATGCATTACTTGTGTGAGTATGGCAGCTGGATTATTTGGAGTCAGTGGTGTCATGCCCATTCAAGCTGAGGGGCCATGTGTTTGTCATGACTTGACTTATTCAATATTGGTAAAAGAGAGCTGTGTGAATCTTATGGCCATGAGCTATCACAGGTTATAGTTAGAACACTGAATTCAGTTTGATATCTGCAGGTCAAGATGTAGAAGATGTTTAAGCTACAAAAGCTGAAATAATTCCCCAAACTTTATAAATACATATGTAAAATTGATTTACTTGTACCCTCCCAGAATTTTGCCTTGCACAACGCCCTGTTTGGAGTATTTCGTTAGACTTGATTATTCGCCCTTAACAACCAATGGAAGCTGACACTACAGTAGCTAACACTAGTGCTAACTCGGTTCATTGTAAAGTACAACCATTAGCTGGAATCAAGTAACAGACACATATTTTCATAACCATTTCATCCTACAGTTTCACATAGAGCTCCAGGAGAATACAGATGGCAACAATAAACCCAAGTGCCAAGGGGATGTGTTGGGGAAGATGCCAACTGGTAGTAGCAAACCTCTGGGGTTCCCAGAGTTTCTAAATCTAGACTGGAAGCCAGAGCCTTCAGTTATCAAGCTCATCTCATGTGGAACCAGCTCCCAGTTTAGGTCCAGGAGGCAGACACCCTCTGCCCCGTTAAGACTAGACTTAAAACTTTCCTTTTTGGCAAAGCATATAGTTAGGGCTTAGTTCTGCTGAATAGTCCTAGGTGGCTGGGGGACAGTGATGCACCAAGCACCTCCTCTTTCTCTCTCTCTGTATGTATTTATATACATCTCTATATGTAATTAACTTTGTGTCTTACCTCTCCCGTAGTTTTGTGTTTTTTCCCCCTTCATTCTCTCTCTTCCTGCTCCTTTTTACAGGTATCTCTGGCTCCAGAGCTGTACTTTCCTGATGTGTGGTTCTGGACTCCAGCCTGCCAAGTGTTTGACTGTGTTGCTCAGTGTCTGTGTTGTTTGTGGTTCTTTCTCTGTGCCTCAGACGAAACTGGTGGCTGGTGCAGCAGAGGTACTGGATGCTGCCACCCAGTTGGAATTAGCTGGAGGTGGATGTGGCCCAGGGACAGGTGACTGCTGAGGTCCAGTGGACTGAAGGCTAGCATGGCTCTGGCTTGGTCGCCGGGACTGAAGGCTGCCGTGGCTCTGGCTTGGGGACTGAAGATTGGCGCTCAGCAGGAACTGGTGGCTGGCAGGTACTGAAGACTGGTGCCCAGGGGGAACTGGTGCTGGTGCTGGCCGAGCATCATGGTGTTGCCTCCTAGAGCTCCACTTTACTGTGGGAGGCACCCAGATGGCCAGCCTTTTCCCCCAGAAAGGTGCTTTCTGGGCTGAAACTGGTGCATGATGATGGAGAGGTCAGGTGCAGACAGATTCAAGGGTAAAGGAGAGGCAGGCATTGTGCAGACAGACAACTCCAATGGCGGTGTGGTAGTGAAAACCTCTGCCCTTGATTCTGCCACATACTCAGGAAAATATGGGTCTGCCTGCATTATTGGTTGAGAAGAAATTAACTTGTCTATTTGTCTGAGCATTTGAGTGTTTTGTGGTTGGGATGTGGCTCTGTCAAATGTTTCTACCAGCCGGTAAAACAGACTTGCAGTTCCAGAGAAAGGAAATCATCTGGGGTGAGGTATGGCAGGTCTGAGCTGTCTGCTGGGTTCATAGTGGCCAGTTTATTCTGTCATGGGGGTGATGAAAACTGAACCCAAAAGCAGCATTAGAGAAGTCAGTAGTGGATAAGGCAAGGTTTATTAAACAGTTTAAATCAACAAACTGTACACTGGATTCCACTGAGCAAACACAGTTCAGTGAACAGTGGGCAGATCCACAGACCGCTGTCCAGAACGGGGGAGTGTCCAGAACCGGGGAGAACAATAGCAGAAGCAGAAGATGAGGGACCGACAGCTAAGGAGGTGGTCACAGGAGCGAAATTCTAGGTTGGAAGCAGAAGGCAGGAAAGTTCGCTGGGGAAGAGACATAGCAGAAAAAGTTAGCGACAGATGAGTAGTCCAGATGTATTGTGTGGAGATCTTGCATGGATGGTAGACAATAAACTGGCAGTGAGTGTTTTAAGTGGCAGAGGGTTTTAAACAGTCCTGATTCCGGAGAGAGCAGCTGAAAGGGCAGGTGAATGAAATTGGTTAGAAGAGGTGGCATGGTGCTCAGCAGAGAAAGCAGAGCTGAGTGTGGACACAGGTGCGAGAAATTAACTGATGAGGTGAGAGCATGGAAGACAGAGCTGTGACACAAACACCTCCACCTCCAGCAGAAACAACAGTAACAGGTGCCACAACACTGATGAACATATTCATTAATAATTAATATAATGATGTCAATATACACTTGTACGTTTTGAAAATGCTTCTGCATTTTGCTGATAATACTTATGTTATTTTACTTAAATAATAACATAGAGCTTCTTCATCAGTGCTTCTTCAACACTGATGAAGAAGCTCTAAATAATCTAATGATGACACATAGAATCATTATCAGTCAGAAGGACCAGGACTGGGACTGAAAATACTTGAACTACATTCTACTGTTAAAGCTCATGCACTTTCAACAGAGGTGGCAAACATACACACATTCTTTACTCAAGTAGAAGTAGATACTTGTGTAAAAATACTCTGGTAAAAGTAAAAATATTGATCCAACTTCTAGTACAGAAGTACAAGCTCTGAAATGTACTCAAAGAGTAAAAGTAAAAAGTATTTCTACATTTCTATTGGCTGTTTCTGTGCCGAACCTCACATCATCCATGTTGTTATCAAGGATGGATTAAGAATGCAGAGGCCTCTGGACTAGGGTGACCATATTTTGATTCCCAAAAAAGAGGGCACTCGGCTCCCCCTCAAGATACATCAATGATACTCGAAGTTTACTCAAAGATGCCTTATAACTTTAATATATTATTAAAGTATGCCTCCTCTGTATGGATAGAAAATTCAGTTATAACAATGTCTCTTTCTAACAAAAGACACAAATTCAGATTCTGAGAGGTTATTCACCATGCTTTATTATTTTAATTATTATTTTAAATGATCTTTTTAAGTATCAAAAATAAATAAATAAATAAAATAAAAATCTCTGGAATTAAAAAATGATACAAAATACAAAATTGTTAAATTAAATTAAATGTACCACTTATCCTGACGTGGGGAAATTTTTTTGTAACTTCAGCTTCAGCATAGTAGCAAGACAATGCAGCTCCGATGTTCGCTCTCTCCATTTACAGAACAGCGGAGCCGCCCAGAAGACAGTCTCCTGTGTAAAACAATGAAACCCGGACATTTTCACTCATTTATAACCCCCCACCCCCCGAACACCCTGGACAGGACATGAAAAGAGGACATGTCTGGGGAAAAGAGGACGTTTGGTCACCCTACTCTGGACACAATCTTAGACCCTCCCTCTCTCACTTCACACACACACACAATGCAGGTTTGGATTGGCTGTTGGAAACACCTGTAGCTCATAGCGGATTCACATTGACAGACTGACAGACCAAAAGACAACATCAACACCTGGAGATATTTTCATACATCAAATCATACATAATTTACAACACATGATTACAACAATATCAACACATGCAGTTCTGTGATTCAGATTCTTCTGTCAATCACACACATACATACATGATTGGTTCATTCTACCCTTCATAAGTAAACCTTTATGAGCCTGTAATTCATATTATACAAGATTTTCACATTCTGATTTAGAGATGCAATGATACAACAGCCTAATGTTTCCCAAAAACAATCAATGTCAAGTGAACTTCTGACTGTATAAACGCAACAATTTACAGGACAGTCCATAATGAGTGAAACATATGAGAAAACGCCTGAGTCAGCAGTCACGCTTGATTTGCACTACTCTTTACACCCAGTGGGGAGCGTCATTTCATGTTGCCTTCACTTTCAGAAGGACCTTGGAGTTTTCCTCCTTCTGAGCAGCCACAACTTTTCATAAATTATATTGGCCAAAACTGGGGTAGGAGCTGGGGTGGCAAGGCACTGTAGATCTCCCAGTGGAGGATCTAGAACAGGGGTGTCAAACTCAGGATCATTCTCAGGCTTCTGCAGAAGCCTGAGAATGATCCTGATCATGTGAATCAGGTGTGTTGGAAGAGGGAAACATCTAAAACATGCTGGATTGTGGCCCTCGAGGACCGGAGTTTGACACGTATGATCTAGAACATGTTACATGAGGTGGCAAAGGGGTGGCAAGAGGTCTCTGTAGGGTGGCATGTGAGGACGGTGCATACGATATGAGTTATTGTCCCCGTAGAGGAAATTGGTATCGGGCGCAGTGGTGTGCATACAATGCTACAATAAGGCTACAATTATTAGGTAAAAACAAACAATCAATAAAACCTAACAGTCTATGGATAAAAGCAAACATCAAACCGTCAATAAAGACCAGCAATCAATAAAAGCACTCCCCCTGCCCCTGATCTGCTTCTGCTCACTGCCTAAAGGTCGATGCTCAGAAAGGTCCCGAACACAGCAAAACAAGAGGAAAACAGAAAATCCAGGCAAAGGACTGGGTCTCTGCAGGTACATACACCACCACACACTGACAGAGGGTCAGAACTGAGTCATCGCTCTACCAACAATCTTGAGTTATCCTACTTTATCATATGTTTTTGTTTCTCTACCTGATTCATAAAAATCACTGCCAAAAGACCAGTGACAATAAATATTTATTTTGTTTTGCATCCAGTAACAATTTTCAGACGTTTTGTCGGGTTAATTGTCTGGATAGAGGGGCAGAGCAGAGGGGAGGCGCGAGAACACACGCACAGACCCACAGACAGCAGACAGACAGACAGTGGGACTGGAGGACGGGGAAAGCTGCCAACAGAACAGCAGTCCAATACACGCGCAGCCGGGACTCCTTCTGGTGCGGCGCGCGTTCGGAGAGAGGGAGGGAGAGAGAGAGAGAGAGAGGCGCGTACTGAGTCGGACTGGTGCGGCTTCTTCAAAGCACACAGGCACATTCGCGCCATCACCATCAGAACCATCTGAACCATCTGAACCATCTGAACCTTTATCATCAACAAGTGAGTCCACTCACAGGACATACACACTGATCCATTTGGAGACTAATTATGGAATAACTTCCCCGCCTGCCAATTGGGGAACTTTGCCGTTTTGCTCTTTTCTTCGCTGAAATGTGGACTGGCTGAAATAGATGAATGTACTTTTTATTTTTATTATTATTTCTTACAATGTTTGCATTCATTTTCTAAGAAAGGGTCGGGTTTTTTCACCGGTGATACAGCTGTGGTAACTGCACTATGGACGATGTCTCCTATTTGGTCCAACATTTGTACCTTTCAGACATAGACTCTGGATGCGATAGTACTCAGTCATTTCAAGACAAAACAATTGTCTGGTAAGTACCTGCACACGTACTTCACTTAAGTTATATACATATACATTACGTATGTTTCAACCTTTGCCCAGGACTCTTGAAACTGTTGAGGTCCAGTTTATATTCTTTATAGAAAATTATAGCCTACTAACATGCCTATGATTTTTTTGCTCTGAGCTGTGAGATGATTAGTGATTAAACTTAGTACTGAAATAACAGTTAGCATCAAAACAAAAAGAAAAAAAAAACATACTGTTGAAGTCTATCATCCGAATGTCCATCTTAAACACAGTCTATATAAATAGGCCTATATGAATAAAAAATAAAAAAACGACTTTATTTAATGATGTAGAGGTGTCGTAACATAGCCGCAGGGTGTGTAGTTTTTTAGGTGCCACATTATGTCCACATCTGCTGAGCTCAGACTTATGAGAACATGAATGGCTTATTTAAGACTCGTGTGTGTGTGTGTGTGTGAAAGAGATCGAGAGAGAGAGAGAGAGAGAGAGAGAGAGAGAGAGAGAGGCATATTTTTGTGTGCAGCCTAAAGACCTTGTCAAAGACGAGGGAAAACAAAAGAAAAATGAGAAAAGAAAAGGAGACACGGGCTCCGTGGGGCGGGTGACCTCGAACACAGCGTGGGACTCATTCTGTGTGATCAGTTTAGCCCGAGCCCGAGGTGGAGGGTAGTCCTGGAGTGATGATGTTCTGCAGGACAGCTCAAGTCATTGTCGAGCCTTCAGCTATTCTTCCTATGTAGGGGAGACTAGGGACAGTTGTAACACTGTTTTCCAATTTTGTCAATTAATCAAAAATAATTTAAACTACAATAGCCAATTTGTTATATTCTAACCTTCAGTGTGTCAGTTACTGAAAGAACATGTGTTACGTGTTGCAAAATTGATTTAAATGCAATCACTCCTCTGTTACAAAAATACAGTGTCCACAGTTTTATGTCTAAAATATTAACAACTAATCAATACTCAAAATGAGAAAGAATATTTATCATACACTTGTTTTCATGTTATTGTCACAGCAAATTTCTTAGAATAACAATACGCAACAATTGGCATTGAATAGTTGTCGAGATATTTTTGTCTCAACCAGTCGTCGACCAACAAACATCGTCACCTGTAGTGTTGCAGTTTAGTGCAACTTAATCCTCAGGTGTTGTTACGATCCTTTTAGGGATTCTCAATTGTATTTTTGCTTTCATTTTGGTGGTTTTTATGCTGAGATGATGATATCAGGCAAAGATTTTCAGTTTTTAAGGAATTTGGGAATTTCAGCATAAACACTGAAAAAAAAAATTCCACTGTCTAGCTGGCAGACATTGGAATGAAACACTGGCCTCATTGACTATCATTAATATTTTTAAATATGATCCAGTGACCTAAAGGGGCCTTAAGGGGAAAAGTGTGAGGGGAAAAGTGTGATTTTTTTTTGGTATTTTTTGTAATAATAATAATAATTATAATAATAATAATATGACATAGTAACCCAGACTGGTAAACCCTGCACAAAAAACTCACTTTGCATCAAATAGAAAATTATTCATTTTTTGTATAAAAAATGTGGCATTATGTAAATAAACTGACATTTAAAGGGTTAAAATTACGACAATTAATTCACATTTGCTATACATGATGAGGACCAAGAAAAACATTAAAAAAATTTCTTCATGTTTAATTTTTTTAGTGACCTAAAAGGGCCTTAAGCAGAAAAGTGTGATTTTTTATAGGGTGTCCTGAGAGGTAAAACAACCAAACTCTATCTGATGTCAAGCACAAGCATTTTATACCTGGTATAGACTCGCATATCCAGACCTATCTCCGCACTTTGTTAGCGCTGTGCCAGCACTGCAGAAAGGTCTGGCGCCCTCCACTGTTGTCTTGGAATAGGGGTAAAAGTTCTCTGGGTTGTTTGGCTAAATCTTCAGATGAATCACACTTGTCTTGAACATGTGCACATGAGGAAGCCGCCATGGTATTAAAATGACTAAATCCCAACAAAAGAAAACGGTACATAAAAAGACGTCCGTCTTTATCAAAAGGATAACACGCAGATAGTGGAAGGAAGGAGGATGGCAGGGTGGCAGAGTACATCTTGCGAGTCAGACAGTACCAGGTATTTAAATGTAACTTGAGGTATAGTGGACATATTGATCACAACATAATGCTTTGCTTTTGCTGTGAAGCTGTTTACAAGTGACATTTTAAATTTAAAGGTGAGAAATACCCGGAGTAATTTAAAAATGATTGTGTGAAACAGTCAAGTCTTTGTCCACCACAAATTTTGTGACAAAGGCTATTGTTTTAACACTATAGTGTGAGGTCTGTGTTTTATGTAAAGCCTTTAGATTTGTAACATATAAATGAAAGTACTTGGTTCAGGGACAGTTGTAACAGGGTGTTAGTTACATCTGTCCCAATATCACCAGCCATGTTTTCACCTTATATAAACCAGCCTGACTGATACTGACTTTGACACGTTAGTCGTTTCTATTTGTAACTCTCGTTTTCATTCATAGACATTTGATCTCAGGACAGTATCCAAAAATTAAATCCGATAACATGCTGATAACTTTCTGTGAGAGTTACAGTTGTGGCTCCTTTTTTCTAGAAGACAATCTAACTGAGCATGTGCAGAGTGAGTGTTAGCTCTGTGACTTGTTTCTGACTGGAGAAATTCAACGTAACCATCCAGTGTTACAACTGTGCCTGGTCTCCCCTATCTGTGAATGTGATATTTCAGTCCTTGACATTAGGGAGATTTACAAAAATGCTTTCTTTTGTTTTTGCTGGAGATAAAAGCAGATGAGCTGCTTGCATTGTTGTAATTTCTCTTCTTTCTCCAGCTACGAAACAATGTAATTATTATTGATATGCACTGCAGCGCTCTGGTATCAGAGAATAATTTCATGCTACATTTATGGCAAACAATGCAGAACAAAACTACACTTTTCCTAATTGAATGAGAATGCTGGTGATGACCCATGAGTGTTCCTGTCAGTTTATGAGATTTGCTAAAGTAAAATGGATTTCTCTCAATAATTGCATTATACATTTCGTAAACATGGTGGGGATTGCATTTACTGTGCTCATTTTGGGAGAATCAATCACTGGGGTACTCAAAGAAAGACTTACTCACCATACAGATACATTTGTGCAGCATCATAAAATGTGTACTAATAGCTACAGAACTAAATAACATCCACAAGGTCACGACCGCTTCAGTATTGGAGGGTTAGGGGTAGACACATTTAGCCATATGGTAAGCACAGAACCTAGAAGATGTTCCCTTTCATATGAACTCTAATACATGTATACTGCCCTTACACGTCTTCTGTTATAAGCCTAACCCTAACCCTTGCTTAGGGTTAAGGTTCCATGAAAAGAGTGGATGTTTAAAAAACAACAAATTTTTCTGTTTAAGTAATATTATGTCCTTTGTTTCTTTCAGTGCATGACATATGTTGAAGGCAGCGTGTCTTGGTCCAGCTCCTTACTTCCTGATGCTTTCATCCTCCTCACAATAAGATTACAGTTCCCCTCTGGATTATTGTCAGTGAGCACAATTTGTGAGCAAGTTCTTTCAAAAATCAATATAAAAGTACTCTATTAAACTAGAGAGTCAATTTTGAGGAATTATTTCAAGCTAAGCCTTTTGGTTTGTGTGAATAATTGTGGCCAATGAAGCTGCAAATATCACCATTTAGTGTCAGAGAACGATGAGTGCTCGTGCCTGACAGGAAAAGTGGGACACTGCTGAATATGCAGGATTTAGCGGGGCCCCGAAAGTCCCTCATCTTTGATGGCTTTGCCCTCCTCTATGGCTTGCTCTTTGGAATATCTATTGCATCTGTACCAGTGGCAGCTTGTCCCACAAGCTGTCACTGTATAGAGAAGAGTGGTTTGACAGTGGTTCAGTGTATGTCACGAAACCTGGAGAGAGTCCCGTCAGATCTCCCAAGAGATACTGTTGTCTTACTTTTGGCATCCAACCACATCACCCACATCCCAAACCATGCCTTTAGAGAACTGCACTACCTTCAGGAGTTGGACCTGTCTAACAATGACATTGAGATGGTGGACAGTGGAGCGTTTCAAGGTGTTTCTGACAGCCTGCTCATTCTGGATCTGTCAAACAATCACATCCAAAGTGTCCCCAAAGAGGCATTTGCCCACCTTCGAGCAAAAATCAGCCTCTCGAACAACCCATGGCACTGTGAGTGTACACTGCAGGAGGTCTTGAGGGAGCTGCGTCTGGACCCCGAGACAGTGAACGAGGTGATCTGCCACACAGCTGTGCAGGAGGAATATGCAGGCAAACCAGTAATCCAGGTGCTGGACTCAGGGATCAACTTCTGCAACTTTCACCATAAGACCACTGATGTAGCCATGTTTGTCACCATGTTTGGATGGTTCACTATGGTGATTGCATACGTCATTTACTATGTGAGACACAATCAGGAGGATGCCAGGAGGCACCTGGAGTACCTCAAGTCACTGCCCAGCAGCTCACAGACGAGCAAGGACTTTGACACCATCAGCACAGTGCTCTAGCAGGGCCCTATGTGGTTCAGATGGTGTGCTGTGTGCAGGTCTGTATGTGTGTTAGTGTTGTAGTCCTGGACAATGGCCTCAAGACCACTTTTTGAAGGTCTATGACTCGTCTTAAAATTGATTGTATTTTCACTTGGTCTTGTCTCAATCTCAGACAAAGAGAACTTGATGTTTTATTTCAAGACCTGTCAAGATCACAACTGTGGGGTTACTAAACTGCCTGTGCATTGTCAGATTTATTTGTTAGCATCATTACTGTAATTTAATGTAAAATTTCCTATTTAAATGCAGCCATTAACTACACTTGTAAGAGTGTTAATTTTGAGCTTGAATTAGAGGTACATTTTAAAGGCACATATGACAATAGTTTGGAGCAGGACAAAAGAGATAGATTAATCAGCCAATATCACCTACTCTCACCCTCTTCAGACAAAAAAAAAAAACACGTTAACTATGTTTGACTTTATTAGAAACTAGAGGACTGTCAAATTGAACATCTAAGTCAAAGTAATTAATCATTAAATCTGGAACTGATCATCATTCTAATCATAAAACCTCTAGGTGGAAATGATTTTTATTTGTTTAAGCAACTATTTTCCCTTAAAGTCATTAATTCGAGCCTCTTCTCACTCCCAAGTCATCACATTCTGCCACTTGGTCATGAGCCCTTGATTTCTGTTTTCACTATAGGCACCAATGTAGTGTCAACTTTTGATGCGCAAGGTAACAGATAGTCACTGTAAGACAATATAAGACATCTGACACTGACAACATGGACCAGGTGATGTCATTAATAGCAAAAACCTTAGTAGGAGGTGGTTGGGGTGTTTACGGAGGAACACCAAGGTTTGTGGACTTCTGTGAGACCAAAGTTCATTTTTTGTTTCCCGCTGTGTTTCTTTTTGCATTTTCTCTTTTTGTCTTTCTTATTTTAGAACTTCCCCCGACTGCATGCTGTATGGGTACCCTATGCTTCCAGATGTGACCCCCTGGCCAAGCCTCAGTATGTTAGGAGTTGGGAGTGAGAATGTGTAGGTAAAACCAGCTGAGAAGCCCAGTATCAGAGCCAAGTTCTGCAGACACAGATAGTTTGTAAAACGTCCTATTGGCCAAACCAATCACTTGGTCTGTCTCTAGTTTGAACACACAACTGTCAGTCAAATAGGCCTGTATAACTCTAACTCTAGTGCTTGTTTTAAGTGTCACCTCTGTGTGACTCACTCAATCCTTCCCACTCTGGGTGGAAAATACACCTCTACCCTCTTTCTGTGCAAGTGTAATCACCTTAAAGATGATTGTTATTTCATTGTCATGGTCAGAAAATTAACCGTTTTGACCATATCATACAAACCTATATTTATTTAACTATGTGTAAAACTAGATTGCCATAATGCCCTGATTTTGGTCTTGACTCGGCCTCAATTCGTCAAAGTCTTGGTCTTGATACACTCTAGTCTCTAGTCTTGGTTATGACTTGGTCTTGTTATAGGTGGTCTTGACTACAACACTGGTGTGTGTGTGTGTGTGTGTGTGTGTGTGTATCTATCCCCTAACGTGGGTTTTGTTCAAAATGACTAAAATGCTGTGGCAACACATCCTACTTACCAGTGTTATTGAGCACATTATTTGCAGTGACTGAAAAGCCATTCAAATAATTTTACTTTTCACGACCCTGGCCCCATTATTGGTATATTTTATATTATATATTACCAACATGTTAATTTTGGTTTAATTAAATAATGTAGAAGTAAATCTGGCTCTACAACCACACAGGACAATAGTAATAGCACAAAAAAAAAATCTAAATATTCCTGAAAGTCACATTTTTGTAAAGGCAAACAGATCTAGACTGGGGTGATTAATGTTCACACTCTGGTGTTCATCTACAGTGTGACTGGATTTCGAATTGGATGAATAAAGAGGCCTCTCAGTTTGTATTGATTAAGTTATGTTCTCCAGATCACACTGCCAAAGGTAAAAGGCATTTATGAGGCTTTGGGAAATATATGAAATAGGGCAACATTCATAAACATGAATAAGAGCCCTGCCTTTCTTAAACCGTATAAAAACCACTGATCCAGGAAATGAGGTGATTCTACACAACTGAGTCATGCAAGGGTTTGATACCAGCACAAACAACTGTATGCTAAGTTAGGTGGGGAAAAAAAATCAGTGCTACGTCTTGTCGTGTTGAAGGCAGAATGTATTCAAACAAAGGAATGTTGCCATGGTCAAATCTCTGATTTATTATTTTTTTAACATGCTAAATGTACTGTAATGTTAATCAATATGCCAAGCTCCTCTGCTCTTCCTCACCAAAATTATATAAGGGAAAATTATTTAAACAAAGACAACCATGGCTTGTTATATATAT
>JAPQRN010000015.1:491956-502996 GCA_037367275.1 Coranthus polyacanthus | reverse complement strand
TGTCCTTTCTACAAATTGAGTTAGTAATTGATTGATGATGAGTAAAATCTTCAGCAGATGAATCCATGATTGAAGTGAATCCATCCTAACATTCGACCTACTGCTCTGTACATCTCCAGCCTTTTGTAGCTGTAGGAATTTCTATTCTATGAAGGCCCACTAGCTTCACGTTCGATTCTATTACGATTCACCAATCATGGATTATTGATTCCTCTCAATGTATTATATCCTCAATTTTCTACGAAGTCTACTTTTTAATCACAGTTACTATCAATAATAATATTAATAATGTCAGTTAATAAAAGCAGTCAGAACAATCTGAACTTCCTTTTATTCAAAAAGAGCTTTTAAAAAGACTACAACGATCATAATACAAATAGCTGCATCTTTTCAACCCCAGTGTCTGTGTGACCCCCCTCAGTACTGTACATTAACATTACAAAAACAAAACATAAATATATTGCTGTGCATCACAAGTAGAGATGAGAAGATTCACTGGCGTCATAATTCAGTTATGATGTTTGTATCGCGGTGCATCTTTGAAATGAAAAATTTCCACACATCTAATTATTTTACAATATTTTATTAGACTGTATTTAAAGTTAAAATTGTCATACGACCAGTAAAAGCCTTTAGTTAAATATATTTTAAAATGTTTGATTGTCCAAGAAAATGTTATGTTTTAAAAGCTTTCTTTGTATAATGTCTTAATTATTATTAATCATTAATATGAATCTTTAATTTTAGCTCAGCTTTCTTCTTCAATGAGGGAACCGTGGAGTAATTTGCATGAATATTAATTTTAATTTTAAAGAATCCCCTGACATGATAGAATCTGGTAAACTGTCATGATGTGAAACTGTAGGAACTGAAGCAGGAAACACAAAACTCCACATTCATTAATCAACGTTCATTTTTCATGAATCCCAACTCGGTATTTATGGTTGAGTTCTGTCTGAGCTAAGTGCCTCCAGAACAGGACCGTACTGAGCATGTGCAGTCCTGTCCTGCTCCATTCCCTGTGGGTCTTCCACAGCTTGGACTGTTTAGCCATCAGCAGAGCTAGTCGTAACATAACTCGACCTCCTGCTGCTCATTGAAAGCACATGGTACAGCTGCAGGATGCTGCACGTGGACGCTGGTCTTATGTGTGGTATGTGTGTTTTGTGTTGGAAACCATGGCGATTGGTTTTCCAGCAGAAGGAATATCAGCCTCCATCTTCAACGATGATGCCAAGAACAGCTCCTGCGGGGGCGGAACAGGCTGTGTCTTGAGGAAGATGGGTTTGTGATCAGAAGCTTGGGCAGTTTAAAAACCAGAGCCTGAAGTGTGTGAGAGCAGAGAAGGAAAAGAAAGAGAAATTCCTCTGCACTGTAATATCCACCTCGTCTGAACAGTTACAAAGCCTACCAGGACTACAACTACTGCAGTTAGGAACTTGCATTTCTCAGACCTTTCAAAAGAAGTTGCAAATCTTGTACTGAAACTGTTACTAAATTAACAAACTGACTGATAACCAGTGTAATTGAATTTTAGCCTATGTACCGTCAATGAATGACTTTCGTCACACATCAAGAGTGTGGGGGTTCTTTTTATACCAGCAACCAAAAAAGGCTTTCCACTGTTCAAGAAATACAGGCATACACAGGAATGAATATGTGTAGATAAAACAGATTAAATAACAGGGCATAAAGTGATACTAAAAAGACCACTTAAAAATACTAAAATGTAATAAAAGTCAGCCACAAAATATACAATGATTGAAACGTAATTAAAGAGGAATTCAAAATGGCTGGTCTGACCCAGGAAGATAAAAATAAACAAAATCTAATAAAGATCAAAATCATATTAAACCTGTGCTTTAAAGTAGCAGTGCCACAGTCCAAATACCCCTAAGGGTAATGAAACAGTTCAGGAAGGTGAGAGTTCTATTTAATGTTCCGGTATCAGTGCATGGAGATTCCTTGAGGCCTATGTGTGTTTTGGTTTTGTCATGCGAGGTCCTCGGTCCCACCCTCACACATGGTCCTTCTGCCTCCTCAACAGACTGCTACAGCCACTTTACTTAGCTCTTAAAGCTCGTATTGAACCAAATCTCTCAGTCTCCACATCACACCAGGCCCCATGTTTGGGTCTCACTTTCCTTTTCAAGAAAATTTTATTTCAACTCAGGCATGCAAACTTGGACTAGCGTAAAACAGCCTAAAAAAATGCTTAAAAAGACAGTATCAGCTCAGTGTCACGGACTCCAATTTATCACCGTGCAGCGGAGGTTGTGTTTTTTTTTCCCTATTTCTGCAATTACATCACCCTAAATCCTCCTAAATCTGGCCCTTTTTAAATTGCAGCCTTTTGTAATTGCACAGGCTGATATGGTGATTACGATTGTGATTCAGTTAATTAGTTGGTACTAATATATTAAGGCCAAACCCTGCTATTTCTTCATCAAACACAAATGATACACTTGCTCTGGAAAGGTTTCCTGTCAAATAAAAAAATACTTATCTGACAACAGTAATAGGTCAAGACAGAATATAGCAGAGTCATCCAAAAACACCACACATAAAGGCTAAAGTGACATCCATATTCAGTGTCATTCTGCAGAGAGGAGGGCCTATTTGTGTTCTATCCATGCTCAGCAGCCTACTGCAATGCAACGGATAAGTCTTGTTTATCTTCCTACTTGCCAGTGAACATTGCTTACCTAACTCAAAACATGACATGACAGCAGAGAGTCAGAAAGAGCGAGGGTGAGACAGACTGAGAAATATTTTATTAGTTAAATTTGAAAACAGTCCAACACGAGCCTGAATTTTATGCAAGAAACACCACATCCCTGAGCCGACAGACAACACGTTGACATAGGACCTGTCAGGTTCGGGTCCTTTATCTGATCTCCGTTTTGGACTATGAGGGTTAATGCGTTAGCAGTAGCAGTTAACACACACAGATACAGAGGGACGAGCCTTGTAAGGTAAAAGCAGGCTGTCTGCAGTTAGTGGCTCTCACTGAATGAAGGCAGGGGTTTTCCTGCTTAGAGAATTAAGAGGTGGCCACCTCTGTCAAGTTTTGTGCCACCTCTAGCTCTTAATGGGGGTCTTCATGGAAAACACTACTTTCTAACAAGCTTTGGACAGTGGTGAATTTCTGTCCTTTGTAACTGCAGTGTCAGTATTAATTACAGTATTAATTTTTTACCAGAAAGAAATAATACTTACTGGTGGTGCGAGGAGACTTTTAAACTTCCTTGTAGGAGGCCAAAGGCACACGGATCCCTTGAAACTCTGACATATGTATATTCCCTGATTTTGCTTACATGAAGAAGCATTTGTTTAATAAAATAACAGTAAAACTGATTGTCATACTATTTTAACATGATAACTGTTATTTTCTTCAACCATAGAACTTCTAAAATACATTTGTTGTAAAAAAAAATTGAGCCAGTTGAAGACATGATTCACATGATCGGGGTGTTGCTATTACTTAAACAGTCCCTGGTCTAGATTTAGATTAATCAAATATTAACAGGTTTACTACATGACCTTTTGTTCTAAAGCTTGCATATTCTTACTGTATGTACATATTGTTTGGACCTTTAGTGAGCTACTCAGACATGAGTAGTGAGCTACGAGACTCCTGTTATACACAGTACCTCTCTAAGCTCAGTGTCACTAAATCCAAAATATCACCAAACAAAAGAGGTCTTTTTTTTTTCAATTACTGCAATTAGATCACGCAAAATCCTCCTAAATGTGGACCTTTAAATTGCAGCCTTTTGCACAGACTGATATCGCAATAACAATTGTGATTCAATTAATTGTGCAGCCCTAATACAAATGTATCAACAACTTGGATAGTATGGTATTTCTATGCATTTATTTCAGTGTAACAATCTTTGTCAAGTCATTTCACCACAGACAAATTGATATAAAAGAGGACAAAGTAATCAGAGCATGCATATGATTCCAGTAGATCTAGTTTGATTTAATATACAGAACCTCAGAAATTAATTTGGCTTTGAAGCAAACAGCAACAGTGGTGGTGTGCATATGTTATGTGCATCTCTCTGTGTGCAAATGCATCTGCATTTGTCTGTGCATGTGCGTATGATGTTCTGCCCTGTCCTCAGGCCAGAGGAGGCAGGCCCCCAACTAGGTCAGCACTAACAGAACATCTGATGGCTGATGGGAAAGAGAAACAGAAAAAAGAGGAGATAAGGATAAGGATGAGGAGTCTCATCGTTGATGATACGGTTGGTTGTCCTTAAAAATATGAAAACAGATGTTTTCTATGAGAGTTGTGATTGATCAGTTTGTCCAGCTCTTGTGCACTAAGTGTACAACTAGCAAAGCCCATTCTACTGCAGACTTTCCCCTCACTGTTGTTGTTAACATGTCATGGGGCCATTCTGCTGCGATGAGGCCAGAACAAGAGTTTATAGTCCCAAAATACTGAGCTGAGCTGTCACAGCCAACTGGATCAGATATCTGTCTGCACATGCTGTCAGTTTACTTCACATTTTTCACTCTTTAGTTTTTATGTTTTTTTCTAATATAGCTGCCATTTGTGTGAAGATAATATTCTGTCATATTAATTGTTTTTGTGTGATGTTCAACCAAGTTTGACAGGGTGTCTTTATTTAAAATGCCTGAAAAGGTCTGATAGTTTAGCCTCTATTCCAAATGATAATACGCATTAAATATGTATAAAATACAGCAAGTGACAAATTAAAGGAATAACCTGATGGGAGGGGTCTTTTTTAGGATGACAATACCTAACCATTAGGTATGCACTGGTACCAATACTGGTATCGGATATTGGGCCAACACTGATGCAAAAGCCGGATCGGATATTGGTGACAATGGCTCTGATCCATAGGTATGTAACTCATTAAAGTGTTCTACAAAATAAACCTTTACAGAAAATAATCCCCTCTTATGCTAACAACAACAATAGTTTTTACCAACTTTTTTATCAAACAGGCTCATGATTATTATGATCATGATTATTTTTTGTTGTATTTGTTAGAAATCAACATTTAAAGTGAAGCCTGATGTTGCTTTACACATAAGAGAATGTTCCCAGTCAATCAATTCTGTGTCGTCAATTCTGTGAAGTCTGAGAATCGGTACCTGTATCACGCCTAAAGAAGTTGGATCGGTGCATCCCTAATATGCACAGCGATCACTAAATGGTTTGAGGTGTGAAAATAATGAAGTGTGACAAAAGCACAAAATGAGGCATTCAGTTGTGATGGAAGGTTAGGGGGACGCAGAGGTAATGAGACATGACTGTGTGTCTGTTTGCAGTGTGTGTGTAGTGGGTGTGCCTATGCAAGAGACACACACATTGGTGTCAGTGTGTTTCTTGTCAACCTTGGGCATGAATGAGTTCATACTGACCTACATTATGCTTGAACACAACATCACTGCAGGGAAATCTCTTATATGTGTGCTTACACACTGTACGGTTTGTAGGTCCACACACACACACACACACACACACATATAGTATATGTGAATAAATTTACACACATACAGTTGCACACATAACGATGCACATGACACATGCAGTCATGCAAACACACAACCCATGTCTCTTTAAAGTGTGTACATGTGTGTTTGTGTACTACATCTGAACAGAATGAAGTAGTGTAGTACAACACTAACCATGACTGTCCTCTGAAGCAGAAACACACACCATCTCTAACAAATACATTTACACGTCTCCTGAAATATAATGTCATGTATGTCATAGAGGTCAACCAGTAGTGATTTTTTTAATTCATTCATTAATTCATTCATTCATTCATGTATCCCTGATTTTTAAAGGCCGAACTAATAACGATAGTTTGGAGCAGAAAACACAAAAACCCTGCAAAACACATTATGCATGTTTGTAAGTTAACGGTTTTTCACTTTATTAGAAATTGGATAACTGCTGAATGGCATCTCCTCTCTCCAGAGTGGTAGAGAAATCTCAGCAAAGTCATTGCCATCAACAGCTTCTAAATTAAATTTAATTTAAAAAAATTCCGCTGACTAGCTTGAGGATGTGTGTCAAACCAATAAAACAAAAACAACACAACAGGCTAAAGCTAAGTCGCTTGCTGGAAACTCATGTCTTGTTTCTGTCTCCTGTCTCCGCAGTCTGCAGACAAGCAGCAAGCACTTGAGGAGACGAAGAGTTACACCACCCAATCTCTGGCCAGTGTCGCCTACCTCATCAACACGCTGGCCAACAATGTGCTGCAGATGCTGGACATTCAGGCCTCACAATTGCGCCGCATGGAGAGCTCCGTCAACCACATTTCACAGGTCAGTGCAGGGAAAAGAAGAAGAAACAAACAGTCAACAGGCTAAAATGAACTGCCGCTTCCTTCATGGGGAATGTAAATGTTGGACAGTATTTTCTCCCACCAGTAACACTACTTGGATGTGTGAATATCAGACGAATAAGAAAACAGAATTTCATGTCACCTGCCCACACTGCCTTGGTGTTGACAGGTGCACCTATGCTGAAGTGCAGACCGAATAATCAGAAAAGATGCTTTCAGCGTACAGCCTAGCTAATACAGAGCTAAAGGTATCCACATATATCTCTAGTCAGAGGCAAGGAGTAAAGAAGCAAAGAGGTGAAACTCCGGTGCTTTTTTGACAACTGCTTTCAGTCCAACATGGTGGGGGTGTAGCTGATACACACTGATGTAGCTATTGAACAAAAATTAAGTTTCACTTCATATCAATATAAGTGGTTTGACAGTAGTAAAGAGTTGAGACACAGAAATTAGAGGAAAAAGATTAAACTGCGCTGCTTTTTGAGAACTGCTTTCAGTCCAAAATGGCAGAAAAACTGCTCTGTTCCTGGTCACTTCTGTTGCAATGGAACAATATCAGTTCTTCGTAATCTAAGTACTTTGTGCGAGGTCTCACACAAATGTAATCGTGTAGTATGCAGCATCATTTGCGTTGGGGGTGTTAGAGGTATTCTCTGGACACTGCTCTCCACTGTGAAGTACTAAATGCACCCACTGCATATTTATCTTAGGTGTATCTTTGAAGATAGGAAAAATATTAAACTTGAAAGATCAGAATTTTCAAAATGTGGGATTTTGTGGTGTGGTTTGTAAGGAAACGGAAGAGGGACACTAGCTCTTAGAACATTAGATGTGCATTGTACTTTCCAGACCAAAGAAAAATGTCCAATGTTATTATTGTGAATATTTTCCCACTTCTCACAATAACACTACAGATCAATAATGTTGTATTTTTCACTATAATTTATCTTTGTGAAGTCATTCTTACCGCACAGTGTTGACGTCTATAGCAGCAGCTGCCAGAGTTGGAGACTGCAGTGAGATGATCTGAACTCATTTTATTTCCTCAGTGACACTTTCAGCACTGACAGACTCTAAAGAATTACTTTAAACAGACTGAAATACACCCTCTAGCCTAGTAATGTTAATGCTAACAACCAGCAATACAACACTCCCTGTAAAATGCAACCATTACACTGGTACTCGGAGCATTCAAAATGCATATTAGAGGATTAGGAAAGTTTGGACAGTGCTTTTATTTATTTATTTAAAGACGTGATCTGTACGATTCCTCTGGAAACAGATCAGATGACAGATTAAGATGACATGTGGAAAACACTGATGATAAACAGAACAGTTGCTTGCCATCCTCTGTGCTTGGCTTGCTACTGTGACAGCCCTAGCTTCAGGCAGTCCTGTGTGACATGTTTATCATGCACGTTCATATCCCGATGACAACAAGAATGTGCTTTATCTGTCAGCACCATTGACTGTATATAAAAGCACTAATGTCAGTTGCGTTGTCCTCTCTCCTTTTTCATTTGTAGCAGCACTGTCACATGTAAATATTGTGACCTCTGTGTTTGCAAAGCACTAATGACAATACATGAAAGCTCAAATGAAGAGAAGAGAGAAAGTTAAAATAAGCTAAAAAGAAAAAAGCCAAAGAAAACATCTACCATGGAGTTCACAATAGCCATGAAAGGAGCCTTTTTTACATCATGAAGATAAATACCATGAAACATCCCAGTAGCTTTCTATGTTACTACATAGAGCTGACTGGTTTACCCAAAAGCATTTTAACTTGCTGAATTTGAAGCCAGCAAAACCACCTTTATGTGTGACTGCACCTAAATGTTTAGTAGGTGTGAAGCAGTGAGTAAGTCAGGCCTACACAACACTGTGCACCCACACATCTCACACTGCAACTGTGTCGTAACATAATCACATTCCTAGAGAAGAAACTCATTGTAGAGTGGCCCACATTGTTCTGTGCATTCTCTGCACAGATTCATGATTAAGTCTGAGTTTTAATCGAGCGCAACACCAATCACAAGCTTTTTATTCATGGAACATTGGAATCCACGGCCATCTTTGTGCTGAGTGTACATAAAAGACTAAAATCTCAGTCTTGACTGGTACAGAGAGTTAATTCTCTGCCCAACAAGCTGTATCCTCAGACCTCGGTATAATCAGTATAATCAGAATACTCTGCGTGCAGAAATAATGAGATGCTTTTCACTCTGTTATGTCAAGCCAGGCCTGTGATTGCACATCATAATTACCACTTCTGTTCAGTGAGACACAGTCACATCTGTTATGTAGGCGAATGTTTCGTACAGTCAGGCTCCCTCTCTGAAGGAGCTGACCTGATCTTTTATCATCTGCTTTGCATTTCATGCTGGAGAATGCAGCCAACAAAGTAGTCATGTAAAATCAAATATAGGTGCAGTCTGTATATCGTGTCCAACTTCTAATCGAAGTAGTACAGGACAAACGCTCTGTTAACAGTCCAAAAAAAAATACCAGTTCCTCAAAATGTAAAAAAATATCTTCCACTGATGGTGGGTTTTGTAAATATAAGTGTCCTGTTTATCAAACGTGGCAATCAAACTCAAAAGTCCAGTGTCCTGACAGTTAATATCCTTTAATACATTTTAAGGGAAATTATCTTATAATGCACCTGAAAATACAGGCAACTCTTGTCCTGATTCTAGTTTAAGAACATATTTTCATCCATAAAACATTACCTACAGTGAGAGAGCACTCAACATTAATTGGCTTTTTTCATTTTCTTTTTTATACTGAAAACATTCCATGGCAGATGTCACTAGTATGGACTCTTGACATGAAAACTTGACACATAATGTCTATAGGGATTAGGATTGGTTAATAATCACAAGTAATGAAATAAACTAATGAACAATAAAAACAGCAGTTAACAATAGTCAGGTTTATGAGGCAATAATATGACCAAGTTGGAAAATAATATGTAAAAGGTCTGACTAGCAGAACCAAAGAGACCCATAACCGTAGTGGTTATGGACCAGATAAACCTAAGTCATTCTACATCACTAATATTACAGCTTCTCTTTATTGGAAGAGTTGAGATAATGTCAGATCATACACGTTGACATGCTGACATTTAAGTCCTTTTCAGTCATTATTTGTCCGCAGCTGATTTATTTGCATATTGTCTGTTTCGGTTTATTTTATCTCTATCACAAACACTCCCGTATTCACTTTTAACACATCAAAGCTTCTCTGCCATATTTTGGAATAGTACATTTTCCTGATATATGAGGCTGTTTTTTTAATTGTAGTCTTATTATTTATTCATTTTTATTGTTTATTTAGCAGGGACAATGCATAATACATATATTGTACCAGATATAGCTGAGAGCTAATTTTCATCTGCAGTCCCTGGACGGGGACCAAGTGATGCACAGGTTATAGTAATGTCACAGCAGTTATGGTAAAAAAAAACTTACATGTTAGGAATGAATGGAACCCAATAAAATACTATACAGAAGACTAAAATATAAAACAATCCTATCCAACCCAATCCAACTATCCTAACACCAACAACACAAGTTGATCCTGGTTTCCAATTAAAAACACACCATTAGCAATCTATTACAATCAAATACTTATCAAAAGGACACATTTGCACCACTTTCAATGTCTCTGAGCTCAGTGACTACATGCCTGAGTATCCTTCAACCATTTTTTCAGACTGTCATTTAAAGTGTTTGAGTACTGCATTTTCTGACACTCGGTGGTAAGAATTCCACCTTCCCACAGCCCTTAACTGAAAAGCAATTTTGCCCAAATGTTGTTGACCGAAATTTAACATAACAATCCCCTCTGTTGGAGGCTCTTGTTGACCTAGAGCCAACTGTTGTCATAAACTGTTTCAGAGATTATGGTGCTAAATTATGAATCATTTTGTACAGTAGAGTAACATTAGCCATGAACATAACATTTTCAAATGTCAGAAGTTTATATTTTTTAACAAATTCTTTTTACAATAATGATAAAAATTGTATTTTTTTTATCCATTATCTTCAATGCTTGTTTGTATAAAGTATGAAGTGTTTGCATTGCTGTACTATTTGTCTGAGCCCAGGTTGTAATGCAATATGAAAAATGTTACAGTATCAATGATTGCATGTACAGTTTTGCTGCATCTGTACTCATTTGATGTCTTATAAATTTAAATTGAGCCAAGTTATACTTAATTGTTTTAGCTATTTTTGTAATGCGCTTTTTAAAAGTTAATCCGTTATCCACAATCACACCTAGAAATTTAACCTGTTGAACATCCTGCACCCTCTGCCCTTGTACAATAATTTCAGGTGGGGGGAGGATACTTCATTTGAAAAAAACATGCTCACAGTTTGGACAAATTCAGAGGCATGAATGAGTCAGTCATTCTGCTATTTTCTCCATTACCCCTTTAGAAGATGCAGCTTGCTGTTTTGAATTAACATGTACATAAATTACTGTGTCGTCCACATACATTTGGATTTTAACTTCTGGACAAATATGTTATGGTATGAAATGGCGGCAGTGAGGATGGTCGCCGTCGCTTGGTGTCCTCCTCAACTTTGTGCTTTTCTTGTGTTTTTCTGGTTGTTTTTAACTTTTTTGCACCATGTGATGCGCTTATCCAATATGATAGGCAAACTCTCCTGGATCTTAGACCTCATCCGGATTCCAC
>JAPQRN010000015.1:475400-491856 GCA_037367275.1 Coranthus polyacanthus | reverse complement strand
TTCAGATGCTTGATCGCGACACGTCTGCCTATCTGTATGGAGGCCTCCCTCCCAGCGGCCGCGGGGGTGCGAGGGCCCGATTATCGCTGCTTGCAGCTTTAATTTGGTTTACTTTCTTACCTAAAATGCTTTGAAAATGTTTCAATGTTTATTGTTTTACTTAATTTTCGTCATGCACATTTTGATTTGGAACAAACATTTTATTTAGATAATTATTTTGAATAGTCTACCTTTGGATTTGTGAAATGTTCTGAAATATTTGTCATATTCTGACCATAAAGAAGAGTTTAAAACCACAAATAATCATCTTGTACATTGTCTTGTTGAATAAGAACTCAGACTGCACTCTTTATAGTGTACGTTGACTAATTTTTTTTGTCTTGTTATGTCTCGGACACTTTTTCATCTTGAAGAATAATTTAAAACCACAAATAACTGATTTGTTTTAAGTTACACTCAGAACCAAAAATCACCCTTTAAACAGTAAAGAAATAATGATTTGACATGTATTGTGTTACTTATATTTACTGATGTGAAAACATTTTTGATCGTCAATATCACCCTAGTGTAGTAGTTATACTTTTTTTCAAGAAAAGGAGCTGAGGGCTTTTACCACTTCTGAAAAGAACAAAGCAGACACTCACACTAGAATGTTTGGCATATTTTCATGATGAAACTGTTACGTCTTTAACCAGTTCTCAAAACTGGTCAAAAGACAGATGTCTGTGTGGTGGAACCCTGGACTTAATGATGGCACAACTGGAGTCATTCTGTCATTATTTCTTCTGTTTATTGTTTCTTTTGTATGTTTTTTTCATGGTTGGGTATTTTTTTCAGTGCTTTCCTACACCTCCCAGAATACACCAGTTATAGTAGTTTTAATGAACAACAAAGCATGACATTATGCCCATACTTGGTGTAACGCATTCCTCTTTGCTGTGTCAGGTCCTATTGTCCCACAGTTCTACAGTATGAACCGGCCTCAGCCTCGACAGCAGGCTCCACAGGTGGGGGGGTCACTGCCGTACCGTCGCCCCCCGTCTGTGACTGGTCAGCCAATCATAACACAGAACCAGGTCAATGGTGGTCCCTACTACAACCAAAGCCCAGGTACATGTCAAACATAAACAGAAACAGAAACAAATGATTAAATTGTCTAATTTTTCAGTGACCATCTCACAATACAAAAATATTGCAGCCTCCCCTCCACCCCCCTCCCTCCTCCAGTTCACACCTCAGCTTCCTCTGATGGGTTTCGTTGCTCGAGTTCAGGAGTCCAGTAAGTACAGTTTGTGTAGTTATGTGTACCGTATTTCCTCAAACAGTGTCCAGGGCCTTTATGCAGTATCTTTCAGCTGCAGAAGGTGCCAGGCCTTTATTTGAAGGAGGCACCATATCTATATGACAGGCACCAGAAGTTTATCTAGTCTTGTTTTTTTTTCTTGGCCTGTGTTTGAGGACCAGTCTTTATTTGTTTGTGTTTGTGTTTTTTTGGCCATTATTAGAGATCCAATTTGTAATCGACTTCCGGTTTGATGAAATATGATACATATGTTGGTGAGTGTGTCAACTTTGTAAAGGGCGCTGCATGCTCTCTGTGGAGAGAGTCACAAACCAAGATGTGCTCCCATTAACTCTACAATTCCATCACATTGATCAGTCATATTTTGAAACTTATGGTCACGTAGGTTTGATTTTGGAGCCTGTTTCACAGCAGGACACTCTAGCAGGAGTAGTGCAGATAAACAGATGCTGTCGCTGCTACGCTAATTCTTTACATTTTCTCCAACTGCAGTCTCAGACACCCCTCCTCCCCCTAACCTGGCCGCTGAGAGCCAATCAGAGCCAGATGAACCCCCCTGCACTCCACAGCCACCGGCAGATGGACAGGAAGAGGAGGACTCTGCAGTAGTGGAGTACAATGACCCGTATGCTGAAGAAGATCCACCATGGGCCCCCAGAAACTACGTGGAGAAAGGTATCCAGTAGAAATGGTTTTCATTAGGCTGTGTTTCAAATGTACAGTACAGTTTTATACTTTATTTTTCTAAAAATTTAGCTGGACCTGTCCACATTTTCTTGCTGATTAATGAGCTTATTCAAGCCCTGCGATGAACTGAAGTGTCAAAAAAACCTGTAGTTCCTCGAATGGCCACTTGAAGCCGGCTCCAACAGCAAGTCAAACCTCAGAGATCCCCATGTTAAAATGTCCACCCTTATAGCAGAAATAAACATGTTCACAGCCTGGTACAAAAATGCTTTTGGGGGGGAATTTATATATACTGTTTAAATTATATTAAAGCTTAAAGTTCTGCATAAGTAAGTGCTTGGATGCTTTCAGTGACAGATGGATGCCTTCCATGTCTGCTGTGTGGGCTTTGATTGACAAGTTACACACCTGCTGAGTCAAACATTCTGAGCTTCTGTTTATTGAATAAAATGTATTTTTTCCAGGCAGTTGTGTTTAAGGAGTTACACTAACAAGCCCGTCAGAAGATTCTGTCATGACGTTTACCAGTGCCTAATTATAATACCCAGCCTCTTAGCCCCTTAGCTCCATGAGCTAGCATTCATTTAGCATTAATTCATATTGTATTATATGGTGTGTCAGCTAGCCTGCTAATTAGTATGTCCATGCATTATGTGAAATTACATTACTGTTATCAAGTACAACTGTATCTGTTAACATTCATCATGTCACTGGAATTACTTGGTGGTGTTAAATATAAGACTGGTAGTGTATGGTTAGTGTTTTTAGTGAGTTAGCATTAGCTTGGCGAGTTTCAGCCTTCACTCTTCTGTTTTGCCATAAACAGAAGTGGTGGTTTCAGAGCAGCAGTCCACAAACCAATGGGTGACAGCACAGAAGCTTTGTCCATTATTAATATACAGTCTATGGTTTAAACATAAAATAATCCCAATAAATCTATAATTTATCAAGCTTGTTGTTTATCATAACCTTCCTCATTATCAAATGGGACTATTGGCCTCTGACTCTCAAAGCAAGACTCGCCATCCGTTCATTTTTAGCTTAAAAAGCTCATCAAATGCTTGTCATTTTAATGAAGGCAGGTGTTGCATCATATGTCAAGTTGATCATAAGTTTACATACACTGTGGGTAAATGCAAATTCAGTTTTTCATAATTCAGAATATTCCATTTCTATACGTATATTCCAGCTGTTAGTTCAGATAGGTCAACTATGTTATTTTGATGACTTTAAAATAATTAATTAATATTAAATAATAAAGATTTTGTTATTTGATCACATTCTCAGAGGGTTTGAATGCATTAACCATGGTGTGTGTAAACTTCCCACCTCAACTGTAAAAAAAAACATTAAAAAATCATTAAAGCCACACACGTCCAGCTTTCTGGTTTAATATTATTGGCATGGTAATATTGACCTCATATGAGGTGATGAAACTGCACAGAGATTTCTATTTCTGCATGCATTTGAAACTTCAAATACCTTTGGTTAGGAAATATTCTTAAACTTTGTTCATATGCTTAAGAGGTTTTGTTCCTTATTGTGGGGTTACAGTATGTAAAGACCACCTGCTTCACATTTTGTAGACATTTTGTATTGAATTATGTATTCTGTGTTTAAGTTTCTTCCTGTGCCATTATTGAAAACATTCATATAAGAAATCCCCAAATCACACTAAAGCCCAGTTCAGACCAAAGACGAGACATAAAAATCTCAAGTCAGCAGTGATTCAGTTTGTCAAGTATAGTATAGTATGTGTTTTTCTCAGTATTCATGGCTGTAGTTCACCTGTTACTATGAAATGCAGTGTTACTATCAGCTGTTTCCCTGGTAAATCCTGTCTCAATAGTCTGTGTTTTCGCTGCTAATTAGAAGTGACAACAACTCCTCTAAAAAACGGAACAGTTTCGGGAAAAGACAGAGAAATTCTCAACCCTTTTGGGTTTTTTTTTCTCCGTTTTCACTGTTTCGTCAATACCAGAAATGCAGCTGTAGTAAGTAACTCACTATAACTGTTCCATCCATTCACTAACAGTTATATCCAGCTACAGAAAAGCCATTAGAAACGATACACCATCCTGTCTCGTTGCATTGGTCTGAACTGTCAGGTTTCAGAACAGTGCAGACCGGAGCTTTGCAAGTTGCAGCCTCCCTTGTTGCAAATCTCTGGTCTGAACTGTCTTACAATAATAGAACTAAGAAGCAGATTCAGTAATATTTGGATGCAATAATCACAAATTAAACAGAACACTTAATATTAATATGTATAATTGGGTGTGTTTGTTCATTCCAGTGGTGGCCATCTATGACTACTCAGCTGACAAGGAGGACGAGTTGTCCTTCCAGGAAGGAGCGATCATCTACGTCATCAAGAAGAACGAGGATGGATGGTATGAAGGAGTGATGAATGCAACCACCGGCCTCTTCCCAGGAAACTACGTCGAGTCCATCATGCACTACGCCGACTGAGGAGGAAGAAGAAGAAGAAGAAGAAGAAGTTGTCTGTTTGCCTCGTTTCGTCTCTGGACTTTAAATCTGAGTAGAAGGGAAAAGTTACGTTTTGTATTTAGTTCTTTTAGATACACACTAACCAATCACAAGCCGATGAGAGCTTGTGAACAGAAACCATGAGATCATTGATATTTTCTTGTTCTTCTGTGTGTACAGTATGTTGTTGAAATTGATTGGATAGTGATTGGTCATCGTTTGTATCTTTTCAGGTGCCATCAGAATTTCTAATCATCTGAGTTTGAACTAATGCCTTTAGACGCATGTGATGTGTGAAGTTTCTGGGGTTTTTTTAACGGAAGCCCAGAGAGAATGGCATAAAGGCAAAGTTTTAAATTTCATTATTCTATGATCTTTCAGTGTGTCTTGTGGTATTCTGATATATTAACAAAAGAAGCTCCCATGATTATGGTGAAATCATCTTGTTCACCGTGACCACTTTTTAGACCATGACAGAACAATAATAGAAGAAAATCTAGGTTAAGTAAAAGAACAGTATGTTTTCTCTGAGATTCCATACTTTTGCTCTGTTAGTCTCTTTTCTTTTTTATGTTATGTCACATTGAAGTGTGGCATCTCATTTTCCTGCTCACTGTAGAGTTAGTGAATGAACGAGGCAGACAGAGCCACAGATCGTATTTCCAGTTCTCTGGTTTTCCTCATTCATCCCCCTGCTACCTTCCATTATCCAGATGTGACACTGAAAAGAGTTTGAACCATCAGACTGGAAGGAAGCTATCTTCAGTGTTAAGCATGAGCCAATGGTAAAAAAAGCAACAGTTTCCATCCCACAGAAAGGCCTTTGACCTTTTTTCTGCTTCTCTCTTCACTTCATCACCATCAACTCGCTTTCACCTGCTCCTGTCTGATTGAAGAAAACAAACAGAAGCTGGTTTATTTTCTGTTACATGCTAACCACCTATGCACGAACATCAGATCAGTACAGTGTCTTTCAGTTTCACCGCTTTAGAAGGGTTTTCCCACAACTCCTTGTCCCATTGAGCTCTGTTTCAACTAATATTCCAACGTCCTGTCCGTATGTCCTCCAGAGGAATCATAATCTTGTCTATCAATGATAAAAAGAAGCACAGGTCACTGAGAAGTTAAGACACTCACATCAGAGTCACAGTCTTTACACTAATCAAAGTGCAATAGAAGGAAAAACTACAAACATGTAACGTCCCACATCCTTCTTTGATGTGAAGTTTGTCACATGAGCCTTTGTGTGTTTTCTGGTGGCTATTGTTTAGTGCACATACATGACATTACAATTTGTGTGTGTCTTTCACAGAAGGCTAAACAGGTGAACCTAAATGTATCTGGTGATCATGGTGGAGGAAAACTTAAAATATTGGACTGATACTGATTGGTAACAGTTTGGTATCTTTAAAGCTGCAGTGCTTGATCATTCCATGATTATGTTTCAGCGTTATGCAATTTAAGTGGTCTGAGAGGTAGAGGGTTAAATACATGATTGACAGCTGTAATTACCAATCACTGTTAAGATTCAGTCAGATGTGACTCTTCTGCTTTGTAGCTCGACACAGAAGCCTGGGAAAGTGTCATGAAACAGTGCAACAGAGGGCTACAGACCTCCTATTAATGTCATGTTGTAATAGCAAATTTCAACCTTAAAACACACACAAAAATCAATAGTAACTCACTGTCAGCTCAAGCCCTGAACCTGTTGTCTGGAGACATTTATCTTTGCCAACAGGTTTTTGTGGCTCGGTTCAGTCCCGCCCACAGCCCGGGACTGAACCCCTGGTTTAGAGAACTGGTTTAAATCAAACTACTCAGCCTCGTTAACTGAAGACGCAAGAGTAAAATGTATGTGATAAAATGATGGTTGTAAAAATGAAAATGATACCTAGTATGTAGGAAAAAAGTAAAGAACTAACCCTATTTTAAAGAAAGTGGTTGTAAAACTGTACCAGGATGTTTTCTGTCTCTATGGGAAAGAAAACAAAAAAAACCTCAAATATTGACATTACTATATTCAACTCAAGTGAACGTATTATTACCTCTAATATTAAATCAGCAAACCAGTTCAGGTGAAGGTTTTCCTCCAGACCAGCTGCATCAGTCACATTAAAACTCTCAAATTGAGTTGTTCATATTTAACCTGTCTGATGTCTGAGCCTTTAAGTTCCATGGAGGTTTTGCTGCCTCGCTGTACCGTGTAGTAACGTGGACCTGATTTCGAACCCGTTGCCAGTTCAGAAGTTTACAGTGTGTTTGCCTGTATGCCTGATATTTAACTGACTTTTTTATTTAGAATGTTTTGATATTCTCTGTCATTTCACTAGTTTTATTTTCTGTTGGATCAGCTGGAGATTTGCCAAACGTGTGCTTTTCAGTTGTAATAGCCTTTTATCTGAAGTCGTGTGTGTTTGAGCTCCAGGTTGATTGTCTGGTGGAGGTGGATATTTTGTGCCATATATCGGTGTGTTGTGATGAAAATGAAGGTGTGTGTGTGAACTAGTATGAACCAAACCTTCACTCTTGGTCTCTGCTCCTGTTGACTTTAGTGACTTGCGACCTGAACACACTTTTCCTTTTTGTACAGTGTTATTTAAAAGGCATTTTAGCACAAAAACCAGGGTATGCTGAGCTAATGCAGCTGTGCCACCATTTGTCTTTTCAGCAGCTCCTCAGTTGTGTTGTAAACATGATCAAAAGGTAAGACTCTGGATTCAATATGAAGAGTTTTTTCCTAGAGATATTAGTCTGATCATGACAGTTTTCAGCAAAATGCTATATTTAACTTCTTTCATCTTGTGTATTATTATGATTATTATTATTATTATTATTAATAAATATATTTGGAGCTGTTGGATGGATAAAGTCACCTTTGCCTGGGACATTTATCTGATTACGTCTGATGCTGAGAGATTGTATTTCAAAGTAATGACTTAGTATCTCAAAATAATGAGAAACTTTCACAAAATAGATACTTTCTAATTAGATACAGCACTATCATATTATTTTAGAAATTTTCTCATTATTTTGAGAGAGTTTATGATTATTTTGAGCAAATTTCTTGTTTTTTTGAAAAGAATTGTCATTATTTTGAGAAGGTTTTTCATTATTTTGATATACCAAATCATTAATTTGACTAACTGGACCTTTTTTCCTCAAAGTGGCAGAAATGTGCTCCCGTACTTTATAGACCAAACAATAATTGATTCTTTTATAAGATAATTGGTAGATTTTTGAATAACAAAGATTCTCAATAATTAATTAATTCGTTACAGCCTTGTCAGTCAGCCAGTTTGCAACTTTTATTTACATTTAAGTGGTGGTGATGAGATTTTGCAGCACATCTGTTGTACATGACAAACTAGAATTAATATGTGAGACTCAAACAGCAAGGGCATTCAGCAGTGTTACATTTTGCACAAAATATTTGAACCTTTAGTGTTTTCAAGTGTAAAAAGAGTCAGTTAGGACTGCGTGTTTTCAGAGACACTGAAACAGTGAAGTATTCCCCTAGACAGCCTGATAATCACTTCATTATGTTTGATTTTAAAAAATAATTTCTGTAAGTTTACATTAACTTCTACAGCTGCATCCTCATCACTTTTTGCCATTTTTTTCTGCCTCTCACATTAAAATCTCATGTTCCTGCTTTTAATCCTGCCTCAATGAAAACAATTTGGAAAAACAAGTCAGATGTGGGCAGAGTTAAGAGGTTTAGATCCATTGCGTCACAGGTTACAGGTCTGCTCATGTTGCTCAGTGTTCTATTTCGGCATACTCTGCTTTTTGTTTTGCCTGCATTATCCCTTTAAACAGTGTGTGTTGAGAAATATGATGTTCTGTGAAATGTTCCAGACCGCTTCTCTCAGGCTGATTTTACCAGGGACCTCGTGAGACTTTAAACCTAGACCAACATTTAAAGTGTAGATAGGTTACGACATCTAAATTTGGGTGACTTTCTGCCTAGTGTTCCTGGTAGGACGTGATGTCTGGAGAAGCTTTCTGCTCGCCAAAGTGTTCTATGACTAAAAGCACAGCGCTTGTAATGAAAGAATATGACGTGATAATACTAAGTAAATGTTTCAACATATTTTATATGTTTTAGCTTTGTGTTTTTAATTCATGGGTAGAGGTTAGAAAGTTCACACATGGAAGAATTTCTTTTAAAAACAACTTTTGGTTTTGAACAAAACAAGGTTTTGGAATAACACATTCAACAATGATAAGGGTTTGTCTGTATACTTTTGGCCATGTACTGCACACGTAGGTAGATAAACACTAAGCACTGAGAAGCATCAAGAAAGAGTCAAGTTAATGAAAATGGTCTGAGTTTTTTTGCTACTGCTTTGTACTGCAAGCATGAAAAAGTTTAATATAATGAGAACAAGGAAAGAAAAATAAAATAATTTTTCTCCTGTAGAAATCATTTTGAGTCACACTGATATATGCTGCAGATTGTAGCTATGATTTAGCTTAGTTTTACTAGTTAACATAGTTCAATGTTCAGTGGAAAATCAGTAACAAATAGGACAGCAATAGCAACATCAGAGGGCAGCAATACGCCATTACAGCGTCTAGTTAGCTTAAAAGAACTACAAGCACGGTAACCGCGCAACTACATGACCCACAATGCACTTCTCCGGAAGTAGTAAAGTAGTCAGAATTTTGTTTAAACCAAACCAACGACTGATATATCAGGTGTGTTTTTAACAACCTGGATAATACTTAGGCGCTTTCAGACATTTCAGTTTATTAATGGTTGTCGGTTTTGTAAGAGTCTTATGTAGCCGTAGATTCGGTCAGTGTAGATTTTGTCGGGCGGACTAATTAGTTTTGTGCTATGACTTCACCGGTATTTATCAGTTAGCGCTAGCTTAAGCTAAGCTACCTCATTGCTAACTGAGCTCTGGAACCTCGGAGCTTCTATGATTTCACAGCAGTATCATTTTACTCTTCTGCTATGAAGATGAATTAGCTACATTAAGTCATTTTCAGGAATGGTATATTTCTTTTGTTAGCCGAAAGTAGAGCGTTTTATAACAGTGCCGACCTCCGGGCTAAGAAGAACATGACCCTCGCTCCAAAGGAACTGTCCAACCTGCTGAGCATCATATCGGAGGAGGCATGCACCAACACCTTTGAGAGCCTCTCCACACACTTCCACCATTACTTTGGGAAAACGGAGCATTTTAGGGTGGGCTCGGTGCTAGTCATGTTACTCCAGCAGCCGGACCTGCTGCCCAGCTCTCCGCAGCGGCTCACCGCTCTCTACCTGCTATGGGAGATGTACCGCACCGAGCCACTGGCCGCCAACCCGTTCGCCGCCGTCTTTGCCCACCTGCTCAACCCTGCACCGGCCGGGGAGGAGCCGGAGAAGGTGTTGTCCGGTACGTTTATCAGTGTCAACTTATACCACTAAAATGTCAGCTGTCCTGTACGTCGTTGAAAGTTATTGTTCACAACACTCGGTACCTAACGAAGTTTGTTGAGGACAGAAGATTGTTAGTCAGTGTTATTTAATTAATCTTGTGTCGGTTTTTATTTGTTAACCTTAATTCATGTGTATAAGCTACTGGATGTTTTAGTATCTATCTGCAGTTATGTATTCATCCAGTTCATAATTATGACATGATTTATATATTTTCTATATCTTTGCTGAACAGCCCAACTTGAACATCACCATTAACCTCTATTTGTGTCATGTGACCTCTCCAGGCTTCCTGCCTCCCATCACCCAGCCTGAGAAGTTCTTCCTATCCCAGCTCATGTTGGCGCCACCGAGGGACCTGTTCAAGAAGACGCCCAGACAGGTGTCCTGCATGGACGTCGGAAACATGCCTCAGTCTATAGACATCAGCGGGCTGCAGCTAGCCTTAGCAGGTCACTATATACCTGCTTTCAGTTACTTTCACTCTGTTACATCAACCTGTCAACCAGTGTGACTGCTGCTTTGACCTATGTCTATTAACCAACCAACAGGAACGCAGCATGAATTGATGTAGTCATTACACTGGGGTAGATGGACCATACATGTTGATTTGACGTAGGCCACAATTTCGGTGCCTATCATACTACGGTCTACATGAATCAAACTTGATGTTGTTTATTAGATCCAGGTTGCAGTGTGGTTTGCAATAAACATGTAAGAATGCTCAAATCTTACAATCTGTAGGTGCCTTAAAATCCATAATAATCTAAATTTAGGCCATTAAATGTCCTAAGTGAAGTCAGTAAATTTGAAGCCCACTGTACCTTCTGCAAGAAAACACTCACATTGGGAACTTTGGGTATAAATGCAGTAGAGTCACATGGGAAGTCATAGAAACATAAAGCCACCAGGATATGAAATGGGTATTCAGTCCCATTGGCAATGGTCTGAAAACTGTTGAAAATGTCCTAAATTTAACATGTTGAAAACTGCAGGAACCATGTTTTAAGATCACTCTTGTTTTGTCTTTATCTTCCAGAGCGTCAGTCAGAGCTTCCCACACAGAGCAAAGCCAGCTTCCCCAGCATCCTGAACGACCCTGATCCAGACTCATCCAATTCAGGATTTGACAGCTCAGTGGCCAATCAGATCATAGAGTCCCTGGTCACAGGGCCTCGGCCTCCATTGGAGAGTAAGTGCTTTTGATGCTAAAGTTATTTTCAAACAGCTTTGAACTAATCTCCTTTGATAACAAGCTTAAATCTATAAGTTTGTCTCTCATCATTTCATTTCATTTGTGAAGACATCTAATATTTATCTAAAAGTCCAGGTTAACCAGCTTTTAATGTTTATGTGCTGCCTGAATACAGCGTATTGCATTAAGCCTTTGTGAAAGTTTGTGTAAATGCAATTATTGGTTTTATGATAATAATTGTTGCCAGTGCAGGTGGTGCCCTGTCACCATAAACGTCAAGCGCAGACCATAACATAAAACCCACCAGGATCCAGCTGGTGGTTGAAATAATGTGTGTTTATTCCCACGTGAAAGAACTTTTCCAACCGCCTGTGTTTCTCCATCCTCAGGTCACTTTCGCCCTGAGTTCATCCGGCCGCCTCCGCCTCTCCACGTGTGTGAGGACGAGCTGGCCTGGCTGAACCCAACCGAGCCAGATCACAGCATCCAGTGGGACCGCTCCATGTGTGTGAAGAACAGCACAGGTGTAGAGATCAAACGCATCATGTCCAAGGCCTTTAAGAGCCCACTGTCTTCCCAGCAGCAGTCGCAGGTAAATTCCAGAGTCATTATTGCACCACATGACTTTTTCAAATTTTTCTGATGTCTGTGAAGAGTTCAGCACTGTCATATACTCAAATACCACTGTTTCGCTGTGCTCATCTAAAATCTCTATTAAAGCTAGTGGCTAGTAGATGCCTCTGGTCGCTCGCAATGCTTTGTGCCCTTTTCATTGTTTTTTTTCTCTGTAGAGGCCTTGTATACTTGGAAGTGTGCTAATGATAAAATATGTTATATCTGTTAGTTTCACCAGCTGTTTTTATACAGGTGAATGGAGACAATTATCGTGATTAATTCAAACAATTGCGATATGGTGATTTTGTAATAATTGTGACAGTTAGATGTGGATGAAAATCAGTTTTGCAGCACTGAATGGGATAATGATTGCTCAGGCTTTTTGTTAGTGTCGCCTAATCTAATACTCTAGTGAGGATTTGTGGCTGCAGAATGGCGTGTTTGGGACAGAGTAATGAAGGGACATGTCACCCTGTAAAACACTGAAGTTCATCTAAGGTGTTTTTAATGGGTAATACTTACTAAGCTTTGTGCAAAGAAATATAAATTAAATCCAGTTAGATTAATCGATTGTTTTGGTCTTTTTGACAATGATAAAAATCTCACCAGACTTCACTCTCTTACCACTAGTAAAAGGCTGATAGGGGAAGTCAGGGAGTGGAGACGAGGAAGCAACAAGGCCCAGAGTGTATTCTGGTGCAGAATAGAAAAGAAATATTTGAATGTACTCTGGATAACCCTAACCTCTTCATAAACTGAGCCTGTCCTCGCCTCTTGGTCTGCGTAGCTGCTGGCAGAGTTGGAGAAGGACCCGAAGCTGGTCTATCACATTGGTCTGTCCCCTGCCAAGCTTCCCGACCTGGTGGAGAACAACCCACTGGTGGCCATCGAGATGCTACTGAAGCTGATGCAAAGCAGCCAGATCACTGAGTACTTCTCTGTGCTGGTCAACATGGACATGTCTCTGCACTCAATGGAGGTTGTCAACAGGTGAGGCTGCTCCTCTCTGATCATCACTGCTGCTGCTACGCTGCACCCACGACAGAGCACATATGCTGTTGATGTATTTATTTGGCTTTAAATCACATTGTCTGCTGTTTTAGTTTATTTTCTCGAATGTACATCTTAACGTTTAACCAAAGTACTTCCAAACATAAGTGACAAATTGATGAGCATAGCACTTTGTAGTCAGAAAAACATGTAAAGTGGTTTATAACATCATCAAAACTGCTGATCTGCTCCGGTTACTCGTATTTCCTCAGATTGACCACAGCTGTCGACTTGCCTCCAGAGTTTATTCACCTCTACATCTCCAACTGCATCTCCACCTGTGAGCAAATCAAAGACAAATACATGCAGGTACAGTACAGCAGCTAAATAATGTTGATTAAGTTTGTTCCAACTGAGGAAAGAAGCATTTAAATACATCCTCAATCTAAGAAAAAAGGAATTTCAGTTTCAAGCCCTTACACTGCATCAGTGTTACAGATTCCTGTACATCAAACTAATAGTTTAAACTAGGGATACACAATGAATCACAACAGACTACAATTTAAAGGTCCAGATTTAGGAGGATTTAGGATGATCTAATTGCAGACATGGTAAAAAAAAAAAGTAAACACAACCTGTATTGTCTGGTGATATTTTGGATTCGGTGACACTAAGCAGAGAGGTACCCTCTATAGTCACTATATTTTTTATTTTTTTATTTTTAAGTTTGTATGTTTACGATGAAAAAAATACACATTTCAAAATAGTAATCTGTGCATTTTCCTTCCTGTAAGTAGACTGGAATCCCAATCGCATTGCCAACAATTATCGCGATATTTCTTTTTAATCAAAGCGTGATTTATGACTGGATCAGAGGAAAGAGAAATGTAAGATCCACTGTCTGCTAAAACCAGTGCAGTTTAAGTCAGTGAATACATGTGCAGGGTTAATGTGTGAGATGTGACTTTATCCTGTTTGATAATAAATGTTGTGTTGATTTTCCCTTAGAACCGTCTGGTCCGTCTGGTCTGCGTCTTCCTCCAGTCACTGATCCGGAACAAGATCATTAATGTTCAGGACCTCTTCATCGAGGTTCAGGCCTTCTGCATCGAATTTAGCCGCATCCGCGAGGCCGCTGGCCTCTTCCGCCTCCTAAAGACGCTGGACACTGGAGAAAACCCCACTGAGACCAAACCTGCTAAATGACGGCCACTCAGTGCTACTGTGTTCACAACTCACACCTCCATGGATTGCTTTATCACAGTCTTCATGCCTCTCTGTGTCACAGGAACAAACACTGATGCTGCTGAGCCAAAAGAGAAATCAGACTGTCATTTTGTAGCCATTTGCTCCACTTTCAGATCCTCGTCACTCGCTGCTCAGTGTTTGTATCTCAGCCTCTTTTTTCCAACAGGACGGACCCAGTTCAGCTTTCTTTTTTTTTTTTTAACCAGTGCTCCTCTTCTTTTTCCAAATGAAATGTTTTGATTTTGTTTCATTAAACCGAGTTTAATGAATTCTGACTGATTCTTTCAGGTTGTATTTCTGAACAGCTCCTCTAAGTCACTTTAAACTTCTACCCAATATAAAAAGCTCCTGCTCCTTGTCTGTCTTAAACACTTAACCTTATATCTGTTATTAGACAGTTTAAACACTACCAAAACAGATTTTATTCACACGCTTTAACACACTTCATACAAAATCAGTTTATTTGTCACATACACTTGTCTCTGATCAGGTGTCAATAAAATGCACTGGACCCAAATGGGTAGGTAAAGCTGTGGTTCTGTCTGACAGTACATTGTAGCATAGAAATAAACAGTAGAATTAATGTTTGAACAGCTGTATGTCCTGCATTACTGCTGCATGCAGTTCATAGGTTAGCCAAAATTCTACTTGAATATTCTTTTAATTTGTTGACGAGCAGTTAAACTACCTGCACATTTTAATTTATAGTCATACAAAACCAAATCTTGACATTTAAAAAGCTGCAACCAGGAATGTGGGAAACCTTTATCAGTAAATGATGAAAAACATACACTTTGTTGACTGTCATGGACAACTGACAAACACTAACAGACAAAGTGATGATCAGTTCATCACTGATTAAAGTCATGCATTCTGGGGAATCCTTGGTACTTTTCATTCTACATGGGTCATTTCTTTAAACAGTGGGTTTTGTTGTAAATCCACCATAAAGTTCCAGTTTTTGCCCTTATTCTCAAAAAGGATGATATATTTGTTCATAACCATAAACCTGTTGATATCCTCTGTTGTGTTTAACAGTAGCTGTGTTTCTCCCTCTGACCAGAAATGTGGACTTTTCTTTGGATTCATCCATCTCTACTAGAGAGGATCTTTGTCTCTGCTCCAGCTGACTGGAACCAGGTCATGTGTAGCTGTATACCTGTTAAAAGAATCCTCATAAAACCACAATCATTTTGGCATATTACACGCCTGAGTCGGAAAAATGCTCCATTTGGAAAAAGGCCTAATTCAGGATATCTAAACAGAATATGCTGTTCACAAGACACCTTTCAAATTCACAATATTGTCTTATTTGGAATAATAGTGGAATCTTAGTGTGCATGTAAACTTACTCAGTGATTCTTTCCTCTTTGTGTTTGTATATGTATATATGTACCAAAACCTCATTTGTACCCTTTTAAAAACCCCATATACCTGATATTAATGGTTATCACACAGTAACAGAGTTAACACAGCAGCTCTCTAATTAGCAAAAAAGTGGGAGAACCGTCTTGTTTAAACCAAAAATGCACAGCTAGATCCATTTAATTCTTATTTCCTCTTCTTTTGGTCTGTTTGGAAATTGTCGTTGCTGATGTTGGGCTCTTTGTGGCCTTTAGGCTCTCTTCATGCCACGTGCCATGAGGCAGGCAAACACCGTCATCACCATCTTGGGTTTGACCTCCACCAGGTCCTCAGGCAGGGCGTACACCCGGGCGCCGATCTTCCTCGCCATGGAGATGGCGTACCTAACAAAGACAAATTGACAACATTTCTTCAGTCTGAGTGAAATCATTCTGAGATTCCAACTCAATGGACACTGATCTGATAACATGTTTGTTTACTTGCTCGAAGCATTTAATCAGAATGGAACTTTTTTGACTAATTTTGCCCGTTCTGCCAGAAATATAACGGAACGAGAAGAGGAAATTGTTTTCCAGCTTTTGATGACTAAGCTGGACCCACAAAACTCCATATTATTTACTTGGCTAACATTTTCCTATTGAACAGATTATCAAAGGTTTACAGCAACCTCTCATTCTGATTGAAAATTCCCTCTGATCAAACCAGTCTGTTCTGACTGAGATAAAAGCATGAGGCGTTTTTATTCTGACTGGGTAGTTATTCCCATTATTAGTGGAATATTAGAGTCCATGTAAACAGACAATGAAATTCAGTGTCACAGCTTTGACCTCTGACCTGATGACTCAGGAAACACTATAAGACACTGATGAGTTTTTCATCAGTGGTAGCCTTGAGGAGAAGGTCCTGTTTTGTTTGGATCATGTTTTGCCATTGGTTTCACACTGTTACTGTCTCGGCCTGGACACTTTTGTAAAAGAGACTTTTAATCTCAATGAGTCTTTTCTGGTTCATTTTTTTCTTGTCTTGTCATTTCTAACAGCAAAAGGAATATCATTAGTTTTTTTTTAATTGGTCTCAGCTCCTGTGCTGGGTTTAGGTCTGTGTTTTGGTCAGGATTTCTACACAGTATAGTTTG
>JAPQRN010000015.1:454698-469993 GCA_037367275.1 Coranthus polyacanthus | reverse complement strand
GTATGGATCCATTATGTACTGTAACATTCTGAAGGAGAAAATTGTCCCTCGTTGTAATAGCTTGGTCAAAGAGCTGTATTTCAGCTGGAAAATGTCCCACAGCATCGCTCCAACAGAACACTGCCTTTCTGAAAAAATGGTCTAGCATGTCATCTGAACCCAATCCAGCATTAGTAGGGCCTGAAACACAAGGTGTAGGAACATCAGGTGTCCAACATCAGGCAGCTCAGAGGTGTCATCAAAGAAGAGGAAGAACATCCAAGCAAAGACCTGAGCAACTCTGTGAACTCAGTGTCCAATAAGATCAAGACTGTTCTGAAAAACAATAGTTCTCATAATAAACATTGATGTTGGTGCAGATTCTAAGTCACTGTGCTATAAGGGTGGATTCACTGATTCAGAAAACTCAACTTTATATTTGTTTTGTGGAATAGCAGTTATGTTTGTATGAACAAATTAGAGAATATCCTCTGTACAATGTCTTTCATGCCAGTGTCTCTAATGCAGCTGCTTTGAAAGTTACAGTTAAGTTACACTTAGAATGTTCTAACTCTAAAAGATTTCTTCTTCATACCTTTGTCTTTATCAGGACCAGAATCCCAGTCCACTCTTCTCTCGCTGTAAAACCTCAGCTGGACCAGACCATCATTCCTCCTGCCTTTTCCTTGAGCAGCGTGGACCATCTCTTCCACAGACTTTATATAAACTGAAGGACTGCCCATGTGTGATGCTGCATTCATCTGTATCTGCATCTAAATCCCCTGCATATTTTAGATGAAGCAATGTCACACTTTATGTAGAACATTTTTTCAGTATTTATCCACTATTGCACTGTTATTATATTTGTTGATGCACTTCAGTATTTGTATACATCACAGGTGTTTTTTGCAATAAATAGTAAGAAAGGTATTGTGTCGGCAAAAACTGGAATCAAATATTATAACCCATTAGAAAAGGGTTGTGTAAAGTGCTTATTAATGTATAGTTAGTATGCCTTCATACACAAACGTGTTTGTTACAGTAGTGGAAGAAGCTATTGCCATAATTCAGGACAAAAATGGGAAATTTGCAAATGTTTTATTGAGTACTGATTAACAAAAACGTGCAATATTAAATAAGTATATGGATACATAAAACATCAGAACAATACGTGAATTGAAAAATGGAAGTATAGAAATACATAAATACAAAATAAATCAAATTAATGAGAAAAGATACACTGAAAAACTCTTTGGTCTATGATGGTATGTTTTCTCTCCAGAACAGACTTCCTTCATCTTATGCACTGTACAAAAGCATTTAGATGATGCAAGTCTAGTGGTTCTGCCTTTCCAGTAGCTGAGAAGGTAATGGTTTAATTTTTTGTCGCTCAAAATATGCGTCACAAACCGCCGATGCGCGACACCCGCCAGCGCGCTGTTCGACCCCAGGTAGGCCAACCATGGATAAAGTTACTGAAGAAAACACAACGTTTAATGCTGCATGGACAGATTAATTTGCTTTCACTGCTGACGAGACTGGTTTACCAGTATGCTTAATATGTGGTGAAAAAATAACAAAATAGCACATGATCTGATCTCCTGCTGCACAACACAGTCCAGTGGCTGTTCAGAGGGGAGGTGCTCAAACGCTTTGCCGTGTGTCTGGAAGAGGTGAAAACTTTCCTGGACAGCAAAGGGCTCACCTTTCCTGAGCTGGAACAACCAGAGTGGCTGGAAAAGCTACACGTTATGGTAGATCTACATACAGAATACATATTTTACACTGTTCAGTGAAATAGTCCTTTTTTATTCAGGGTGACTGACTGCACGCTCCAGTTACACGCGATAACAGGATGACGGCACACAGAAGCAGACGCCATTTCTGGTTTGTTGTAAGGGGACATTTTAAGTTTGTCTTTTTGTTCATAAACACGAGGAGGACTCAAATTGACATTGAGTATTTTATTTGAAAGTAACCTTCAACCCAGCGTCTTTTTTTCAGAGTTAAAAACGTTTTTGTTGCATGCAGAAATAAAATGTAGTTTTCTCTGTAGCAGTTAATTGATTTCATAAATGCAACACACTATAGTTTTTTTATACATAGCTTAAAGGTAAAAAATGATATATGCAGTGTTATCTTCATTTTAGATGTCAAAAGGGTTTTGTGGCTCCCGGTGTTTTCTTGTCTGTGGATAACGGGTCCAAATGGCTCTTTGGGTGTTTAACAGAGATTGGTCATTACAGCTGTCAATCATGCATTTAACCCCTCCTACCTGTCTGAAAACACCTATGATTAGACAAAGTCTGTGTCACATGGTAGATTTTCTACAGCCTGAAAACAGACTCCAGAGAAGGGGGTAGAATTCTTGTTTCGTGTCAGATAAATATACTGAAAGGTTAATTATAGAATTTTTGTTCCATGACGCTAAAAAAAATATCACTGCAGCTTTAACTGGACAGTGCTTTTGTTTGTAAATACAAAGTTAAAGCAGCCTGACAGCTGGTCAACTGGAATGTTGTCATCAGAAACAAACATCACAACAGGGACTCAGAGGAAAGGACGTCTTTTCCAGAAACAGATTTCCTTGTTTCCTCTGTCCTCACGTCTTTTTCTATGACGCAGGTGAGGGCACTGAGGAGACATGTAAGTCTAATGAGAAGCAGCCTTAGACTGATTACACCTGCAATAGTTTAGAATAACATCTGTTGGAAAGGTGATGGCAGACCTTTCACACCTGATCCTACAATTTCCTTAATCAGCTGAACTGAAGAAAAACAAAACTAACCTTGACAGTAACTCTATCTTGCATTTCGGCAGATGCATGTTTCCTTGCCCCACCGCCCATATTTAGCCTCTGCGATTTCCTTCAGAGACATAGTGACACCTAGCATGGTTCCCACCAGGCAACACAGGAGGTACTATCTCTTTTTTTCATTGTGCTGCCTGAGAAGGTGGTAAATGATCAAAAAAAGCTGTATTTTATCTTCGGCTTCTTATTGCATTTATTTAATATGTTGTCATGCATATTGTAATGTCATATATAAAGACAATGGTGAGTGATTGATCAATGATTTACTTGTCAATATGGTTGAATGTACAATAATAAAACATTAAAAAAAAGACATTTAACATAGTGACACACTATAATCTGCATTTAATAAATGTTGGTCTGGTTTGATTTGAGTTGTTGCTCTAGCCTGTGTGAAATCACCTTTTGGTTCGTGTCCAAAGTAAGTAATCAGTGCACTTTGATGTTACCTGGGTGTTGACAATATTATGCTCATTACTTATAAGATCTTAATGAATGAAGCTGCAGCCTGACGCTCCAACATCTCACCTCGTATTAATCCACACCATCAGTAAAAGATAATCCACAGGAACAATCAGTAGTTTTCAGGTGTTTACTTAAACACAAAGCGCACAAAGCGATCAAATCAGTGACACACTCATCATTTCTGGTTCTGTGTTTACCTTAGTTTCCGACTTATATAAAGAGTCCAAAGCAAACAAACTATATAAGGCTATCAGGAAACAAATAATAATTACCCTTTCTCAAATACATAAATAAAATATACACAACACAAGCTTCATACTTCTAAATCATTAACAAACCTTCCAAGTCCCAAAATTCATTACATACTAAACTTAAACTGTAAATACTTATTCAAATTAATGTTGTTTAAATTTAAATCATGGTATCATTTGTCAGTGAGGTTCATTTAGGCTCCTACATTTATTTTACATCTTTGTTGTATTTTGACTTTGGAAAGTTACATATTTTATCCGCTCCGTCTTCCTTTTCCATTTCTGCTGCTTAGAACAAGCAGCACTGATGAGGCAAACGAGTGTCAGTGGTTACAATGTCTGGCTGCCACCAGAGGCAGAACAGGAATTTCTGGCACAACTTCACCTACTGGTGCTTTGTACTTTAGTGACATACACTGTACACCGAAATATTAGCATTTGAGGTTGAGCAGAGGAAGATGTACTGTCTTTTTGTGTATACATATACAAGGAAATAATAGCATACTTTATTAAATAAACTCAAATGTACGTGTATTTTATTCTATTAATGAAATAAATCACATTTGTGTGTAAAATGTATTGTGTAATTATTTTATATGTAAATTCTTTATGTTTTTGGTTTTTCATTGCTGGAATTAAATAAATAAATAAATAAATAAAAATCATGTGCCGATGACGTGGAGGTAAACAAACTCTGAGCCAATCGAAGACCGTCTGCTGTGTCAGCTGACAGTAGCTTCCGGTGATGTATCGACTAGCGCTGTATTGTCAAAATGGCAGGACACGAACACCATCACCACCTTTCTCTGTGTTTCTGCGATTTAATGAGGTGAAGTTCTCACGGACAATGCTCTCTTGCTTTAAAATAATTCATTTCTATCAAAACTGAGTGTCACGGAGAATTAAATTCGTGCCGCTTGTTGCCGGCCGGACAGCTAACTTTAGCAGCTAGCGTTAAGCTAATGTAAAAATGAACTATAGAAGTAGCAACAGAAATTATCGGTCGTTCTCATACTGTTTACATTTAATATTCCGCTATTGCCAGGTATGTGTGGCTCCTCTGGGGGTCCTACACCCGCTCACCTTCCTCTCTACCCCCCTCCTCAGGTTGCTATGGTCTCTGGTTGTACCCTGCGTTTACCTCAGTCTGCTCCTGACCCTGCTGCTCTTGCTGCTCCTGCTGGGGCTCCGTATGTGGCTGCAGAACCGCCGCAAGGCCCGCCGCTCTCAGGACAGTGGTCCGGCGGTGGCCTTCTTCCACCCCTACTGCAACGCTGGAGGAGGCGGGGAGCGGGTCCTCTGGTGCTCCCTGAGGGCCCTTATGCACCGGTACAACTGTCTTGTCTAACTTTCTGCCTTATTTGTCATTGCACTTCAAGACCCTTGCTGCTACTCTATGTGGCCTGGATATTAACTTCGCAATCATTTGAAATAATCTTGATGATTTTACGTAATCGTCTGACTGATAGTGCCCCTCCCCCAAATAGTTTTTGACACTGAAAAGGTATTATGCATGTCTGAAATTAACTCTTTCACTTTACTTATGTTATTGGAAAACTGTTCAACTGAAAATCAAAGTAACCGGGATAAATTCAGTTGGGAGCAATTTTTATATTTTATGCTGTTATTTTCCCTCAGTCACTATTTCCAGTTTAGAAGATTCACTTTTTTTTGCCTTACTACACAGTTTCTTTTGATTTTGTACCTTGGTTGAATATTTCAGTAATGGGCTTTGTATATTTAAGTCATGTTCAGTTTCTATTTACAAAAGCAAACAGAAATGTTATTCATTATATGTTTAAAAATTCTATACCAATAAATGGCCATCCTGCTCATGTGTGCCTTGCCTTCAACTGGCTCAAGCTTTTTGCAAGTAGCGTATTTTAGTAGTTCTAAAACAGTTTATGGTTTTACTGTTTATTTATCAAACAAATGCTTAATCAAATTAGCAAAAACAGGGACTATATTTCAAAGTTACTGTGATCTCAGATTTGTTGATTATCTTGTCATTTCCACACCTATAGTTTAAACAGATAGTGACATTTGTTGGAGGTTTTCAAGAACACCAAATCCATGTGGGAAACCCTTTGGCAGCTAACAAAAAAGTTTAAAAGCCTCTTTTCTACACCAGTAAAATAATCTTTCTATTTGGCGAAAAATTACAGTGCTATGACATTGACATAATGCTGCAACTACAGTTACAAATGACAGAAATTGAGAGCAGTAGCACAAAATTTGACCAGGTGGCCACTTTGTAATTCTCTACGCAGGAAAAACGCTGACTATTAGACATATACTACAGTGGTGGCATAAAGTTAACAATAATGCAGAATAAACAATAATATTGTTAATCGCAATTATTTGTTTGACAGTTTATTGTCAACTCAAATTTCAATATCGTGTCAGGCCTAACTGTATGTTGACACTTTATAAACACAGCTACACAAAGCCAGCTCCAGAAAGAAATGCTTTTCCCAGTTTGGTGTTGAACAACTCGACTGGCCTGTACGGAGCCCTGACCTTCCTTGACCCTGAATGTCAAGTCAAAATGAAACTCAGTTGTCTCACTTGATTTTGTGCCTGTCCTCCTCATCCCAGATACCCTGATGTCTCCTTTGTAGTTTACACGGGTGACCAGGGAGTGACCGGGGAGCAGATTGTAGAGGGAGCCCGCCGACGTTTCAACATCACACTGCCTCGGCCCATCACTTTCATCTTTCTGCGTCACCGCGTGCTGGTGGAGGCCACTTCTTACCCTCACTTCACCCTTCTTGGTCAGAGCGCTGGCTCCATGTTCCTTGGTAAGACCTGGGCAATCTGGAGGACACCTTTCTGTTGAAATTTTGGTGCCCTGTTATAACAGTAGAAGAAGAACAGAGGGCTAGATTACAGATGTGTCGCTCGCAGACATCGTTCTCTTGTTTTTTATATTTTGAAAGCAGGTGATTTGTGTTCTTGTATTGTTCCATTTAAAGGCAAACTACGTAATATTTCTCAATGTGTTAGTAAAAAGAAGCGTTTAAATTTCATCCCTCTTCTGCTCTCAACAAACGAATTAGAGAAAGTGGTGGTCGAGCAAGTATAGACTGAATGGAGAGAGTGGGCAGCAATAAGCGAGGAAAAAAAGCAGTGAAATAGAAAACTAAAACATTATTTTCTGATTCTTCCACAGCAGTTATATCCTACAGCACACATAATCACACCTACACCTTCATAAACTCTATAGTAAAGTTGTAGATGGAATACAAACAAAGCACAGAGCACTTCCTGCTCTGTGTGTCTGACCGATAGGTCTGGTAGACAGACAACAGTAGGCAACAACAGGCTGAGAGGTATCTGTGTGTCTGCTTTACCCAGAGTTTCATTTCTCAGACAGAAGTGCCCCAGAAGAGCAGAATGAACCAGAGTCACTTAGTTTTTATATTGCTCCTCCCAGGCTATTATTGATTGGCTGGGGATACAAACTCACTGCCCAAAGGTTGACATCCAAAATGTCTTAAACACAGTAAAACAAGAGGAAAATAGAAACTGCAGGCAGAGGACAGGGTCTGTGCAGGTAAATACACCACCACACACTGACAGAGGATCAGAAGTGATGATTGACAAGGATTATTATATGTGGTATTTTACGAAATGCTACATAATTTGCCTTTTAACATTTTTGTCCCTTTTCCCAAAAATTAGGGCTTCTGGCATTCTGTGGGGTTTAAATGTCCACTGGGCTAACATATACAGCCTGTGTTTATATGTATGTTTCAGGTTGGGAGGCGCTAACATCCTTCGTTCCTGACCTGTACGTAGACTCAATGGGTTACACGTTCACACTGCCGATCTTCCGCTACCTGGGAGGCTGTAAGGTGGCAAGCTACGTTCACTATCCCACCGTCAGCACTGACATGCTGTCTGTGGTCAGAGAGAGGAACCCCAGGTACCACTGCACATACGTCAATCAGAACCTTATTGGACAGACTATGATGTCTTCTTGCTCATTTCCAACTATACTTACCCGTATGGGTTTTGTGACTCTTAGTGTTTGTATATAAAGACAATGAGGCAGACAGTACCATTTACTCAGTGACAGCGTATGCATCTCTACACATTTAGTGCAGGCTTGTGGAAACACATACAGAAGGAGAATGAGAAATCTAGATCATGCATTCCCTTCTGTTTGCAGGTTCAACAATGCTGACTTCATCTCTAGGAACCCCGTGCTGAGCGCCATTAAGGTGATGTATTACTGCTGCTTCGCGCTGCTCTATGGGTTGGCCGGTTCCTGCAGCGACATCATCATGGTGAACTCCACGTGGACGCTGGGACACATACTGGCTCTGTGGCGCTCCCCCAGCCGCACCAGTGTGGTTTACCCGCCCTGTGATGTCAGGGCCTTCCTGAACGTCTCACTGGAAGAGGAGGATGACGAGGACGTGGACGAGGGCTGGGAGGAGGTCGGACAGGAGCTGGGAAGTCGAGAAGAAGAACAAGTAGGAGGAGGAGTGGACAGGAAGTGTTACTCCATTGTTTCAGTGGGTCAGTTCCGGCCAGAGAAGGACCACCGGCTGCAGATCAAGGCGTTTCGCAAACTGTTGGATAGGAAAGGGGGGGGGCCCGGTGGGCGGGAGTCGCTGCGACTGGTGCTGATCGGCGGGTGCAGGAACCAGGAGGACGAGGACAGGGTGCTGATGCTGCGGGGGCTCTGCCAAGAGCTGGCCGTGGCCGACCGCGTCGACTTCAAACTTAACGTGCCCTTTGAGGAGCTGAAGAGGGAGCTGGTAGACGCCGCCATTGGTCTGCACACCATGTGGAATGAACACTTTGGCATAGGTGAGGCACACACACACTCAGCCACTACCTTTCTGCACTAATGTAGGGGGGCTCTTCCCAATTCCTAATTTTTCACCTCCTCGGGTCCTCGACTCCTCGATGTGACCTGGAAATTGATCTCAGCACACCATCTTGAAGGATGTCTCAGTTCCCTAAAATGCACATCGAGGACTGAGGATCGAGGACCGAGGGGGCTGGCCGGAGGAGCTTTATCGTCGGTCAAAGCTTTGCAGAAGTCTTTTCAGTGATTGGACCTCTGACGTGTAAAAGGAGGGGTGGATTATTAAAAACTTGAAAAAAGTTTTCCTCAATCTGAAGTTGTATTAGTTATTTAAAATGATCCAATGTGTGATCAAACTTGTGTGTGTTAAAAGAAAAAAGTATGACATCCCTACATCACCTACTGACACATTATGCCATGTTTTGAATTGAATTAATAGTTAATCATAAGTTTAGATAAACACTCATCTGACAGATCATAAAATACAGCAGTACATTGTAACTAAATAACACACAGATGATACAGCTGTTACAGCAATGATACAGCAATTAAGTGAAATTTTCAAAAGTTTGGGAATGATTTTTAGGGATGCAAACTCCTGACCTTTTGGTGAAATGAGCCTTTTTGTGTGTCTCAGGTGTGTCATTGTGAAATGTCAACAATATAATGACTTAAGTAGAACATAAGATGAACTAGAAATCATTTAATATGAAAAAGTAAGGCTAAGGCTCAAAAGAAGTGTGAATGTACAGGCTAGGCTAAAGAATGCCTTTAATAAAATGAGTACATAAATTGAGAAAGCTGGGTTTTCCCTATTCTGATGCAAAAATCAACTGTACGTAAATTCACATTAAAGCTGATATTTAAACATTTTCTTCATGAGGAACCAGGCCGTCTTAGCAGAGTTGTATCTATGTCAGTTTTTTCTCCCCTGATGAGTTTGTATTCCTGAATTTAGTTTGTAATGAAATTCACAAAACAAGAGAGAGTAAACCTGTGAGATTTAAGCAAGGACAAAGGTGGAGACTTCAGGGTTTTCCTTAGGTTTGTGGAGGTTTAGGTGCTGAGATGTTCATACATTAATGAACTTAAGTGCACTTCTGTTCATGTATTTATTATTGGCCATTGAAAAGTCCTAGAAAAATGTTGAAATTTTCTGTAAAAATGTGTGTGGGAAAAAAAAAAATCCCAAATCAGTATCAGCCAAGAAAATTGTACTCTGTGCTCGGTGCTAGTCTACGTTTCATATTACAAGTAGAGAAGATGTCCCTCTAGTGTGACCTTCATGACAAACACTTCATCTTGTTGATATTTGAAAGAAAATAGCTGCAAGTGTTTAGCTTCTAAAATTCATTATCAGTGAAGTCTTTGTAATTTCAGTAATAGATCTTGTTTGTTTTAGTTATGTCAACTCTGTTCTGTGCGATTTTTATTCATTTGTTCCAGTGTTCAAAGCCAATAAATGGAAATGTAAACTATTAATAGATGTAATAGTGGCATAAAATGAACACAAAGTGACCAGTGGTTGATCACAATGACTTGCATGACAGTTCTTCATCAGCTGAAGTTACATAATGGTGACAGCACTCGGGACAGTTGCTGTACTAGAATGTGTGTTTAAGGCAATGTCAATACTAACTAAATTACTTTTGCCAGCAGTTGGTTCCCACATTAGCAAGTTTAGGTTTTAAGCTTTTTGGGTGTTTTTTATCATTTGTTTTAGCTTTTACATATTTTTGTTTTTGTGGCAGCACGGTGGTGCAGTGGTTGAAAATGAATAAATATCTTTGTTTTTATAATAATGGTCCAAAATGTTGTGAAATTTATGTATTTTTTTATTGAAAAACGTAAACCAAACTACATGTGCCAAAGTGCATTTAGGGAAAATGCTGATATTGAATATGAATAGATTTCTGACTATAAGTACAGTGTTGGCAGCTTTATTTCATAAATACAGTAAGGACAATGATTGGAAACATGAAAAAAGTTAAAATAACTTATAAATAATACAACAATCCTGACCCAGAACTCAGAGAAACTGTAACCCTCTGAAAACCTAGATAAACCCTGCATACGTGATGTTACTAGACATATAGTATTCCAGTCTAACGTCTGCGTGTCTCTGCAGGTGTGGTGGAGTGTATGGCTGCAGGCACCATCGTCCTCGCCCACAAGTCCGGCGGCCCTAAGCTCGACATAGTGGTGCCTTACGAAGGAGGACAGACAGGTTTTCTGGCCGACAGTGAAGATGGCTACGCTGCTGCCATGGAAACCATCCTGTCGCTGTCTCTGGCAGCTCGGCTGGAGATCCGCCGTAACGCCCGCCGCTCCGTTGAGCGATTCTCCGACCAGGAGTTTGAGGCTTGTTTTCTGGCTACCATGGAATCTCTGATGAGTAAACTGGAGCGATGAGGAAGCACACACAAAACAAATGTTCATCTTTTTTTCCCCCCTTGTTATCGTATTTTTTATCAGCATTAAACATATGCAGAAGAGCACGGTCATATGTTTTAAAGTATGACTCAGTGCATCGTGACCAATAAAAACAACAGCAAAAGAGGCAGATATTGATGTTTCTGTTGTAGTCACAATTTGCCATCCTCAGGCAAAAAACATACGAACAATTCCAGTGACGTTGCATATGTCAAACTTATGTTCTGCGTAAGTTGTCAGGCAACAGGAACAGAACAGTTGGAAACACAAAAACATGGAGGTAAAAATAAAGTTCAATTTTGTACAAATATTAACAAGCAGCAGTGGGTCTCTGAATCTTCTTTCACTATTTGAGACTAAAAGCCTCAAACGACAGCTGTGTTAATTAATAGAACCCAAAAGTATGAAATTTTCCTCAAGTGGCTTCAGAGACTGTACAGTGGCCGTCTCCCTCTGTCCTTAGACCCTTGATTAAATAAGAATAATGCATTGAATTTGAAAGTTCATAGTTCACAAGTGTTACACATCCCGTCAGCAGGGCACTTGGGATAATGGGGATAATAATCTGGGTTAGGTGTATATCAACTGTCAGTCCGACGACTGATGTGAGCAGGGAGGTTATTCCAAAGAATGTCGGCCCAATAGGAGGAAAAAAACCTATTTGATTCGATGTACGATGATAACTGGAGATGCAAGATGGCTGCTTTAGTGCGAGCTTAGCTACTGTGTCAAAAAGAAATTTTAGGTTGTGTTTATTGCACAGTTTATTACACTATTAAATGGAGAGAAATAGTCTGACAAAGCACGCTTGTAACTCTACACACTCATTCCATGTGAAGTAGTTAGAATCTGAACACTAGTTTCTTCCATGAACCATGGAGTAGGAGACAGTTTACTTGCTCATGTTTTGGTTTTGAGACATGCTCATAGAGCTCATTACAAACCAGGGTCCAAAAACAGACTGTACGGACTACACCCTGCGACATAGCGTGTTTTTTCGCTTCAGAAGGAGCTACACTAGCAGAGACACAGATACATGTTGTTGTGGGACTCAGGGAAACATGGCGAAGAAGCAGATTTGTCAAAGTGTCTGGAAGGCCTTTAATGAAACTGTGTGTGTACATGTGTGTATATATATGTATACATATATGTATACGTATACATATATATATATATATATGTATATATATATGTATATATGAGTTGCAGTGATACATCACAGACAGCCACAAAATATTTATTCACACAGATGTGGTTTTAATTGTTTGCTTTCACTTTTTTGTCGATAACTGAACCAAATCTGTTCTACACATTTAAAGAGACAAAGATGAAGATTTGTGATGTTTTCTGTGGACATGAAGAAGCCCTTAAAACCTTATTGTTTGTCTGAGTGTGAGGAGCAGGCATGAAATATGTCTATGTGTAAAATGTTCTCTTAAAAGAGGCATCGTCACTTTTCATGTGTGTACATGTAAAGAGGCTGTTTGAGTTTGTTTCACTTAGAGACTGAAACTAATCAGTACTGCAATAAACGCAATCATCAAACACTTCATACTAGTCGGGTACTGTGTACCGCCAACCTGTAGGAAGCACAAGGAATGTACTACTGTGCATTTTACAGAATATTACAAAAGAAGTTTACAGATATTTAAAAAGTAAAATAAAATACTGTCGACAAATCCAGTGAAGACACTACAAGCAACAACGAGCTGATTCAGACACTGGTTTATTCAGACTGAACCACACACACCATTAGGAAATCCTCACTAGTGCAACAAATGTAGATGAATCCACCGCTGGAAATAGTCCCCAAGAAAGTCACTATCCAAGACAATCCATTGTGATACATAAAACATAGAGAGCTTCCAGTGGTTACCATTAGTCAGTCAGTCAGTCTGCAACCGTTTAATCCCCTGGAGGGTCGCGGGGGGGCTGGAGCCGATCCCAGCCGACATTGGGCGAAGGCGGGGTACACCCTGGACACGTCGCCAGTTCATCGCAGGGCTGGTTACCATTAATGTACCAATAAAACAAACAAAACACTGAGACAAAACATTTTGTCTTAGTAACAGGTTCGTACTCGGCTTCAGTACGTTTCGTTTTCTGTTTCATTTAACTCACATAGCTGATGAAGAGGATCCTGTTCTTCAGCACCAAAGTAACATCCCGTTTCCAAATGTAAAGGTAAAATGCCACAGAGATCTTTTCCTTTAAACTCATTTCAGTAGAAAGATCTGTGCTAAACTATACGCTCTAAGTGTTGGCTTTGTCTAAATGTCATTTGTCCACTTTTCTTTAAACAATTTAATTATATCCTTCGTCATCACCCTACTATTTCAAACAAAGATTCATATGCACTCTGCCCAAGGACCACATGCATCTGTCACACAGTCCTTCATATCCACCAGTCTACTCTACAGTCCATTCATACAAACAGTCCATCAGGTTTTACAAGGTTCTCACTCCACGTCTCCTGTCACAGCCGTAGTTGAAAATCCCACAAAAATACCTCATGGCTTTGTTTTGATGCTCATCACAGGGAAGATGTAGAGTAAAAATCAGTGACCCTAAGACAGTTTGATTTTGGTCCACTTAATTTGCTAACCAAAGAAATGATCTTCGTTCTCTCAAACAGGAGAACATCCCTGTGCTCTGTGACTGAATATGACTCAGTTATTCACCGACGTTTGTCTGTTTGAAGCTCATCAATCTCATGTCTTTACTTATGTTCTCAACACATTGTTCTTGTTCTTAGGGCCAGATCCACTAAAGGATTGCACAGCTTTTGCAGGAGCATAAAACCAGTGCAAATGAGACAAAAAACACAGTGTGTAATTCACAAAGAAGCCACAAAGGGTGACATTCACTGCAAACTAAGCTGCTAAGCAGATAGAGTCTGTTACGCCTGTGTTGTTTGCATGGATGAAAATGAAGGAATATTCATACATTCAGCGCAAAATCAGTCCATTTCTATGCAAATAAGTCTCCTTGCAAAAAACATCTAATTCTTCTGGCAGTATTAACGCCTGCAGGAAGCATGTATTAATTGTGCACAAGCTCACCTTAACTCACATTAATAGCTAGATCCTATTTTGATGGATATTTCAGTAGATTGTGTCATGGATGTGAAATAGAGAAGCAAATGAAGAAACATTCATGAAAGTTTGTTTGTGATTGTGGAGAGCTGTGTGTGTCTGTCTCTGCTCATTTAAGACATACAGTTTGAAAGTTTTTACAGTTTCTGCAGTTTTCATTATGGACCAGTCTGTGTGCTGAAAGGCAAAGAAAAACCTGGCACACTAGAAACTCTCACACAACAAATTATTGGTGTGTTTGCGCCAAATTATGGGTGTGTTTGCGCAAAAATCTTCTGTGAATCCTTATTGCAGAACAGACTGTACAAATGCGGCGCAATCCATTCTTTGTAGATGAGTTTTCTTCTTCCGCTGATTATCCTGCTGCTCTTTTCCAGAGCTGCAGCTTGTTAACTGAATTAAGTGTTGAACTACAGTGTTGGTTTTCTGTCCAGTTCCTGCTCAGGTTGACATATTTTGGATTAGGTCTAATTATCCCTGGATCCTTTAAGACAAACTCCATAAGACCATGCTGTCTTGTCATGGACCAACCTAAATATCTGTCTTATTACTTATTTAAAGCTCTGTTATCATCATCATTCGGGGACTCGCCTTCACAATCTGTCTGACCCCTATGTCCTTCAGGCTCAGAGGAAACAGCTCCTGTTGGTTGTGTGGTGGCGTCTGCACATGAATCCTCTTCCTCAGGTTGGATTTGCTGTAGGTCTGCAGAATCCACTGCGCCTCCCTCCTCACTCTCCTCCATCCCATCATGCAGCTCTGCTTTCTCTTCTGTGTTCTCTGCCTCATCTGAGCCACCGTCCTCCATGACAAAAAGGTTCTTCATGGAGTCTGCCACGGCCTCTCTCAGCTCGTCCTCCGACTCCTCGAAGTTCCTGATGAGAAACACAAGTTTGTTTTTAAATGATATGAACTTATACAGTGACGATACATTAGAACGGTGAACAGAAATGTCAACTTGCGTGTCATCGTCATCTGATCTAGGCTCCAGACGCTCCTCATCGCTCTCCACATCTGATTTCTCCTTGTCCTCTTCATTTACCCTCCGCTTCTTTTCCTCCTCCTCCTCTTCCTCCTTCTCTTCTCTGTCTTTCTCTGCCTCTAAATCTAAGAGCAAACACACTTCAGTCAAAGAAGCACAGTTTAATGAAAGCACACATCCCACCTTGGCTTTTTAAAGAGGTCGATCACAACAGGTGATGCATTTTGACGTCCTCATCATTTACACCATTAAAGACTTCAGACCCGTCATGTCAGCGATGACAGGTTTGGAATCATATTGTGCTTTTGTGTCTGTGAGCGATGTCTGACCTGCTGTCACTGAGTCCAGAGTGGAACATGTGAGGTCAGCCTGGGCGAGAACGTTTAGCAGAGTATCGGGTGGCCCGTCGGCCCACTGCCTGCGACCTGCTGCCTCCTCACCTGAGTGGGAGTGGGG
>JAPQRN010000015.1:439786-450276 GCA_037367275.1 Coranthus polyacanthus | reverse complement strand
CAGTAAATAAAAACTTCACCTGTCTGTTCCCTGAAGTGTTTTATCAATACCATGACAATAAAACTATAGGGAATTGAATCATCATGGATTAAACTAAGCATTACTTTTACTGTCTATTTTATGGCCTAGCTTATAGTTAGAGTGAACTAGGTAGCTTGTTAAATTGCCCTGTGAAACATTGATGGTGGTGATATAATTAGTTTACAGTAATTTCATACTGGACACACCACCAAAACAGCAAAATAAAGTGTCTTAAAGTTCCAGTGTGTACAATTTAGGGGGATTTAGGAGGATCTAATTGCAGAAATGGAATATAATATTCATAATGTATAATCATGTGTAAAATCATGTAGATCTTAGAATGAGCCATTTACATCTTCAGAGGGAAGTGGGTCTGCCATGTTGAACAGACACTCATCATCTCCTGTTTCTTTATTTTTTTTTGTATAATAATGCTGACTGTTGATCAGCAGTGATCAGCAGTTGTCTGTCTGACTGACCATAGAATTGCGACTCGGTTTGTATTTACTCCTGTCAAATTAGACCTGTTTTGTCTGTTTTCATCCAAAAAGGAACAGGGGTATGACGCTAGGGATAAGTACCCAAATGGGTTGCTCTCATACATAGGAACTCTTCAATGTAAAGATACACTCAGTGTTGTAATTGAAACAAAGCTGAGCATGTATAACTGTTTGTGACCTACAAGTGGTAAACACATGAGTATTCCTCCCCTCTCACTGCTCTTTCTCTTTCTCTTAGTTTAGTTTGGGGAGCCAAGAAGACTTGGAGGAACCCCTTTCGCTTACCACTTTTCACACGGAAAACGAAGAACATCCACTGTCTGGGAAAACCACTGCAACTCTGATAAAGAGGGAGGCTCCTAATGGTGGGGACTCTGTCCTGGATCAGCATGTGGAGATGGATGGAGAGGATACTGCTTGTAGCAGGTAGGCTCTTAAAGCACCCCAGGTTAAATATGGACTTTGCACTGAATACTTCTGTCTGTGAGGGCTCCATGTGGGTGTTGTATTTATAGCAAATACAGTATATCTTGTTTTGTGTCAAACATGACCATAATACACTTTTCACAAAACCAGGACTGAGTAACAAAGAACACACAGCTTGAAACAAGTAGCAGATAGATGGTTGTTTCATCTTTTAAACCATGCATGGCCCAAATTCTTTTAATGTTTTTGGGTTGTCTGTTCCTCCGATTCTTGTGGACACACTGGCCCTCATTTATCAATCTAATCTCTGGATCTCAATCTCTGGAAACCAGTGCAGATTTGTGCGCAGAAATCTTACGACAGCATTTGCCTGTGATTCATCAAATGGTAGTATCTCGCCATTTCCAGCGTATTGGAGAAACTCCTCTGACCTTGAAATGGAAAATATAATGTGCAGATGAACCATTAACCTGAAAAGTGGCATCAAAGAAAGTCAATAAACTGCAGTATGAAATAAATCACTGCTCCAGCCAATAGCGCTGCCATCAATAAATAAACTCCAGCGTTTGAATATTTAACTTGTACATCTGTGATATGCCTGTTCTGTACACTGTAACAAAATGCTGTAAAAATGGCCAAATTCCAACCGTAAAATACTCTTTTCCAGTGAAACAGTATTTTATTGTAGAATGCATTGCTTTCTACAGTATAGTACCATTTTACTGTATTATACTGTTGAAAGCAATGCATTTTGGGCAAAATTTATGGGCAGCTTGCCATTTCCCATGTAATACTACAATATTCTGTAAATAGCGTTGCATTCTGGGAGTGATGTTAGAGTCAACAGCAGAGAGGCTGTGCAAATATAAAACACTGGTGTATTTCTCAAGGTGACATGCAGAACAGACATGGAACCAACTGTGAACTTTTTCTCAAGGATTATCCATCTGAACCCTGTACTTCAGGAACAAATCACAAACACAACAAAATCAGCATTGCTAATTTTCCAGTGTTAAATTGATTTGTGTTGATTTAATGCTCCTGCAGTGTTGAAGAGCTCTGTGTTTGGAGCTGGTTTCCATGCAGTCTCATTATTTGAACTCATGGGGATGGTCCCAAGATGTGGGTCATGGAAGATGTCAGGTTGTAGTAGTAAAGTTTATGAACATAAAATAAGCTAAAATCATCTGCATGTTCTGTCATACAGTAACACAGTCGTTCTGTCCCATTATGTTTACAGTGCAGTTTCAAATGCTGTTTTATTTACCATTCAGTTAAATAGTGTAGTAGGGTAGTAGGGTAGAGTAAAGTAGGCAGCTGGGTTCATGGTGATTTCTGTGTTGACCTTTTTTACTGTACCATTTTAACGGGAAATGGTATGTTTGACCATTTGACCATTTTTTTATAGCAATTTGTGTAGCCTGTAGAAGAAAAATAATCCTCAGGTCCAAAATTGTGGCTGGTTCAACTGAGCTTTATTCACTGCAGTGGAGACATGGAGACTTTTATAGTAGTATAGTGGAATAACAGGGCTTAATACATGTAAATAGGACATGGCAGGGATCTTGAGGTGAGATGAGTTCTTATGTTAATCAAGGTGTGATCATTGTTGGTGATCATGCAAATGGTCACACCTATACAGTCTTGTTGATTGAATTCAAAAAAACAGACTTCTACAGTAATGCAATTATTCGAAAAAACAGGAATGAGATGAAAATAAAGGTACAACGTTAACTTGATTGAATTAAGTAAATAACACAAAGAACAGGAAACAATTTACTTCCATAAGCCTCTGCTCACGATCAGATTATACATTTTGAATGAGAATGAGTGTATGCCCAGTTTTCTGTCGTATGTTTGTTTGATAAAGGGCCAATATCTCAGGAATGGATATACAGGCTCAAGGATGAGCTGACTAGATTTTGGTGGTCAAAAGTCAATGGTCAATTCCACTGTGACATCATAATATTCTGCAGAGACAGTTTTTTGTACTTTATAACAGTCAGACAGCTTATTTTTCACTGGAATCAAACATATAATAACAATATAGTGGCATATCCAATTCACCAAAATATACACTTACCTTTTGTAAGTGTATTTTGGGCAGTAGTTCTAGTTGATATATGAATGTGAATGCTATATTAGCAGCTCAAAGGCTTAATTGGAGCATGAAAAATAGCAAACAAACCAAAACTAATAACCCGTCTATGGTTTTGAAAGGGAACATCTTCTAACCCTAGCTTAGGGGTAGAGGTCCCATGACAAGAGTGGAGATGATGCTTTTGGCCCACTATTGGTTCCAGCTGAATCCTAGTAAGACTCATCTTAAGACATCATCTGAATGTGAATTATGAGGTAATGCCATAAATAATGTATGGAACTTGCTCCTGGGAGATCAAGGCCTCCATGGTGATTAGGGTATTTGCCTGGTTGGCAAAAAGAACGAAACACATCATGTCCTTGTCATGCAGTACTGTGTTTCAGTGAAAACAGCCGAGGATGACTCAGAGGCTTGGAGAGGAGGTCTGGGCCAGCTGCTGTGTTGTAGAGCCCTCTGCTGGCAAAGAGAGAGCACTGCAACTAGCAGCTCTGACCATGTACAGACAGCAGCAACACTGTGACTACTCAAGTACTACTAGTTGGTCTTACTAAGTTGGCCAGTGATAACTGAAAGTCTGTTCTTTGTATTTGGTCAGTTTTTCAAGTGTTCCCTCCTTATTGCCCTTAAATCTTACCTTTAAGACTGTCCTCAAAAAAAGAGATTCCACTGCTGCTGTTCTTGTAGCTGCCTCCCTCTCACATATTGGTGGTTTTCTAGAGTTTTGTATTTCCTGATGTAATGATTGAGGGCCTCTGTTGTTACGATTATCATTCAATTTTTTTATTGGTTTTGGCCAAAATATGTTCTAGGCCCTCAGTTTGCTTCAATATTCCTAAAATAATTCCAAAACACAGGTATGTGCGATGTGTTTTGAATGTGCAGAAAGTTTTGCAAATTAGCAAAAATCCTACTGAAACACATATGAACTATTAAAGTCCAGGGGTTGATCAAATATTTTTAAATGCACTAAAGAGAAAAGTTGATCTACAGGAGAAAAAAATTTTTGAAAGCAATACCGAACACAATGAATTTTGTGTTTTCCTTTACATAAATAAAACATTTCCACCATAAACTAGAAAGGGCATAAATAAATTTTAGTATTAGTATTATAGGCTCAAAATTTCCTAGTAGAGGACCACCAGACCCCTTCTTAATGTGTCCCCCCAATGTTCAACCAAAACCTACACCCATGCTGTGATAAATAAATAAAATGTAACAAATACAAACACATTTTACTAGGCTTAATGACATCACTTAATTGTACCCCTGCTAAGTCTTCCTCCAGAATCCGATCCAACAATTGGGACTGCAGCCCGCGGCTGGTTCCGCAGAAAGCCCATCCACTACCGGCTGACAGGGGCCCAGCGGAGCAACTATGACCTGCGGGAGCGGATCTGCATCGGCAGCATGACAGCTCTGGAGACTGCAGTGTACCAGCAGGTGCCTACAGATGAGGCTGAGGCTCAGATGTTGGCCAGTGCTGATCTGGACGATATGAAAAGTAAGAAAGACCTAACAATTTTACCTTACACCATCAACCTCAGGTGTAATACACTCAAGGTGTCTACCTAAAACACATTCAGACATTAAAGTATTTTTCTGTGGCTCTATTGCTGAGGGCTGAAAAGTTTTGTGATTGGAAAATAATTAGGTTTCAGTTAGGGCTGTGTGATCTCACAATTTTTAATTAATTTCTTATTTCTTTCATTCTTAATTTGTCATATGCTCTATTTTTCAGAGGGATCGTATAGATTGTGCCATTAAATAACAGCATTGTCAAAACTTTCCAGCTCAGCTAACTGGCCCATTTACCAGTGTAATTACAGCATTTTACAGAAAGCGTTGTGCGTAGGCATTACACTACCCTATCGGTTTATTATTAATGCATTAATGTCACAAGCACAAGTCACTAGACTAGTGAGTTTATTTCAGTCCGTGAGATACTTGTGCATTCGGCAACACTAAAGTAATGAGTTTTAGTCCGTATAATGTGCAGAGTTTGTATAGCATGTTCTTTTGCTGCTGCTGAAGAAATAATGACAAAGAATCTGTGAGCTGCTGGTCTGGCTTCTGAATGAATAATAATAGGTAAGATTTATATAGCGCTTTTCTAGATACTCAAAGATGCTTGTTTTGGCATCTTTCGTCGCAGTGTGTACATGGCTTTAGGCATGCGCATTCCTCTACTTTAATTTGATTATTTTCAATTGTGAGAATGCCATTTCACAGAAGTGAGCATATCCAAAGTAGGCCGTCTCTCTTTGTTGACATGCAGTGAAGACAGGAAACCTCTATCTCCTATCTTCTGTCATTTTTGCAAATCAACTCCAAATCATCTTCATGTCAACTCCATTTGGAAGTCAGCTGCTACCTGTTCTATCTCAATGGACAGGAATGGCTTCGAAACAAATACAGCAATATGTTCCACAATGTATAACTCACCAAAATGGCAACTTTGGACATATTGCCCAGTGAATGACCTAAGACCTTGTGTTAGGTCTGTGACATTTTCCCCTGGTTGGCAAAATGTGTCATCATCCTGTTCTTTAGATGTGTGATCCAATTACAGAGCTTAGCCTTTAACTTTTAGATCTCACAGGTTGAACACACATATTTGAGTTGGTAAATTTCTCCAATTTACTTCCATCTCATTTGTTTTTGGATTACTTCAATATAGGAAGAAAAAAAAACATGCTACATATCCTTTATAAATACCGGAATGGATCTTTTCCTCCTCACATTTTATGGATGTATTAATATTCTGTGGGTTAGATGGGAAGCTTTGGTAGGCCGAATCCTGTATGAAACACATATGCTGAATGTAGAGAGATTTAAAGGCAGTTGTTTTGCCATGGCTGTAAAGAAATCAAGCTTATGGAGCTAGGAACAATTTTATACTTTCTGAGATTCGGTTTTACTTTTCACTCACACCAACAACATTGTGGGGGATCTTTGTACAGTGTCTTTTTCTCGCTCCCTTGTTATAGATATATTTGTTTCTGCAGTGCCTATTCTTTACCAGACCTTCATGACAGAGTGTACCTGATGGAGTTGAGATATTTATGATATAACTGCCCTCATAGCAGCTCAGGAAGTCATGGAGGAAATGTGTTTGCATAATGATATGTTCAGCATGTGCTGCTGGAGAGTCTCCTTGATGACCCATATTTATCACTTACTGCGTCTTCAAAAACTAATAACGATGACTTTCATTTGTTCATTTATTTGGTTAATAAGTTGCATTAACATGCATTTTTCCTGATTTGGATAACTCATCTGGATACAGATGACTTTTTAATCCCAGGTGTAAACACACAGCACTGTTTGCACTTCTGTTCCTTCACTTTTTAAACCAAGTAGCAAGTGCCAGTTCTCTTCAGTGGAATTTGATCGGCTGTTGCCCTTCAATCAGCACAGCTCTTTTTGCTTGCATCAGAAATCAGAAAGTAACTCAATATAATGTAATGCTTTATCTTCTTTGTACATGCAGTATGTGTTTCCTTTTTTTCATTTTTGGAATGGCGCATTAATAATTTAATAAAATGAAATGAATGAGAAACACAGTTACTCCGAGCAGAAATATTTATAATGGAAACTGTTTTTTAAAGATACTCGTGGTTTGTACTTGTACTAGTAAAAAGTCTGTGGCAGCATTTATTGGTGCTCTGGTGCTGAGGGGTGATAAGTTTGTCTACTGCTGGCCATGATTTGGTTCCAGTCCCCTTGTTTTATGAGGACAACCCACACAGGTTTTGGTCTGCATGCAAACTTAAAATAAACTTATATATGCTTTCAGAATAAAATAGCACAGAGAAATTGATTCATCTTCCACGTGCTTTGAGAATGTGGAAGTATATCAGGGAATCAAGGAACAAATACAGAATGAAATGTTACATTGAGCAGCAAAGAGAACAGGGCAAATGAGAGAAAAAAAAAGAAATGAGGAGCAATAGGCCAAAGAGATGGTGAGGCATAAGCTCATGTTGCCAGGACAGGTCTGTGTCCCAGCATCCCCGGGAATTAATTAACAGAGGCTGGAGTCGATTCCCCTTCAGCAGTCCCTGCCTCTGGCCTTTCCTGCTTTACCAGAGCAGCGTATGCATTGACTGTTTACGAACCATCTGGAAATAGAAACAGGACACACACAATCACTGAAAACCAGCTATTGGATTTGTAGAGGTTGATGCCTGACATTGACAGACCATGAACTGTATATCACCACTGTATGTGCCTTCTTCTGAGCCTGCTCATCTGTTAAAATGAGTTGATAGTTTTAATCAGAGACGATGACTTTTAAAACTCACTGTCTGTGTGTATAAACTATGCTCCATGTTGTTGAATGATAAACTTTGACATAGTCTATTAAACCTATCAATAAATTATCAATCAAACTATCAATTAAAGCTCTCAGTTCAGTCATTATTTGAAGCTTTCGGTGTGGTTGATGCAAGAATGGATCGACCAGATGGACAATGTACTGTGTTGCCTTTGAGAAAGTTCTACCGTCAAACATGACAACATTTCTACATTTCAGAGGGAAATATTATACTTTTTACTTTACTACATTTTATTTATCTTTTCAATTAAATGATTGTGATTTTGTCATTTTGACACAAAAAAGTATGAAGAGTTTATGAAATACTATGTGATGCTTTTTTAGAGATATATTGTATAGAGCTGAAACAGTTGCCTGACAGACATTGAATTAGAAAGGTTCAAGTCATTTTTCATGTAAAAAAAAATCCCAGAATAATCATATTTTAACCAAATCTTCAGAAAGTCTGTTTCCATCCACTTGTTATATGAATATTAAGTGTTGGTTCATACATCATCATCATCATCATGGTTCAACAGATAAATGTTAGATTTAGTTTTTCATATAATGACATACTACTTGACATGTTGACTGAAGAGCTGACACTAGGCCTGTCACAATTATTACATGTCCATAATGCAATTATTTGAGACAATCAGGATTATTTTACATAATGGTGATTCTCCAGTCACCTATTCAAAGGTCACTGGAGAATCACCAGTCACCAGTCAGTTATTTCTGTTTGTTTTCGTAACAGAAAATGAACAGAAATAACATTTTATCATTATTCCAAATTGCTTTCCATTGTTTGACTGGCGCTCTTTAATGACATCCTCTCATTGCATCTCATTCTTCTTCTGCTATGAGTTCAGTGGAGTACTAGCAACACGGCAGTTTATTTAGATTTATTTATAATAGCAGAGGTTGCTAATTTACATTACTGTATTTTGTACCTTGGTTGAATATGTCACTATTAGGCTTTGTACATTCTATCATATCTGCCACATTCAAGTTTGATTAAAAAAAGGCAAACAGAAATGCAATTTATTTTATATTTTTCAAAATGTCAGTGAATGTCTCTTGTCCTTTATGAGTTCTATACATATAGTACATAATTAAACGATTATTAGACTTATACTACAGTAATATTAATCACATTTATTTGTATCACAATTAACTAGTTGACAAATATAAGAGGTCTTTAAAAACCTGAAGCTGACTTTAGCTTTTGCACCCTTTCTTGCCTTGTAATGTTTGGTTTAATCTAACATTACTATGACATTAAATAGAAACAGGCAGTTTTGTATTTTACAGCCCTGATTCATGGTTATTATGCACAAACTACCACCAAGTGTTTCCAGGTAACAAGTCACAGCATCATTTGTATAGTTTTACCTCGAAACAAAAGAGAATGTTTGAACCATAAGGGAAGATACATTTCAGCAAAATATGATAATTACCATTTTTACTTCCAAGAATTTTCATTGGTTATTACTGGAGTTATTACATGGTTATTAATGTGTTAATTACATGGTATTAATACATTATTACTTATTGTCACACTATTACATGTTACTACCGAGCTGTAATGTAAAGTGCAGCTAAAAAATGTATATCACCATAATGACATTCATCACGATATAATGTTAATTGCAACAAATATATTTATACTTTTATCATCCAGCCCTATTCTTATGTATTTTACCTGAGACCCAGTTTAGGTATCTATGGTATAGGGGCAGACAGAAAAAAACTGAAGATGATAACAGTCGGCAACATCCCCTACTTCTTCACAAATGCACATTTGTTCTGAATGTACACACACACAAAAACACACATTGTTGAAGCATTTTCAGCACGTTTCACAGAGGGTCCTGTTTAGCTCCCACCGGTGCACCTGTTGTTGGGGAGTCATGCCGTGACACCTCAGGGAAAGCATGGTTTCCATGGAGACCCTGGGCTGAGAATGGTGCAGCTTGCTCTCATAATTAGCACCATGATATCTCACTGAGCAGAGTGGTAAGGCTGGCTGTTATTTCATTATTCTCAACAGTTAGGCTTTCTGTTTTTCTAGTTACATTTCCTGGTATTTGTTTGGTTGTTTGTTTGTTTTTTCATATGTCTTATGAGATTTTTGAATCGAGACTCAGTGGGATGAACTTCTCGGACCTCAATTTTACCCTCCAACATTTCATCAGGTTGGAAAGTAACGATGACACTATGGAAACAAAAGGCATCAACACTTCTGCTCATTTTAGTTTGCTTTTCCAACAGCTGCTCTGATCAATGGGCTGTGGACATCACTGACAGGCGGGTCTCTCAAAGTAGACCATCCCTCATCAATACTTCCTCTGGGGTTGGAGCTGAAGTGAATGTTGGTGTGTTTCTGTGATTGTGGATCCAGCAGTTGAGCTTCTCTCTGAGGCTGTAGCTCCAACTTTGCATTATGTTTTGATTTCATTTGATTTGTCTTTTAATCTCAAGGGTCTTGTCTGCATACTTGTCCAGTTGTTATATTTGGACTGGAATATTTCCCAGGATTTTCACATTTTAGCACCACTCCGGACCTGGCTTACCAAGACAAACCAGTTTTAATTTGCCAGGAGGTTCTTTCTCACATCTTGGAGCAATCCAACAGAGCTTGTCTGGTGGATCTTGTGAAGACCGAGGCTGATCTGAACAGTGACCCAAGGCAAGCAACGGTGTTCAAGAGTTCAAGAGAGCCCTGGATGAGCAGTGTGTCCGCTTTGAGAGAGGAGGATAGGAGGAGGTACCAACTGTGGAGATGACAGATGCAGTGGGATTAGAGAACCAGGGCCATGGGGCCACTGATAAGAAGAGCTGTACTGACCATCATGGACCAGACAGGCGAGGCAGTGTCCAAAAAGGCTTGGGCGCTCCAAAGCAGCATGACCACAACTCATTGTCCAATGCTGATGACTTTGAGGAGTTTGTTTTGGATTTTGATGATTATGACTTGCTTGAGTCAATCCACACTCAGCTGGGCTCACCACTCGAGCCGATCCGTAAGTAGTGTGTAGTGTGCCCGTGAGTGGAACAGTCTGTTGGCACATTTTTATCCAGCTTTTTTTGTTCACATTTTTAACAACATGGGACATGGGAACAT
>JAPQRN010000015.1:395666-437101 GCA_037367275.1 Coranthus polyacanthus | reverse complement strand
TTTTATGTGATCCCTCTGGTTACCACTATAAAACCAGTATCTTGTTTCCATGTATGTATGCATATGCATTGGGGTGATAGAAAAAAAGAATAGGTGTGATTCATCTTGAAAATACGCTTTATTCACATTTTTGATTCTCGAACCAAAAATAATGAAAAAAAACCCTTCTATTTACCATCAAGCAGGCTCTGGTCAACACCTATAGACCGTTTTCACAGCAGACAAGTAAGTTAAATTGGTGTTAGTGTGACCATAGGGAAGTGTGTTCTCTGCATTTTACCCATGCTAGAGGGCATCCCATTAGGAGCAGTGGCCAGCCACTGCAGGCCGGCAGGAGAATGAAACTAGCACACATGTTTTTGTTGTGAGGCGACAGTGCTAACCCCTGAGTCACTGTGCCACCCACCAGAGCAGGCATCAGTGTTACTGATAACATTAACGATTACTTTGTTCCACTTAGTTGCCTCAGGTGGACATTCCACTGAACCAACAGCACAGTTCCAAGGCCAGAAACTAATGCACCAAAATGGGATGCAGCCATTTTTAGTGATACCAATAAGACCTATGTGTTTTCTGCCTTAACAAGTCAAAATGTCTGCTCTGACAGATGTCTGTTACTCCAGAAATCATGACTAACACACCCTGTCTTTCAGGAAATACTATACTATACCTATTAAACATACCAGCTTGAGGTGGACCCACTACATATTTATAGAATCACTAGATATTTTACTTTGATCATTGGAACAAAATTAGACCAGGAACAGATGAATTGTAAAAAATAACACACCCTAATATGCAAATATAGAAATGACAATACTTGATACTTGAGATGTTTGTTTACAATGAAGTAAATTACTCATTATTAATGTCATCATTAAAACATGCTAAACTACGCAGTTGTGAAATGATGCAGAACAAATTAATACAGCCATTCCTGTAAAATAACAGAGCAGAGGGATTTTGGAGGATCTAACTGCAGAAATACAATATTATTTTTATATTTTCATTAGTGTATAAGCGTGCCAAAATGAGAACCTTTGTGTATTTGTTACCTTAGAATGAGAGTTTATACAACACTGTGCAAAAGGTTTTAGACAACCTTTAGCTGTGTTGTTTTTGCAGGGCTGTGATGAGAACACATATTTATTTCATAGTCTCTATATGAAGGTATAACAAGAAAATACAGGAAATATGTGCTCAGTAATAAAAACACATGAACAAAAATCAAATCAAAGGCTAAATGTCTTCTACAGGCAAAAGTCAGTATTTATTGTGTTCTCTGTTCCCTTGACAAAAAGTAGACTTTGTAGTCTCATAACGCTCTCAGAACAAAAGAGTTCAAGACATGTGAAGTTCAAAGACAGGACACAATAAATAAACACTTTTGTTGGCAGAAACTGTTTTTTATGGGTCAAATTTTAGTTTTTAATGTTGTTCACGTATTTCCTTTATATTCCTGGTTGTGTCTTGATACAGAGACTGAGAAATGTATGGATGGTCGTTATCACCTGCTAAAACAACAAACCTAATGGTGGACTAAGACTTTTACACAGTACTGTATTGTACCACCATGTTTCTATAGTAGCTCACAAAAGACTTCTCCTTTGTTCCCGTTTTTAAAGTGCATAACTGTCACCTACTATTTGTGAGTGTGGACCAGAGATAATATCCCCTTAACTTAAAAGACCAGAACAGGAAAAAAAAAAAAGACTGACTCTAAAAAGGGTCTTTTGCATTTTTAGCAGCCACCATACGGGAGGGTAAAGAGGGTCACTTACAATCTGCAACTTTACCACTCAATGTCACTAAAGATTACATACTGAACCATTAATCTAAATAAATGTACCACTCACTGTTTTTTCCATAACATATGATATCCAGGGGCTCACTAGAATGAAAAGTCATCCTCCTTATTATGTCAATGAAATGTGATTTGTTGGTTAAGGAAATTGAAAATTAAATCTGTCTTTAAACAAACAGCTGTCTGGGGGCAAAGCCACCTCCTTCAGAACAGTTTCCCATGGTGTCCACCATGGAGCTTTGCGTTTTTGGATCATTTTCTGTCAGCTGGAAACTTTAAAAGGCATAATAATTGATTCAGGGTTTTCCAGTGTGGAGCACATTTTTCAGAGAGGATGTTTGATTTTCTCACAGTCCTAAAAATAGCAGTTCAGAATACTGCTTATGAAATGCACCTTGTTGTGTTGGCTTTCAGAGTTAGTCATCTAATTGGCTTCTAGAAATGCAGACATCATGATTTTGCAGTGTTGACCTTTTGCAATAAAATGATATGTGGCTTTTTAGGTCACAGATTTGAGGACAACCCTGGGGTGAGACGCCACCTGGTGAAGAAGTCATCCCGATGTCAGGTGACCCGAGCCAGTAACAGTTCCACGCCCCTGTGCAGCCTGAAGAAAAAGAAGAGAGCGGCAGATAAGAAGACTCATGAGGTGTGCAACACATTAGCAGAAATGCTTTCTTTCAACTCGATTAAGCCTCAGCAGCCTGGTTGGTGTGCTATGTTGCCTCATTATGCAGCAGTCAGTCAGAGCCCTGTTTCTTGCCAATATTAGTCCAATCAATTAGTAATATTTAGTACTATAGTTACTATAGGTATTATGTTTTTTTTTTGTTTTTTTTATTAGTTTCTTCTCTTATTTAGTCTTTGTTTGAAAGTTTAGTTTTAGTTAGTTTTATGAATACATACAGTATGCACATATGTTTGATTTTGAGGATTTTGTTAGTTTTAGTTTCAGTGGAAGTTGTTTCAGGTATTATGAGGAAAGCTTCAATTTATAGAAGCTGAAGAAGGTGCCATCAGTGATTTACAAAACCATTGTTTAGTAAAGGTTCTTGTACACCATGAACCACAAACATTGTTACTTAATTTTCATGTTTTTTTGTTTTTTTTAATTGTCTTGCCTATATTTTTATTTTACTACTCTACTGATGATTTTTGCACTGCTAGATTTAGTTGTAGTCTACTAACTATAACAACCGGACCTCTTTCAGTCTCTAAAAGTCCTCCTACTCTGAACAGTTTTTCACCAAGTTCAGACCACAGATTTTCAATGAGATGAAACCATCTTAGAATGTTGCAGGTAAAGGTTTCAGCAGTGTGACTTACTTACTGTCTCAGCATTAAGTGAACTGGCTGATGGCATTGCCAGTGATTCAGTTTGTCAAATTGTCAGACGGTGTTATTCTCAGTATTTATGGATATTGTTATCATGAAGTGCAGCGTTATCATTAGCTGTTTCCCCAGTAAGTCCTGTCTCGATAATCTGTGTTATCTCGGCTTATTAAATCATTGTCCTACAAATGACAGTATAACCAGCCTCAAAAAAGCCTGAAAAGCTGGCTGTTAGAAATACACAGAGTCGTAAGTGAAACAATACTCCATTTCATCTTGCATTAGTCTGAACTGACATTGACATTGCAGACCAGAGCTTTGCTAATAAGTGCAATTTTTCAGCTCTTCTCATCCCGAATCGTGGTCTGACCTGGGCTATAGCAGCTCTCTGAAGTGTTAAGATGCTTTGTGAATGTTTTTCTATACTAGAGTCTAGTCTTAACTTTAAGGGCAAATTCATCACAAAACATTTAGTCACAGGTATCTGGAACTGAAAATATAGTGTTTCACATTATGATTAGAACAACTTGTCAAGATCTAGAAATGATTTTAAATGTACATATATTTCCACATCTGTGTAGTAATATCCGCTACTCTTACTGAGACAGTGCGACCTCCAGTGGACATATTAGGAATAGCAGTTAATTATGTAATTTTCACAAATTACATAACATTTACTTATTTTATTCTTCTAAGTGAGCTTGAACACAGGTCTCCTGCTTCCTCTCTTCATAACAACTATACCAGACTGGTAGTCTAGGAGCAGTGGTCTGCCACTGAGCGGCAGGGTACCAACTCCAGACCTTGGTCCAGCACTGACAGGAGAATTAAGATAGCCTAACCCTTTTGATGGCAGGGGAGGACCTGGGAGAACATGAAAATGCTCCAGCTGGAATCAAACCCAGAACCTTCTTGCTATGAGGCGACAGTGCTAAGCGCTGAGCCACCATGCTGCCCATTTATAGCTGACTCAATAAGAAAGTCTAACTCTAACCTCCACAGGGTTTCTAAGTAGTACATCTTGATAGGTAGCATATTTTGACAGAACACCAGCTTTGCTCCATCTTGTCGTTTCCATGTCACGATAGGACAGCTAGTTTGCTACACAATAGGATATAACTATAGGGATGAATTATGAGCACACTTTCAACAGCAGGATTGGCTCTTGATTGAAGGCAGAAATACTGTTAAGCAATTCCAAAAGTTGGCAGTTACCTGTACTGTAATAGTCTCTGCTATAGAGCTTACGCGTCTGCTCTGCACTTTCAGTTGTTTGTGGAACTGAATGAGCTAATTGTGGAGAAGGACCATGAAATGCGCTGGAAGGAGCGGGCCCGTTGGATCAAGTTTGAGGAGGATGTGGAGGAGGAGACGGAGCGCTGGGGCAAACCTCACGTGGCCTCACTCTCCTTCCGCAGCCTGCTGGAGCTTCGCCGCACCATCACAAACGGTAAAAAAAACATGCTAGTGTTCTAGATCATCAACAGAAACAACAGACTAGGTCGATTACCAGTCACTCCCAAAACAACATATATATGCACAAAATACCACTCATAATCTACCTCATAACTGTTGCATTTATGCTGTCACAATGGCTATGGTTTGTTAGGTTTAGGCACAAAAACAACTCAGATAAGAAAAGAAAATAAGAAAGTTGCATGACAAATATTACAAAAACATAGCATTTACCTTTGTTGGAAAAGGGACATGAACACTGTGTCCAGACAGTCCACTCAGTTTCATGTTCCACCATATTCTCCTCCTTCTAAGGTTTGTATTTAATGATAATTTAATGTCATCTTTTTTACATGTGCTTATTCATACCTCCGCAACCACCTCGTGGCCGCAAGAGATAAATAAGCACCGACTATTTTGAGCACCTTCAAAAATCAACCAGTATTGTTGTTTCTCTGGTGAGTTCAGGTGTGGCAGATGGTCAGTGTTGCAACCTCATTGCAAATAGCATATTTCCATGAACATCTGAAATAACAGAACACATGTTATTTCTGATATATCTGTAGGACTAAAACGGTTTATTGTTTTGCCAAAGTTGCTGATACTTGATTTAACTACTTGTCTTCCTGTACTTGATTTCACCAGGAGCCATCCTTCTGGATCTGGAGCAGAACTCCCTGCCTGGTATTGCTCATCTGGTGGTGGAGACCATGATCATCTCTGATCAGATCAGAGCTGAGGACAGAGCCAGTGTTCTCCGGGCTCTGCTTCTTAAACACAGGTCAGAAACCTATCAAATATACTCTTTTATAATAATAACAATGTGATGTATTTGGCTCAAAGAGAACAGTTTTGGAACAGGGTCATATTAAGGGTCTCATCAGGTCTAGTAAGGTACCATCTCAGGATGGATTCTAAAATAAATGGTTAAAAATGGCTGTTAGTATGTTGTAGAGCTCACTCATCACCATAGATTAGCAAAGCTTTGATTGTCTCAGAACCATTTATGATATTACTGACTCTCTGTAGTTATTATCTGAAATATGATACTGAGTTGCAAAACATAACTATTTAAAATTGATCTGCTGAGTATTTTCTTTATAAATCAATTAAGAATTTCATCTTTCATTCACACTCACAACAAAAAATGTGTTTTGTTTTCTCTTATAAAATCAGAAATAGTTTTCATTAGGAACCAGTGACCTTTAGGAATTTTGCTTGAAGGTTATACTTGTAATTTTGAAATTCAAAAAATAACTCCTGTTGACAGGGGGGTAGCATTGTACTAGGAAGTTGTGGGTAAAGTGAGATGCTAATTGCAAATAGTATATTAGCATGATTCACAGTAGTAGCAGCTAATAATGAACCAATCATAGCCAAGTAGTGAAACGTCTAATTGCAGCACAGTAGAGTGGCACTGCTGATCTGATCTTATGCCAAATATGGATGTATATAAGAAGTGGATTGAGCCACTGCATCACCCATTGATTTTTGAACTGCCATTTTGAAGCCAGTGCCTAGGGTTTGGCCAGTGTAAAATGTGTAGCAACTACAGTCCACTCGGTGGCGCTAATGCACCTCTAAGCTCGTTTGACAACCACTAATAAACAGGTCCATCTCCATCACTGACACAGCTCCAATAAAGTGTAGAGATAGATCTTGATATGAGAGATTAAAGCAGCACTGCAATCAGTTTTGTCATGAATTTTTTTGTGCATTATTTACATATACTTCATCTATGTTTTTTGGCTTCGCCTCTGTTGCCATATTGGTGCAGTTTTAGTTTTCTTTATTAAATATTAACCTAGTATTTCTATAGAGAAGTTCAGTGTCGATGGGAGCCAGGTTTTTTGAAGCCAGCATCTAGTGGCCATCAGTGATATTACATTTTAAGATGCTTCCTTATTAGCTTCACTTTCGAGCTGCAGTTGTTGTCCCTTGGTTAAAACTTCAGCACTACAGTGTCTCACTACTCTCTTTAGTGGTACAAAGTGGTATCACTAGACAGACAGCAGAGGGCTAGCTGGTTAGCATACTTAGTGCTGTAGATGTTGCTGTAATGTTGACATCTTTGGTATAATGTAAGAACTGGTCCCTTAAAAATGCACATTAATTAATAATTCCAGTTAATTATAACTATTATTATTGATTATCAAAACTATTGTTAATTAATTATCTGGGCAGGATTTGGTCTGTGGTGTTGGGTATTAGATGTAACATCCAGCCATGTTTGTGAGACCAAAAAGTCTGGCTTATTCATATAGTAATCTAACTTACGTTTGACTCCTGCTGGGTTTTTTTTACCTTTATATTGAAAGACCTGTCAGCATTAGGTGTTGGGGCTGTGAGTTATGTTTACATGCCAATCATGGATTGTAGGTATGGCAGCATGAGGAATCAAACCCCAGCCCTCATCCTCATTAAAGTAATCATTATCCTGCAATGGAGATTGTTATTAAAGGGCAAATTCAAGGTAACTAAACAGGGAATTTCCATAATGTGACATTCACAACATTTGGCTTATCATGTGCTGTACTTCCCCTGTATATACTTGGCACTATTGCAGATGCACTACAGAATACTGTGTGTAGCCTCTCTGGGTCTTAAAGCAGAGACTGTCACTCAAAATTTAATACTTTACTATGTGGGCTCTGCTGGCCCTTGGATCTCTGCCTCTGTTATCTTTGTCTTTTTAATCCTTCCCTATGTCGGACTGACTAATGTTTCATACACAAGAACACATGGTTCAATTAGATGTTTACTGATATTTACATATTTTGTTAATGTGGCTTTTATTTCGTTTTTACAATTAGTGAAAACATATAAACTTGCTTGCTTTAAAAGTAGCATTTGTAGAAACTTTACCTTCATATGGTCTGATTGGCCCTCATTTATCAATCTAATGTAGAACTAAGTGAAGATCCGAGTGTAAGTGTCATCTTATGACGGGATCCACATGTGATTTGTGAAACCAGTGTATTAATGATCAGGTGAAAACAATCATTTAAATGTCACAGCCCTATATATTTTCAACTCTGAGAAGCCCTGGCCCTAGAGTTTACGACTTGAACAGAAACTGACACTTTTAGTTCAGCCAGGCACCAGTGTTAAGCTTTAATGCTACTGGAGCCTGAGTCTGACAGAGTCAGGCAACCGTGAGCTTTGGGGGAGAGAGCACATGTCCTCTGCCCCCTGTTCTAGCACAATTCAAAAACACTTGAATGCCTAGGCTTAAGGACATATGACATAATGTTAATGTCTTTACATACATATTTAGAAGCCAGTAAGAAGAACAAACTTGCAAACTTGCATACATGAGTTGAGACTTGATGTAATATTGGTTTGTACCCTGTGCTCACATCCACATTGATGAATGTCATGCTTTTTGTGAAAATGTTTTGTTGTAGTTTTGTTACCTAAATGAGGGCCAGTGTGTTTGTAATATATTGGATTCGAGGTGAGACATAAAATGTTGCATCAGGTTATTCAGATGTCTCGATATCAGGTATTGATTCTGTGACTTGCAAACAGGATCAGGTGTTTTAGCCAATGAGGTTTTGGGCTTTTTATTTTTTTGCACAGCCAGACAAATGTTATTATGTTATTATTAAATTATTGGGTGTGATGTTGTTTACCGGAAGTGTAGATTTAGTGAGGAATATTTATCATGGGTCCCCAATGACCCCAATTTAAAGAGGCCTCAGTAATCCTGAATTGTCTACTGGACACACATCCAGTAAGCCTCCCCACTCTTTCCAGGCTAGTTTGCTATAAAAGTGCACTTAGAAAAGCCCAAGGGAACAGTTACATCAGATCCTGTGCAGTGCTAAATATAGAGCAGGATAAATACAAGCATGTGGGTGTAGTACATGTGACTCAATGTTGAGTTCTCTCAAATGTTCCCCACTTATTGATTGGCACTTGCACTAACATGCCAGCTAAACTGACCCAACACATATGGCCAATGGAACAGTGCACTACACATAGTGCATTATTGATTTTTCAGAGGTACATAATGAAAAAAACAAGTTCACTAAGTGTCGACTGTCAAACTGAATTAGCAGAGGAAAGACAAGCCATGCCTGTCAAGAATACATTGAATGTAGCTACTGTTTGTACTGAATCTCCAGTTAAAGGATCAATGTCATATTGGAAAATGGGTGATAGCCCTGATCATGTACTCTCACACAGCAGTTTAACACACAGACCACAACGTGACACAACAGATGCACACAAAATGAGCTACCCAGCTGCAATGTGTTGCACCAGGACATCATGTGTTCATTCCATCTTCAAAACCTTTCCACATAATTCACTGACTACTTCCACAGGGAGAAACACTCCTGTCATAAGAGTCATCAGCAGTGGGAGATAACTGATTTATGATATGGAAAGAAACACACTGAGGTGCTGTTGAATTATCACTTACTTAGACGACATGGAAACATGTGGAGCACAACTCCCTTCAGTGTCGCACCTTGTTCTTTTGTTTCAGGCTGCTGTCACACAAAATTCGGCTGCGGTCTTATTGGCCCATGAGCTGATGTCACCAGTGGAGTAGGCAGTGATGTAATAAAGCTGTGTGAAAAAATAAAATTAAGTAAAATAATAATAATTAAAAAAAAAACTTGTCTGGTGTGACACAACAAATACCTCTCTTCTCTAAAGGTGGAGAGACATGTTGAGAGGGGCAGACAAAGTTCAGGTAACAAGGCAGCACACTTTAGGTTGTTTTAGCAAAGATTTTACATTTTGATTGTCATCTTAATTTTCCCATAAACACTTTTTAATTTGTTTTACCTATGAGTTGTTTAGATTTGGAAGTATATTGCTTAGTTTTAATTAATAACTAAAACTATCAATGATCAGGCCCTTGCCCCTTTGTGCACACGGGGCCATTGAAGTGTTTCATAGTGAGCATGTAAATGTCTGTAGATGTCCCATAATGGAGTTAAATATTACTTATTGTGTTGACTAAGTGATACTAGAGATCGACCAGTAATCGTATATAATTTAATGGTGAAACAATGGCTGGAAATGGCCAAAAAAAATAATAATTACATCTAGGCGAAACCTCATGCGAGGGCTTAATTTATGAAATTTCGTAGGGGCCACTGTTGTTGAGCTTCAGGTGGAACAGTGAAATTTCTTCCACCACGGAAACACTGCTCATTGAAAAGTCACCATTTTGACAACTTTTCGCAAAATAAATGTGTTTAGATGACATTGACCAACATTTGAAGTTGATTGGGTTAATTTTCTACAAGGGGTTTGTGAAGTACAATGGCTGGAAATGGCAAAACTGAGGAACAAAAAATTGCATATTCAAACCAAAATGACAGACTTCCTGTTTAGGGTGTGGTGTGTCTCCATGAGGCTTTTTTGTGCCTCTGGACCTGATACATCTGCCTACCAAATTTGGTACATTAGGGTTAAGGTTAGGCCTGACTTCATGGAGCAGCAATGCAGCTGCCTCGTGAAGTAATAAAGAGAATCTTAACAAGAATCACAGCTGTGCCTGCTACTTTAAATGATCCTACAGTGTCTTTTTCATTAAAAAATGTGTTCTATTATTATCCTATAATAATTGTCATTTCTAATTATAATGTTAATAATTAATTATTTATAAATTAACAATATTAACAGCTGAATCAATTACACACAAACTACATGAAATATGGAAAGCTTTCGATCAAAGATATGTATTTGTATAACTACAAGGGAATATTATGAATAGTTTTGTGTTGTCTCAGAAGTGCCTGTGACCCTTTCAAAATGCTGTTAAGACATGTAGTTTTTTGCCTGACTTGTTAATGCTTTCATGTAATCTGTGAAACTTAATATGAGCAGTGGCAGTTTGTACACATTAGCTTATAGCAATACGAGTAGGCTGACATTTTGGTTCCAGAGTGAAAATAGCTGAACTTATTTTAGTGGACTGCCTTTACATGTGGCACAGATGTTCATATTCCCCACAGAAATAAGAACTTACTTTTTCCTTTAGCGCCCTTTTGGTGAAAACATGTGTAATATGATACCATTCCCATGAGCCTCAGCTGTACTTCCTATACGAATTACCTAACTATTTGCATGTAAGCATTTCATTGTTAGCATGTTTTAGACTTAGTTCTTTTCATTTGGCTTTTTTTCACAGCCATCCAAGTGATCTGAAACACCGCTTTCACCGCCACCACTCATCCAGCAGCCTTCACGGCAGCTTCAATCACAATCATGTGCAGGACACCAATCTGCCACTAGTGGTCGAAGAGCTCGATGAACACCATGACAACAAAGGGGGGGTGTACGACCCAAAACAAGATGTGTTTGTGAGCCTGTTTGTAAGTTTACTTTTGCTTGCTTTGTTCCATTTGGCCTTTTTTCAGACCCTCTAGGTGTAGTTCTCTTTATCTGACATCTGGGAGGTCTGCTAACAGAGATCTGAGAACTGTGAGAAACAGTGCTGGCAGACATCACGGTAAATATGTTTTACCAACCCAAAGTAAGTCATTAAATACTTTTGACAAGATTCCACCAGGGTAATTAAACTCAGCTATCTAAATGGACAGAGATAAAAGCAACATTGAGCTGTCTTGTTCTAGTTTATGGTTTGTATTAAGATCTAAGAAGCAGCAGTGAGCATAGATTGAGGCATGATTACACTATTCCTGATGTGAGGCCTGTGGCTCTTGCGTTGTTCTTTGAAATCCTCCTCCACAAGGTCAGAAGTCGTGTAGGTAGTTCTTGAAGTTGGAGAAAGCAGTCTCCCTTTGCCACATGTGTTGAATTATGTTCTTAGTCAGATTACAGGTGCTTCTAGTTAAAGCTTCTTGATGTATTAACTGTGAAAACTTACTGCTCCCCATGGCTTCAAATGTTGGCAAATTTGAAATAGTTTCATCTGTTCAAACATGAAAAATCCAATTGAGATATTCAAACTGAATTGCACAAGGGCAGTAGAATACTAATGTTCAAGCATATGTTGATATTCCCACAATAATTTCACATTATTCGTCCCATGCTATGTTATGGTGTCACATCATGCTGGTATGAACAATAATGTGCAAAATCTTTTTATTGTTCTTCCTCCAAGAAATCTCTCCACCCTCTGCCTCCTGAGAGCCATCCAGCTGCAGCCAGATCCCTGAAACTGCTCGCCAAGATTCCTAAAGATGCTGAAGCTGTCATTGTTTTAGTTGGTAAACTCAGACATTTGAACAAAGAAATTTGTCCTATTCTGTTGTTATAAGCTGCTAAAAGATACATTTGCTTGATAAATATATAATTTATTTGTGAGTTAATGCTTTTATTTTTGTCCAGCTCAGTGGAAAATGTATCCACTGAGCTGGACAAAAATGTACAATGCTAATGTAGCACTGTAGTCATGTCATACAGCACTTATCACTTAAGGTACATACACTAAGTCTAGGAAAAAAAAAAACATCTAAACTTTTGTCTTTTCCTCTCAGGCTCTGTTGAGTTTCTGGAGCAGCCGGCCATGGCTTTTGTTCGGCTGAATGAGGCAGTCCTCCTGGAATCAGTGCTGGAAGTTCCTGTCCCTGTTCGCTTCATTTTCATCTTGCTTGGTCCCAGTCAGTCTAATGTGGACTATCATGAGATTGGACGCTCTTTCTCTACTCTTATGTCTGACAAGGTACATTTTAACTTTAACCGTTTAACATTAAAAATGACATACATTAACTATACCAACTATTCTGTACACAAACATTTCAAAATAAGTAAATCCCACATAAAGATCTTAGTTTACGACCAGTTTGCACTAAAAAATAACTTGATTGACTTGATTAAGTAGATTGAAAGTGGACCTCTCTTGCTCATATAAAAACAATCCAAAATGGATAGCAATGGTAATGATCTGAACAGCATCCCCTAAAAGTAAAAAAAAAAAAAAGGTTCTGCATGAGGTTTGACATAGATGTACCAAACAAGACACTTGTATCAAGTTCAGACTAACCAAAAAGCCATATCCTTATGTGAATGAGGCATGAACAAAGGACTCAAATGCACGACTAGCAATCAGATGGGAAAATTAAGGGTCTTTAATATGGCTTAGTTTGTACACAGAAGTCAGTCCCAAAAAAGAACAGGCAGAGGTATCCAAATTGCTGGGCTAAGGCAGGGTCAGTAAAACAGGCAAAAAAGGAAAAAAAAAAACACCTAAAGTCTTACACATGCCAGCTGGACCGATGACTAACAGGTAGAAAGACAAAGGGGAGCACACAAACTAAACACACACATGCTGCACATTAGGGTTGAGTAGGTAATCAACACAGGTGGGAAACACAGGAAGTAACACTAAACAGAGCAGAGGGTGAGTCATTTCAAAATAAAACAGGAAATACAAAATGAACACTAGGAGAACATAAACATACCTAGGTGATGGCGCTGGGCATGGCAACCTTATGCCCAAAAGGGTTTTTCTCAACCCTTGTACTTAAACAAACTCCTCCTGGAGAATTAACCCGAGCAACTTTAAATATGCTCAGTGTCAGCTAAATACCTTTGTGATGAAAAGTTATCAAAATGGATAGTTTTTGTTCAATGCTGTTGCTGTGGTGATGTGTTGCCAGAAAACATTTTATATTATATTATTCTCTTTTATTTGGATTTTATGTACTCTGTACTTCTTTTTAATTACATTTCTCAACATTTTTATCCTTTGTTATTTTGTTTGTATTGTCCTCTGGATGTCTTTATCAATGTATAAGCACACCGAATTGCCTATGTGTATGAAATGTGCTATATACCATAAGTAAACTTGCTTTGCCTAATAAGATAGCCCACTTACAGTAAAATGCATATTTTTTACCGGTGAAGCAGTCAGCCCTTTTTCATTTAGTAGCATTATTAAAAGACTGCTTCATAGAATTGTTGGTGCTTAAACAGCACCTATGATTCACAGAAGTATCCTTGGAAATTCTCCAAATGAAGGACTCAGTTCTCGTAGGATCCTGGACATTGGAACAATCTTCCAGCAAAAGATGATGATGTAGCATTATGTAAGACTTGAAGGATCCTTCCTTAAATTTGAGAAACACCTTTGCCATGATTTGCTATTTCCAGCCATTTTACTGGTCAGACAGGGAAGTAATATTTAACTCCTTTGTACAACATCTGAAAAGAGGCCAGACCTGAAGATGTCTACATGCTCACAATAAAACTCCTCAACTGTACCCATGTAGTTAAGATGTTTTACCTTAAATGTCTTGCTATCCTTCTGGTTCATCATCAGTTGTATTTTGCTGTAGAACTTCCACGAGGTGGCCTATTTTGCTGATGACAGACAGGACCTACTGAATGGTATCAATGAATTCTTGGACTGCAGCATCGTCATTCCACCTTCAGATGTGGAAGGTAAGGACCTCCTAAAGACGGTCGCCGACTTCCAGAAACAGATGCTACGCAAGAGGAAGGAAAGGGAGCTCAAGAGGCATCACTCTTCAATTGGAATGGAGCAAGAAAACAAAGGTACTCTATCAAATCCTAAAGAGCCTCTTTTATAAACCAAGTTTCCAATTAATATGTTACAAGGAGACACTGACATTGGTCCAGCCATGCAAACACATATTCCAAAAGTCAGATTTCTTTGAAAGGGAACATCTTACGCTTTAAATGTTTTCTGCCATATAGTGTACAGTGTATAATGTTATGTGTCCATTTTAAACATGGTTAGAGTTTCAAAGCATGATTTGAGAGTGTAATATGCAAAAGTAATTACTGTGAGTCAAAAGGTTTGCACCCACCTCATTTTCAGTCACTCTCATGGACATTTTGCTCTGATCTGTGTTACTCAGGGGGCTCACATTGTCCATTGTCATATTCAAGATCAGGTTCAAGCTCAAACATGTACAGAACATAGACTGTACATAAAGTCTGATGGATTCTTGACAGTCATTGTTCATTATAGCTGTTAATCACATGTCAAAGAAAAACAAGATGGACATGAAAAATGACCAGAAAAATTAGGACTAAACACAAACGTCCTGTAAGCTGGTGTGTCAGGACAGAGTGGGCTTTTTTGAGAGGCCGATCACCACCTGTTTTAGATAAGTGCTGTACTGTACATAATAGATGCTCTTTAAACCAGTCTTAGTCCTTTATTCCTTTTGTTAAAATCACAGGGGTTTCCACAGCTAAAAAAGAAAATTGTACCTCCGGGTAGTTCCTACAATTAGACTATATATACATATACCTGTGTATATATAAACTTGTCAGGAAAGCTCTTTAGAAATTCAGAAAGACCAAAAATATATTTGTGAAATATTCATGTAAATGTCTGAAGAGAAGAAGAAGTGGATAGAGTTACTGTGATGTCTCCCATTGTTCTTTGGACTGTTGTTTTGAAGCCAGGAGTTAGCATTTTGGCCATTGCCATGTTGGATCTTTGTTTCCATAAGTGACCATATTTGAACAAAAGGGCTAATGCTAAATGCCCACTTACTGACAGCCTAAAATGGTAAACTTAATCAAACTCAACTACCATCAATTGAAAAATATATTATATTCAATAACCAGAAGCTCCAACTTGGCAGGTGAGTGAGCTGTCAATCAAAGCCTGAGGCACACTTCAAAGCTTCTATTTCCCCTAAAATCGTATTAATGGAGTAATAATTTAAATAAGGACCGTAACACTTTTTAGAAGGTCCAAATAAAACAAATTAGACCAGAATGACTGAATGAAAAAATCTGTCTTCATTGGAGCCAGGGCTTTTTGGAGCCAGCATTTGTGGCTGTCAGTGGTATTACACATCAACTATAACCACAGCTTGTTTTCATATAGCATTCTTGTCTTCTTTTGTGCCTGTCCAGTGGAGGGAGCCAAAATCCAACATTTATTAATCTTGCAATTAATGGTTTAAATATCAATACAGAGTTAGATTCTTACGGTTTAGATTTGGTGGTGTCTCTAGTCCAGAATGACCAGGTCTCCCACTTTATGAGGGACAGTATCTTCTGGCCCACATCCCACATATTGAGACAATGTCAGGTTTACAGCCGAATGTACCGCAAATTTGAACAGAATTTTCAGAAAATCTGCAAAAGAAAATGTGAATATCTGTGCATTTCTATCCACTACTGTTGTGTGAATATGAGTAGCAGTGGAAATGTAACAGGCTACACATTATTAGTTACTCTGTTAAAATTGTATGCAGTTATGTAACTATTTTAATCATTTCGTCAACATAATGTAGCTTATTACATTTGATTACTCTTTAATACATTTTCTAGTAAATGACAATAAAGCTGAAAAGACCTAAAAACATCAATTTGTACCAACAACTTCCTTTTATATAACGTGTCCTCTAATCAACCCCAGAGGTGAGTCCAGAAGAGGAAGAGGAGGGAGATCAAGAGGTGGACCCATTAAAGCGCTCAGGGATCCCTTTTGGAGGCCTGATCCACGACATCCGCCGCCGCTACCCACATTATGTCACTGACTTGAAAGACGCGGTGGACATGCAGTGTATCGCTGCCATTATCTTCATCTATTTTGCGGCACTGTCTCCTACTATAACTTTCGGAGGCCTGCTGGGTAAACTGAAACTCAAAACGTCATGATTACAGTTGAATTCATATTGATACGTGCTCTGAAGATGTTTTTTTATGTATTTGTGGCTGTTTTTACATATAGGGGAGAAAACAGAGGGCTTGATGGGAGTTACTGAGCTAATTGTTTCGACTGCAACACTTGGAGTTATTTTCTCGCTGCTTGCCGGTCAGCCACTTCTCATCATAGGCTTTTCAGGACCATTACTGGTGTTTGAAGAAGCCTTCTATAAGGTGCTTTACCTGAACACATGCACTCTTTACTATCCAAACAGCCACAGTCTCATCTTGACTCTGTTTGTGTCTTTGTGTCTGTGAACCCAGTTCTGTCAGGCCCACGACTTTGAGTACCTCACTGCTCGAGTGTGGATCGGTTTCTGGCTCATCTTCATTGTCCTGGTGATTGTGGCAGCGGAGGGCAGCTTCCTCGTTCGCTACATTTCACCCTTTACCCAGGAAATTTTCGCTTTCCTCATCTCCCTTATATTCATCTATGAAACTTTCTCAAAGCTCTTCAAGGTAACTACTCCACATCAGAGGTTTGCCTTAGATTTTTTTGTTGTCCCTCCATTTGAGAGATGTTGTGCAAATTCTGTCATAATCTATTATTAGCCATCATTTTTAAACTTTTTATTAAACATGATAATGACACATTTTATAGCAATTCATTTTCAAAAAGAACTTGATCATAATAATAATTAATCTACAGAACAAACTTACAGATTATGCATAATAATGGAATGGAGAAAAGGTGACACAGACCATGCAGTCACTTTTCATGTCCACAATACCACACAAAGCAAATGGAAGATTTTTTCCTCTGCAGTGACAGTGGAGAGCACTAAAACACAGCATCTATTGTGCCTCAACAGGTAAACTAAATAAGAACAGTGCAATTTTACATAATTAGACAACTAAGTAATTATCATTAAGTTTGTCCCTCCATCTGTTTTGTATCTTTGTCTCTGATAAACAACTTCTCATGACTGTTTGAATTCTGTCCAGATCCTGCACTTTGCTGCCTCACTGGAGACTGGAATTACCAGTCACTTCAGACAGAGTTTTAGAAACAAGAGAAGTAATCATAAGGTGGTGAGACTCATTGGGCTTCATGCAAGAACCACTCATACTAATAAATTTGTTCTTAAATACACATATGAGTGATTTAGGAGAACTTTTTCTTTTTCTAGAATTTTCTAGACCTGTTGTAGGAATCGTGTGAAATTTGTTTGCTGTAATTCTATTTTTGGTTTTCGGTACATGTCATTGAACATACATGTCATGATGTAATTTTGAGTTTGAAAACCCTGTACACTTGGCACAGGTGGCATTCATCACGTTCATCCAGGTCATTTACAGTTTTCTGAAGTATTTGCGGAATCTGACATGACACATTCATACTGGCCCATCACACCAAAAAATGTTCTAGCATGAGGCTCAATGAACATGTTATTTCCCGATCCTCCAAGCACTTGCCTCAGTGGGAGGAAATGCACTCGTTCATCACCGCAGCTGCAACCCTCTGTATACATTCAATATTCACAAATAAGTCAGGTATGAGTGGAGGCTTTGGCATTAAGATGCATCATAATCTGGAAGTCCTCTGCAGCAGACCGACAAATGCCACCTTACAGAACATACAGTTCCACTGCACATTCACACAACTGATGACATTCATGTATATGCAGAGCAGCATAATGGTCCAAAGCAATAATAGAATATTAGGAATGTGAATTCCTTATGTCAACACTTTTCGAAGTACAGAGAGGGTTATTTCAGATTTGGCAGTGTTTCTGCTGTGTGGAGTGTTGGTTAAATGTCTAGGCCACCACCCTGTTGGTGTCACAGATGCACTCCAGTCTGTAGTGCCTAAATGTGCTGTCTGCACCCGGATAGAAGATGTGTTATTGACACTGTTATTGAAACTCTCAAAATGACAGAATGCCTTCAGTGTTTTCCATCATTGTTAAACAAAATTTCATCAGTGATGGAAAGTATTCAGTTAACACATGTACTGAGAGTTTCAGATTTATTTATTTATTGTCTTTATTAGAGGATATTATATGTTTCACATTAGTTATTAACATTAAAAATGCATGCTTGCACATATGTTAACAGAATGAAATCCTTCCTCATATTTGAAAAATCCAAAACATTCAATGAACAGATGATGTGATGAGGCTCTCTTTGTGTGTTCAGGTTTTTCGGGAACATCCACTCTTGGCAATATACCCGAGTGACGGCCCGCTACCCGACCTTCAAAATCAGGACATGTTCAACCAGCCCAACACTGCTCTTTTGTCTCTGGTCCTCATGATGGGCACTTTCTTTGTTGCTTTCTTCCTCAGGAAGTTCAGAAACAGTCGATTCTTAGGTGGAAAGGTGAACTTTAAAAAATTTAATTTTGCAAATATGAGGCTGTAAAGGTTCAGTGTGTAATATTTAGGGACATCCAGCAGTGAAGTTGCAGATTGTCCTGCTCTGCCCTCACCTTACCCTTGCCTACACCGGCTGCTATAAACGTGTATAGCTCTTGTAGAGCCATTGTATTTTGTTCATTCTGGGATTCTTAGTAAGCTACCCTAGAAACATGGTGGTGCACTGGAGGCGATCCAGTCCCTCTGTTGATATAAACGTCTCATTGTAAAGTGTCAAAAATTCTTACCCAAAATCTTATACACTGGACCTTTAGAGTTCCTCTTGTGGAATTATTTTTGCCGAAGCAACATCAACCTCAACAGATATGTTGAATGTATGGTCTTCCTTAGAAATATTTGTTTTTACTTGATTCAGTGTTTACTTTCTCAATCTCCCTCAGGCCAGGAGGATCATCGGTGACTTTGGTATTCCTATCTCAATTTTAGTCTCTGTGCTAGTGGACTATTCCATTACTGATACTTACACACAGGTAACAGCAGTGTCAATTAGTTCAATTGCAGCAAATGTGCATTTTTTTAACAAAAACATTTGTGTTGTTCATTCAGACTTTACATTCAGCATCCTGTCGGTTTCTTTTTAGAAACTAGATGTGCCATCAGGTTTCTCAGTCACTTCCCCTGATAAGAGAGGCTGGTTCATCAGTCCCTTTGGGGATAAACAGCCGTTCCCCACATGGATGATGGGAGCATCTGTTGTACCTGCCCTTCTTGTCTTTATCCTCATTTTCATGGAAACTCAGATCACGTCGTACGTACAATGTATTATTATGTACACTTTTAAATTCATAATCTAGAATTCCTGCATGTCACAGCAAAATACACCGAAATGTGTTTTAATAAATTCCACTTTTTAAACATCAACCCTTTGTTCTTCCAATTCCTCAGACTCATAGTCAGTAAGAAGGAGCGTCGTCTGGTGAAGGGCTCAGGCTTCCACCTGGATCTACTGCTCATTGTCATTCTGGGTGCCATCTGTCCCCTTTTTGGACTCCCGTGGCTCACTGCGGCAACGGTGCGCTCGGTCACTCATGTCAATGCTCTCACGGTCATGAGCAAAGCCACGGCGCCCGGTGAAAAGCCCATGATCCAGGAGGTGAAGGAGCAGAGGCTGACTGGGCTTCTTGTGGCTGTACTTGTTGGTAAGAAGAGAGGAAGGATTGGCTGAAAATGGTCTCAAGACCACCCAAACCAAGACCAAGTTCTGACCAAGACCAGAGTGTATTGAGACTGAGACAAGACCATGGCTACATCCACACTAATGCTCATTTTAAAATGTAGTTTACAATGAAAATGATGAGAATAATCTCCAAACATTCTAACATGCCTGAAACACATATCACATGACGAGTGTGAGTTGCATATATTTTGATGGAATGGTCTCTTATTTATCTGTGAGTGATACTTTTTCCTCATTAAAATTTTCAATCAAGATGCTTTTTTTATGCTAATCTCTAATGCAAATTTGATCTTTTCTGCACTTTACAGTTTATAATTTTAAATTTGGGATTAAGTTATAGTACAGATGCATTACACTACACATGTAGTGAATCTGTAAATAGTGAAGAGAGAAGAAATCTGAACTGCCAACCAATTCCTAAAGTAGTATTCTGTTTTGTTTTGGCGCTGCTGGAGGTTTATTTTCCTATACAGTATTAATACAATGCTGGGATTTCCAGTCAAGTAATTTTCATCAGACGTTCAAGAAACATGAGCCTGAAGATGAAGCGTGGCTGTTGTGCAGCTCCTCCATGTCTAGACATTGATGAAGTATGAATCAGCCATTGCAGCAGCTTAAAATGACTTTACATTCTGTTTACAAATTGTCCTCAAAATGACCTGAAACAAGACTTTTCCAAATGAAGACTCGTTCACTATAAACACAGTGTCTGACATTGCAACATTGTTTTGATCCACTGTCTGGTACCATTTTGCCAACAAAAATATCTTGTTTCAATTAAGGTAGCGTTCCCAAAGTAGTCTTAAGCATAGTTTGATCCTGTTTGGGTATACAACCATAATGAGTCATCATGATAGTTGAGCTTTTGTTTGATTCAAATACTCTATGGATTAGGAATAAGACTTTTTTGGATTAGCTCGAATAGCATTTTAACCAAGGCATCTGTGCTGTGTTATGTTTCAAATAAATGGCATTCACAGTATATTTGTTATAAGGGATGTTCCCTTGTTGAATGAGTAAGTCCCTCCGCAGTTGCACAGTGTGTGCAGAGTATTTCATTTTGACAGCCTCTGTCTTAATGTTTATCTCCTTCCCAAATTCATCAGGTATGTCCATAGTGATGAATGACGTGCTCCGCCTCATCCCTCTGGCTGTGCTGTTTGGCATCTTCCTGTACATGGGTGTCACCTCTCTGACAGGCATCCAGCTTTATGAGCGCATCACACTTATGGTTACACCTGCCAAGCATCACCCAGACCACATCTATGTCACCAAGGTACTGGAGCATGGCTCTGTGTTAGGGTTGAGATAGTGGTCCTCCTGCAAGAACAACTCGTACTAACAAATTTGTTCTTAAATGTCACATACACATTCATATTTCGTTGTTGACATTTTGTTTGACACAACTGGTGGCATTCATCATCATCATGTGTATGCAGGTCATTTACACAGTTTTCTGAAGTTATGAGTAGGGTTGGACAGGTGTAAAAATTTCCAAGCGCGTTTGATATGAAGAACCAGTACACCGAATTTTACCACTAGGTGTGGCACTTCCACTCAGCAGGCACTCTAGTGGAAGAGATAAGACTGTCTGAGCCCATGAATGCGAGTGTAGTGACTCCAGTCCACTTGGTGGTGATAATGCACCTCTAAGCTGGTTTAACAACTGCCAATAGACACTGAATAATGAGGGGAAGCAGGTGCAAAGCAGCACTGTAATTAGTTTTTTCATGACTTTTTACCTGTTTACATGTTGCCTCATCTAAGTTTTTTGTGTCACTTTGACACAACCTGTCATAATGACAAATGTCAGTTCAGCTGAAGAAGTAAGAGAAAAAGTGAGAACAAGTTCAGATACAAATACAAAAAAAGTTCTTGCATGAGGCCCCATGTCCAACATTTCGATTTTTAAGAGAATGCATGATACTAATGTCTTTCTGTCCAGATCCATCAAAAAATGTAACTGAATTTTCAGAAAATCTGCAAAAGAAAATGCATTTGTTTGTGTGTCCATCCACTACTGTTATCACTGGGTGAAAGCCTACATTTGATTTGATTGATTGATTTGATTTGATTTTTACCTGAAATGCACGTTCCCAGTCAGAAATGAACTGTGCATAGCAGTAATCTCTGTATATCACCATGCTGTGGTTCATTTTTGTGGTTAGATGGTTACATCTAACTATTTCATCCATTTAGTCCAAACCTAACCTGGCTCTAGCTTTGCTCTTTGTAGACATCTGATGCTTCTCAATCACATAATGTTGTTTCAAACTCTTCCACAGTTTGTCAAAACCTTTGTCTAACATCTGTTTCTGCAGGTGTTGTATTAATTCACATTTCACATTAATTGTATTAATTCCAGGAATATTGCAGTCTCTTCACCAGACACACATTTCATTACATTTATTCAATTAATCTGTTTCAATTGCACTTGTGATATTTCGAGATGTTTTTCAAATTTTCTCTGGGTTTTTATGTGCAAATTAGCATCGGTAACATGTTCCACGTTGTCCCACACAAAGATATTCTTTGCCCCACATTTGGCTTGTTGGGATCTGGTCACTCTACCCTGTGATTAGCAGCCATATCTAGCAACTGCACATGCAACCAGAAACAAAGTGCTTTTTTTAACTGCTGAATAAAATGAGTCTGCAGAAATAGCCAGATTCTTCACCACTCAGCTGAATTTAGCTGCATTTTATTATCATACAATATATGCAGTTCATCTCATATACACATTTCTGTTTTCAGACTAACTTTCATTTCAACGTATGGATCCTTAACTCTATTTTTAACCATATTTTTTGTGTTCAGGATGCATTTTCACACTTTCCAGAGAATCAGAAAACTGGATGCGGTGCCACAATAACTCAGTTGATGTTCTCTCGCTGAGAATTAATTTCTCTCAAAACACACACGCAAGAATATTCAGTCTCAATTGCATGTTTTACACAAATGATTATAAACAGGATTTTCCACCAGATGGAGCCAGAAACATTCAATTTCCTCTCGGTAGGGGACGAGTGTGGGACTGAGGCTATATAATCTGTCTCTGTCTGTACTGTGGTCTGTGGGCCATTGATTTCTTGCCCATTACTTACCACATGTGTGTTGCTTCAGGTGAAGACATGGCGTATGAACATGTTCACCATCATCCAGCTGGCATGCATCATAGCTTTGTGGGTAGTCAAGTCTACTGTGGCCTCCCTGGCGTTCCCCTTCGTCCTCATCATGACGGTGCCGCTGCGCCGCCTCATCCTCTCCAGGATTTTTGAGGAGCGTGAGCTCCAGGCGGTAGGTTGGGTGGCATTCCAGGAATGTTAGAATCTGTACCTCAATCATCTCATCCCACATAGCCTCAGGATACTTATAGCAAATGTAACATTGGATGGATTTTGGCAGGTTTTTAATTCAGTCAATTACAAATATCCCTTAAAGCAATGCTACAAATGAAATTCACAGGTGAAATTCCTAAATATTTATTATTATTTTTAAAAAATATTTTTAAAATTTTGTTCTCTTTTTATTTTTTAAATTTCATATGCGCTATGCCCTAACTGGCTTTGCTAATATTTATACATTCAAGGCTCCACCTCAGCATCCTGAACTAGATCTTTGCACTTACTGCCCAATCAGGAGATCGTATCAGTCCACCACAAAGTGCCAGTACATCCACTGTTCATCTCCCTTTTTTGCTCAGCCACTTTGAGCAAAGATACTGCACTCAGCGAATCTTCATCGCCTTCTTGTGTCACTGAAGTTCTCTAATGAAATAATCCTTTGACGGTTTCACAGTTTCTCTTTTTGGCATGTTCAGCTAATGGCTAGGCTATTGTCTAGACTGGGCAGTTTCATCACGACATAGCGCTCACCTGTTCCATCTTCCAATGCATTATAGAGGAAGAGGCTTAAGGGTCGCACACCCCCACCACCCCCATTCTCTTGGCTACCTCTGTGTTTACTGATGAAGTTGGAGGTGAATATAATATTTCTGGGGTCCTGGGTCAAGTCTCTGTTTTCGTCTGGAAAGAATCCCGGACTTACTGGAGAAGAAGTACTAAACTGTCTACACTTAACTGGAACAGTAGAAATATAAGATCGACAACATACTGTATTTGTGTTTGTGGCAGATTTATGTTTCTCAGAGCACAGCCTCCTGGAATTCATGAGAAGAAGAGGCTGGTGGTAATGGCCCACCAGGCTATCATGTCTTTGCAGGCAGCATGGCATGAATCCAGGCAGTGAACCTGTTGGCTCAGCTGCAAAAGTGTCTTCCCAAAGCTAATGGCAAACCTGTGAGATGTGCTGCATCATGCAGGATGCCAAAATGGAGTGACAATCAGCCATTTGTATATGTTGGCTGAAATTTACCAATGGAGCCACCGTGACATCACTCATTGGTTTTTGATCTACCAATTCAAAGTCTTGAGTTTACCTTTTGATCATCACCATCTTGGCTTTTTGCAGCCAGAAGTCCATATTTGGACAATAGGATGGAGCTGGGGAACTTCAAGGGGTGACTGGAGAGCTACTGCTAACGCTAAGTTAATGGCATGGTACAAGGATAAACTTCAAGAAATATTTGTGTAACAAAATCATTTGATGGTCTTAATGTAACTAAATGTATTATTATTAACCACAGCTACAGTCAAGCTGTCTGTCAGGAAGAATATGTTTTAAGCTAGAAAGTCCAACTCAGCAGGTGAGTGATCTGTCACATCTGCCACTCAAAGCCCGACACAGCAGACATGAAAGTTTCTATTTGCCCAAAAATCTTATTAAGAGAGGAATCATTTACAAAAGGGCCTAGAGGATCATGACTCCTGGAAAAATGCATTGATTTAGTCATACACTTCATAGTGGGTGAATTCTACCTCCTGATTAGGTGGGGTAAATAAATCTCACGATGCTGAGGTGGAGCCTTGAGGGGATAAACCAATAACAAAGGGCTTATACACATACTCATAGAAGTGGAGTTACAGCCACAAATATTACTTTACGCACAGACAGGTAACTATTTAAAGGTTCTTTACGTAAAATCTGTACATGTTCATGTGCTTATGTGAGGTTGTGTTGGAGTCTGTGTTGTGCTGGGAGCCGGATGACATTGGCCAACTGCATTTCTAAACTAACACTATCTAGTGTTGCATTGAAGAAGAGATGGATTGAAGAACTCAACACTTGAAGACTGTGAGGATTTTAGCAGAAAATCCAACCCGAAACCTCTAAGTAGAAATCAGTCTATTGTGACAAGACCAAACAAGACCATCATTAGCTTAGTAATGGAGTTAGCTAATGTCAACAAACAATTAGCTCCCAACACAAAACAGATTCCAGCATAAGCTTCATGTAACTTTACCAAAATGCACCAATTGGTTTGTTGTATAAGCATGCTACATGTTGCCTACTTGTCATCTTTTAGCTCACCTTTAATGATATGAAATAATTTGTGTATTCACAGTTGGACTGTGATGAAGATTCTCCCAACTTTGATGAAGACGGACGTGATGAGTACAACGAGATCCACATGCTTGTATAAATCTGAATTGGACCCAGCCAATAGGACTGCATAAACCCTCCAGCTCTGACCAATCAGAGCAAGCCTCTTTGGAAACCTCAGTATCTCTGGGTAATAGTGAGAAAATGAAAAGAGCCAGTACAGTGGTGTTTGTATAAAAAAAAACCCAAAAACAAAAGTATCATCTGGATAATGACTTCTTACAATTGTTTATTCCATTTTTTAAAGAGCACGCCTAAACTTAGATCTTTGTGATGATGGTGTTGAGTAAACCTCCTTGAAAATTTTATTCTGTCAAAGGCCAGCAAAATAGCTCTGAGCACCCTACCTGAAGTGTGACATATAGACAATGCAAATCTAGCAAAACAATCGACTCACATGAACACTTTATCCCAAATTTGATCCTCTATCCCTTTAATGATTCTGCAGGTTCTGGGCATACGTGCAATGATGATAGTGAATCTTAGGACTACATCAGACTGGATTTGGGCTAAAAATGTGAAATAGGGTCAATTTGCTTTCAATTCACCAGAATTTATAATGTCTGTTTTCAAAAAATGTATTGATGTTACATGGAAACAACATTGACACTGTGTTCAAGGGAACTCACCCTACATCCAACAACAGGAATGAATTTTACTGCCTATGTAGTTTAGCTGCCTTTTTCTTTATACTACTGTCATTGCCTATAGTTTGCAATGATGTGCAAAGAAGTGGTTAAGTAATCATTTTCCTTTCTGCACAGACTTTTAGTAAAGAGCACGTTGACTGGGCAAAAGTTCACCTTTTTTGCTGCCAGCTGAGCTCCCATGGAAAAAAAAAATCTAACCATAGTCTCCTCTTGAAGACAAACTCTCTGAGACTGTGCAAGCCTCTTTAAGGGCTGCTACTGTGCTTACATGTTTAATGCCTGAAATACCAGTCCACTGACCCAGTTATTCCACTCTTGTGACCTTGGATGTATTAAGTAAATCGTAACATGGACTCAACCTTATTTTTCTACTTTGTTCAGTCTATTTATTATGTGAGTTTGGAACTTAATGCCACATTGTCACTGTCTCATGCTTAGAGTCTAAATAGCTTAAACAGATTTAAAAGAAACATTAGTATAAAATAAAAGAGAACATTGTGTAGGTTGACATGTCATTATTCATTCCTTCTTTCATCTTGTCTGCAAGATTTCCATAGTGTGGTGCATTTTTCACACGTCATGAATAATAGAACACACTTCACTGGAAAACCATAGAAACTAAGCAAACACACAAGTACTGAAAACACTGCGGGACAGATGAGTGTTGGCAGAATGTATGAATGATACATTGTACATGTTACACTGTGAGCTTGGAATTATAATGTACCATCTGTGTTGAGAGTTGGTTAAAAATACCACAAGATTCAGTTTTCACCTCCTCGGGTGCAACCTCTCTATAACATTTCATTACAGCTCTGTTTTGGAGAAACTTATTTCATGGCACACATGAAAATGACTGATACCCATATTTTCATAAAATATTTATTCCAAAATAGCAAATTGATCAATGTGGTTTGCTAGTGTGTTGGACTGTGTTCTGACATTCCTAAGACTTCCTTACAGGTTATGTTCCAAACTTTTTTGGAACATTTTATGGATGTTATTTCAGTGTCAGATTTAAGCCTGAGGCCATGAAAAGTGTTATCTAAGAGGATGATTATGAAGTTTTGATAACTGGTGGGCAAATATTGTATAGGTAGGTATACACTATACCGTACAGAGGTTGTGTTCTGTTTTGATTCATTGGGAATTAATTTATGCTGCAGGCGTGCAGTTACCAGTAACTTAAAAGCTCCATTGCATAAAAGTCATATTGTAATCTTCTAAAGGTGCATTAAAACCTTTAGGGTATAGCTATAGTGTACTATAATTTTGTATTACATGGTAGATTTAGTGTCTCTCATTTTACATAAACGTCCTACATTACAAGCCATGCAAGAATTCTGTCTCAGGGGAAACTGACCTTTGTTCTGTAAATATTGCCTCCCAGCCTTTAGTTTGTTGTCAACTTTGTGTACATAAGTCTCAAGCGGTCAAGGCAATCTGGCACTTGCAATGTAAAAATTTATGGCTTATAGTTGAGGCTTATGTGTTATACAATGGGGAAAAGGAGGTCAGGTGATAAGACCTCTGTGTTCTATTCAGTGAACTGAAATGCAAATGGAATTTTAACTGTAAATTAATCATTTTATTCTCCTCTGTTTCCTGGAAGCACACACTTAAAGCTCCTCTTTAATGTGAGGTATACATCTGCTCTAGTCTCTATTCAATTATTTAGTGGTGAACAAGTTCCTAAAAATTACATAAAACCTCTATAGAGTGCTAATCTACAGCACATTTAGTAACTGTAGATTAACACTTTATAGAAGTTTTATGTAATTAACAGACCTTTTGAAACAGGTGCTTTTGTATGTTTGCAAAGACAATGAAACATTTCATTATGTACTACATTATTCTGTTTAAACACTTATTTGCCTGTGGATGTTTGAATTTGCTTGTTTGAGGTAGGAGGGCTGATTTATGGACAATTTAGAAGCACAAGGACAAAGCTGCTGAGAAACCCCAAATTTAGCTCTTTATTTAGCCATTCTGTACACAAAGTCAGTCCACACTGACATGTTTCTCCATTACATCCCATTACCGACATTAAGGAACACTACTAACTAAACATTAAAGGTTCAATATGTAAGATTTGCATGTGCCCATGTTCTTACATCAAGTTTATGTTGGAATCAGTTTTATGCTGGGAGTCAGACATCTGTTGACATTAGCTGACTGCATTTCTAAGCTAACAGTATCTAGTGATGCACACTGCTGCAATTGTAGAGGAGGCATTGAAGAACTTAGAAACGAGGCACGGACTTCGCAAGAAAGTCCTTTTCGACCATGCAATCTGAGTCCTCTACATAGAAGTCAGTGTGTTGAGACTGTTACCATGGATGTAGGCAACAGAGACGGGCATTAGCTTAGAAAAGGAGTTATCTAATGTCTAAAAATATTTGGCTCCCAGCACAAAACAGACTCCAACAAAAACTTCACATGCACATGCAAAAGTAAACCTTTGAGATATCAAAGTAACAATGTAGTCACCAGTGCAATGTAACGTTACCTGTAATGTAACCTACTTCGATTAATCTTATGGTATCGTTGGCTTACCCCTTAGATTTATGGGTGGCGAGTGACCAAATGCCTTGAAGTTTGTTGTGTTTTTTTCCACAGTTTTTTATTTGATATATTTTGCACTCATTCCCTAAATTGCTCGTTTTCTTCCAAGGCCAGAGAAAGACATGTTGACATGTATAAAGTATACACAATCTGCTATACACGACCTCATTGTTTCTGTGTTCAGACCAAATACAAAGCCAACATTGCAAATATGGCCACTGATGTGCTTTTGGAATATTTTCAAAAGACTAGAATATTCACCCTTAACAGCCAGTGGCAGCTAACACTAAAGCATCTAACTTTAGTGATAACTTGATTCATAGTAAAGTTCAACTATTAGACAGTAACAGATACATATTTTCAGGAATTGCCTACAGTAGTCATCCAGTTTCACTCACTTTTCTCCAGCAAAAACGTTATGGATGTTAGCTTAAAATGTTATGCATATGCATTTTGTCATACAGGGTCGTTTTATGTCGTGTTGTATTGTGTTTGCAGTTCATTTTTGGTTTTATTTACCATTATGTTAGATTAGTGAAGCTGTAAAAGTGCAGTGAGTGTCGTGCAGTCGGTGGCTGATTGATGGTGATCTACATGACAGCACAAAGACGTGTGTTTGTTCAGAGTGATGCTCTGCTTGTTGTTAAAGTTAAATGAGTTTGGGAGACTGAAACTGAAAAGTCTCACCATCTCCCTCAAGAATGGATTGTTGATGTTGCTAGTGTCATCTCAATGCTGATTGGCTCTTGCAAACACAGTGTTATGTGAACTCTTGGCTCAAGTTGAGGCATTTTGAGTGGATGTATGGACATGTTTACATCTATTCCTATTGACTTCGCAGGTAATCGCAGAGCATGAAAAATGTGCTTCACCTTTGGTCTGAACACACAGTAAAGGGTATCATTGCAGTTCTGAAAAGTAAGTGCATCAAATTGATAAAAATTGATTACAAGTAATTTGTCCATTCATCAGTTTTTCCACATTATTGTTTGGCTTTTATTTACTGATGAAAAATGTAATACAGTTTATCATTGTATAATTGTTGCATTTTATTTAGTTTTAGTCTCATTTTTGTTAAAAAACGTAACTTCCATATGTAACCAGCAGGTCTAATATTATATTAATTATATACTTATACACAACACAGTGCAATACTACTGGAATGCAAAAGCCCACATATACTGTAGACTGATCATCATCTTAACATGATGGAGATCAAGCAGGGAACAAATCACATATTCAAATACTCTGGTGGTAAAGGAGTCAACAGTACAAGTTCAGCACATCCACGTAATTTTGTTATGACAAGAAATGGTGTGTCTGAATATATGCCAAGGCCAAACTGGTGATCTATACCTTTCAAAACATCATTTCAGTATTTACACAAGACAAAAGTGAATTGTGTCTGTTGTTTCAGATAATAAAAGGTGTGGTGCCATTCTATCCTGTCTGGGAGCTACATTAGATGTCAAGGCACAAAAGATGAGAGGAAAATCATTTTTTTCTCACCTTCAAACAGCTCTGCTATGTCAGTGTTCCGATTTGACCACATTTCATCGCCTTATACCACCATGGTAGCAGGGCAGACCACCCACCCAAGTCTAAGACTTAGCTCTGTTATTTTGAACTTCTTTTAATTTGAATTCAGCATTCCTGGTTTGAATAAAGACGTCTGGCGATTTTAGTGATCTAACATATGGAATAATGTGTTACGTACTATATGTCCAAAAATGTAATAACCATAAATCTGATATGAATCAAGGGAAGTTACTCATGGAATTCTCTTTGGTTACCGAGAAATGCCAGTATTTTTTCTTTAATTGCACTAAAGGATTAGCTCCTTAGAAGCAAACCTTATTTGCATCTTTATGATCATGATCATCTAAATTGTATACTATCCTTTGGTTGTTTTTGACAATTATGATTATTTCATCCAAATAGTCATTAAAAACCCAGCACAATTAAAGCTGCATTAGGCTTTTTATTTGCTTCTAAAGCACAACAAACAGCTATTCTCAAGTAGTGGGTGTCAGAGTGCCATCTAGTGGGCCGCAAAGGCAGTGTTTAGATTAATTTATAATAATAATAATAAATAATTGATTTTCTTATAATAGATAAAGCTAGTTCAATAAATAAATACAGTTATCAATGAATACAGTCAAATTGAAATGCATAATTTTAATGAATAGCTATGTTTGAATAGAAACTAAAGAGTTTTGCCTTTTCCTTTGATATAGTGACACAAAATGGATCAGTTTTTGAAATGAAAAATTAATGCAGGAGATAACCCTGCAACAGTAAAAGCGTTTGGTGAGGAAATATGACCTGAGACGTAATTTGGGGTAAAAAATTGGCAGAATTAAAAAAAAAAACAAAAAAAAAACACGCCTTCCTCCTGCAGCTCTCTCATCTATGTCCAAATGGCAAGTCTAAATACAGTATAAAGATGGATGACCTGACGTCATTTCACATCACCATGGGAAAGTGAAGCCAAAATGTTAAGGTTATGTGAGCTGCCACTTTACATAATAAGCTGTCAATAATATAAACATTAACCCTATTAATCCCCTCATCTTCCCCTGTGGTCTTCTGTCACAGGGTAGATTTTCTGCAGGAGTGAAAATGTGTAGGCAGAAGTCTCCTCTCAAACCACTTGAATTACAATATGCTGAAAGATAATGATGAAATGATGAAAAATATCATGTACCGAATCTTTAAATTTAGATTCATAACAGCAAGCAGTGAGTGATAGGTGTTTTGGTCCCTACAGCTTACAGTAGCATAACACATATTTACAGACACATTTTTTTAAGTTACAAAAGGTTGAAAAGCCCTGCTCTAAAGCCAACCCATATTAAAGATGTTGTGTCAACCTAACAAGGTTTAAAGGTTAACAAAGAACTAAAACAGAGTAACATGACTATCCCACTTGAGGTGTGTATTGTTGTAAAATCCTCCACCTCCTGAGGAACATGGTGTAATGAGGTCTCTTTGGATTGTCTGATGCTTGTTAATCAACACTCATTTACGTTGGCTCTCTGGCTTGCTGCCGAGGAATGAGACTGCAGTTAGCACACCACAGCACGAGGCTGCAGATCGGCTTCATAATCCATCTGATATTATCCTAAGTAATTTGATTCACTGCTTTAAATTGTTTGTTGACATGCAGCTGGAAGCCTCTACAATAATTTTCTTTTTAACTTTTCTGTACTGTGTACTAATGAAATGATGAATCATGAAATGCAGTCCTGTTGCATTAGTGACACAGACTGACTTACATTGTGTTGATATTTAAATTCCACTTGCTATTGTTGTAAAGAGGTTTTAAAACAACTGTAAAACATTATTTTTTTTGTTTGAAATAAATATTTATTATGTGTTTCAAATACAAAGACAATATTTTTTTGGCAAATGACAATACAATCTGAGAAAAAAATGAGCCTAGCCAATAAATAATGTGACAGATAGGGGAGAATGGTGTAACATGAGCCAAGTAAAAGTAAATGTGTTTCAAATAATAGTCACATTATATATTTTAGGTTGTTGTGTACCCATGGAAATTAAAATGTTTAAAAATTGTTATGGTTTTAGAACACCAATGCATCAAAAAAGTGGTCCTATGGCCATGATGACATGGCATGCATGGCTGGCATGTTGAAACTCCTTGTCTTAAAACATCTGATGAGCTTTTACTAGTCCAGCATAACCTGTTCTGAGAACTTCTTTTACTTGTTTTGCTGATACACCTCTTCACTGTCATTCTGTCTGTCTCGCAAGAGTGACATGTCAACCAAAATTCTGCAAACCACAGGTATGCGCAGTCTCAACCAAAGTAGAGATTGAAGGTTCATCTACTTTTTTTGCCTTTCCTCAATATATAAAAGAAACACAACCTTTCCACCAGAGAGTTCACATACTAACTCCTGTATGTTTTTAAGTTTAAGCAATAAAAACACTTTGGTTAGAGTGAGGAAAAGTTGTGGTTTGGTTTAAATATTGGTTAAATATTTCTTGTGTTTTGAAGCCAGGGGTTTGCTTTATGGTTCTTGCCATGTTGGCTCTTTGAAGTTGGAAGTGACAATATTTGGCCAAAACTGTGAGGGGTCAGAGCCATCTGCGAGGCTAATACTAAATGCTAACTTACTTACAGTAAAACGGTAAACTTCATCAGGCATTAGCCTAACAAACAATATGTTTTATTCAAAAAACTGAAGCTCTGAAAGTTTGACTTGGCAGTTGAGTGAACTGTCAATCTCACCTGTCAATCAAAGAAACAGCAGACATCAAAGCTTTCTATTCACCCTAAAATCTTATCAATGGAACAATAATTTAAAGATGGACTGGAACACTTATTGAACATGGGCTTCCTCTCAGGGTTTCTTCTCTGCATAGTATTTTAAGGCCCAAACTTATGAGGTGCCTTGAGATAATTGTGTATGGAGATTGGCACTATTCAATTAAAACTGAATTGAATTGAATTATTAGAGTCCAAATAAAATGAATAAGACCAGAATGACTCGGAATGACTACGTTTATGGCTTTGTTTAGTTCACACTGAGCTAAATTAACATGTAATAATGTACAAAACGCACATGACCGATAACTTTAGCAACATGATGAATTCACTTGATAATAATTCTATTTTTTTGCTCTGATTTGCCTATCGCTTTCTCCACATCCAAGAAGATTTAGGATTGTGAACTATACTTCCTTAGTTTGTGATCACATGATTACATTTTAAAATGGTTACTAAGAAACATCGGCTGGCTCATTTTACCCACTGGCTCTACTTGCCCTGTTCTCCCCAACTTGGTGACTGAACATTATACATAATATAATACGTTTTATTGGAAATCTTGAATTGAATATGTCAGTTGTAGTATCAAAACCTCATCATGGTTGAACTTTATCTATTATGTGCCTGAACACTCAGCTCATCAGAGGCCCAAAGAGCTGGGCTTTTCTTTGTCGCAGGTGGTGAGACTGACACATATGAAGGGCAGGAGGACTGTACTAATGATAACAGGTGCTATTAACATGATGAGAATGGTGAGTGGTGGGTCATGCACCCGTCCACAATGTGAAAAATATGTCTGATGGACATCCAGGAAGAATTCATCCACCTGAGATCCGACCCCCTTACACCAGGACTCCTTGGCCCAGTAGTCCACGCACAGCTTCAGTTTGTAGTAAATACTGTAGAGGAAGAGAACCAGACAGAGGCTGAGGTTAGCAGCAAGCATGAGGATTTGTACATACTTCAGTTTACATACTACATACAATATGATCAATGTGTATTTTATTGGATTACAAGATCTGATCCCCTCAGGGGGATTCAATTGTCCTAGAGCTCAAAGTAAACTAAGATAAGATCATATTAAAAATCAAATTAAAATAAATAAGTTAGTTCATTATTTACAGAATAGTAGTAGGAATAGTAATAGTAACAGTAATAATAGTAGAAATATACCTAGTAATTAATTCATGTCAAAGCCATTGTCCAGTTTAGTCTCCAGTCTATCTTCAGTGTGTCCTATCTTTAGTTTTAGTGCAGACATCAAAGGACCTGAGCCTCCTTAGGAAAAATAGCTAACCCTGTCCCTTTTGATATTTGTATGTCTGCACCACCTCAATGTCCATCTCAGCTGAATGTTGATTGGCTGAAGAGGGCACTTTAACACCTACCTTGTTAGGCTTGGCCTTTCAGACTTTGGTTTGAATCAAACCAAATTTGCATATGAAGTTGTTAAATGGCTTGAGATAATCATGTATTGTGATTGGTGCTATAAAAATAAAATTGAATTGAATATGTGACCAAACAGTCAGTCTTTGGTCTGACCAAAAGAGGTGATCACGTTCCAGATTAAACTGAATCGTGGTTCTGAAGACAGAATGCATGGTCACCTGTAAACAAGGGGGTCAGTGATGACAGCAGGACATATTAGTCCACTACCAAAATTGCAGTGTGAAAGCAAAACTAACCAGACCAAATGTATACAATGTGCCAAGAACTTGAACTTAGGTATCGACCTTGGTTCAAACTTTCAGGGGTGAAAATGCACTTGCACTCCATGCAGCGTGGATGGATAATTACGCAGTACAGTTTCATGTAAGTAGCTGCTCCCTAACCATTTTACATTTGCCTTTGCCTCGCACATTTTATTGTTGCAACAGGGTTGATGACAGTTGTGGTCATATGACTTCCATGTGATGCAAAAAAGCAGCACTGGAAAATGGTAAACATAATCAGTCAAAACTTACAGCCAAAAAGAATGTGCAACTCTTTTTGATGATGTAGCCGTCATTCACTATTTAGAAAACAGCTTAGATTTCACCGTCACGTCTCGGTTCGTCATGTCTTCTGTGTGATTAAACAACAGCTGTCTCACTTGAGCACTATAAATCTTGAAAACAGGTGTCACTATGAGATTGTGAGAAGTGTGGAAAACATTTATTGAGATTCAATTGAGCCTGACAGCTGGAAGGCTGATCAACAAGCTGGACTCCCTGTGATGATGGACACTCCACCCTAACACACCATTTGAGCTTTATGGAAGTTCAACTCCACACTATGTTAACAGTAAAATATGGATTATTACAGCCAATAGGAAGTCTACTGTAGTTAACATGGCAAGAGCTAAAGTCTCCATAAACAACTGCTGTATCGAAATATGAGCCCTGTAGCACTTGTCATTGAAAATATGACTAATTAGCTGAAAACTTGCAGCACTGTGTCCAGGAAATGACTCTCCCATGACTTAAGGTCATATATCTTGACTGAAAAGGCCATAAAAGTGCAGTGTGTTTTCACTCATTGGTTTCTACATTGTTGAGCTCAGGGAACACTTTCTCACCACAGACACATGCCAAGACAAAGAGGTGGTCACACAACTTATCAATATGTGAATCCCTGTAATCCACACAGAATCAAATCATTTACATCTGATATGAATTCAGATTTAGATTCAGACACATGGGTCAGTTCAAAAGTTCTTTCCTCTCAAGACCCATAAGAGAAATGTGGTGTCTCCCTGGGACCCAAAAGTACAAAATTCACTTTGAGTTGCCATAACATCCATATGACAATGGAATGTCAATCCCAGCCATCACTTCTAACACCGATAGGCTAGGTGTAAAAAACACCACGCATCAATAACAGATGCCAAACATGAAAGAAATACAGAATCCATCCAATTTGTCCATTTTTAAACATTTGTTACACAGTGAGGCCTCTCCTCTGTATTTAAAAAAGAGAAGAGAAGAGAAGAGAAGAGAAGAGAGTCCTACACACAGAATCTGAGCTGTCTTAGCCAAAAAGAATATTCTTCTGTTTTAATCAGGAAAATGACATGTCATGGCACACTCTTGAGAGAAAAGAGGCTGGGATCCTCTTTGGGTCCGGGCCCTATGTTTGGAAAAGGCAGCCATAAAAGACGGCAAAAATAATGTAGGATTCACCTTTTTACAGTAGGCCATGGGCAACTGTTGTGATAGCCACTTGTCTCCATGCTCTTGTTGAAGTCTAATAGGCACATGTCAACATTGCTATTAAACATGTTCTGGTCACATGGTTGAACAACTAATTTGGCAGCCAGCCCTGGAGAAAGCAGACAGATAAAAAAGTGTGAGTCCAAGTTACCTGTTCAATTAAGCCAAACAAGCACCAGTGAATCACAAACAGCTGTCTTACATTTGTACATGTAAACTGGCATCAAATACTTTACTCCTTAAAAAGTTATAGCTCAGATTAGACTGTGTTTCTTGAGGTTGTTATCACACTTAGCTGGTTGAGTGTGCACATAATCTGACTGATGTACATCCTAAAGGGATTCATGAGAAAACATTTCACAGTTACAAGAAAGGATCTTATAATTGTGAGAAACATTAAGCCTAAAAGCCTTAAAATCTTTTAAAATGAGGTGGTTCTCATTTTCCCTCTGCACCACAATTCAGCATAGATTTGGAGCCACTAGGTCCAAATCTATGAGGAAAAAAAAACAACTTTTTTTTACTTTTTAAAATAAAAGCACAAATTAAAAAAGCATTAAAATAAAATTAAAAGAGATGTGTCATATTTGTCAAGTGTAGTAATATCTACATGAATTAATAAGCAATATAAATTTTTGATTGTGCAGGTGCAATAACATTTTTGAAAAGGCAATAATTGCAGTTTTTATATGTCATGTGACCTAGTGGCTCCAAATCTATTTCGAAATAGGATAATTGGAATTTAATTCTTCTATTTTGTATCAATTTTTTAAAATTAAAAATCTTTTTTTTAATATAATTTAATAATTTAATTATGAATTCAAATATGACTTATGTGTTCATTCTAAGTCCTGGTAACACATCACAGCAACAAACATATAATTTGTATGGTTTTAGACTGAAACAAAGGGGAATGTTTGACACATAAGGGAAAGTGAATTTCAGGTATATAATAATTAATTACCATTTTTACTACCAAGAATTTTCCAAGCTGCAATGTGCAAGTGCAAGTGAAAAGACAATCTCTTTTAACATAACAAGACAAAAACAATGTAAAGAAACGGAGACCAGACCGTGGAAAAAAGACATCATATTGTTTTTGATTTGATTTAAAGTTAGAATGGTCTTCGGATTATAGTACTGTGACATGAGGCTCAGTTTTCAAATGTCCTTCAGAGGCCTATTTTTGACTTTTATACTTTGAGGACATTTCAGAGCCTGGGCCTTTTCAGCCTTTGCAGGTCTCCTGGTTTCAAGTTACATTTAGTAACTGAGAGAGAGCAATTGATTTGGCCTTACAGCCACAATGAAAAAGTGATCACCTGACTTGGTTTATTTATAATTTGGCTATAGAGGGCTTAGAGGTGACAAGAAAATGGACCAATTCACGTCAGCACATACTATATTACCTTTAACTGCTTCCCCATACGACTTCTATATGAACTCGTTGGGATTTTAAACATTCATCTCACTACAAAATGTTCTTTACCATGTTTAGGTGAGGCCCTGGCTTACCTGCCCACATGAAGATAAATGCCACCAGGGTTTGGGTCAACATCTGTTAACAAAAACAATCATGTCACAAACAAGAAATCACTTTAGTGAAGGTAATAGTGAAGGTAAATAAATTGTATGTTACATGTAAAGCTTCAGTAGGTGGAAATCAGGGGAAAAACATCAGAAAATCTGAAAATACGGCCCCTCCTTCTGCAGTTCCCTCCTCTCTGTCCTAAATATAGATAGAAAATAAAGATGCACATTATGGCTCTGTTTCTGAAGCCAAAGTGAAGCCAAAATATCACTGGTAGGGGAGCTGCCAGCTCTGTGCAGTATCCGTCTTTGCAGCAGTTGGTCATTACAGCTGTGAATCACCCATTTTATCTCCATCTTGCTGAAAAGTCCTGTGATTGGCCATAATTGCTTAAAAGTTAGTATGGAATTCTTGCCCAAGGATGCCAAAAATGATCACCTATTGAAGTTTAATTCAGTGACTGAATGTTTATCAGTATATGGTTTACACACAGTCTCTGCAACACCAATTTATTATATTACAATATATGCACAAGTGATTAGGCACACATCTACAGCATTCACAATGCTTAACAAAGATAAAATATACCTTGGTAACTATGCACATAGTAAGTTTTTGCAGTGAGTACAAAAGTTCATTTTGTTGTCTTAATTTGTGGTATCTGACATGTCCAACCATACACACCAGTAGTCCAGCTGGAATACAAAATTTCTTCTCTTCCTGTCCCATACTTAGTATGATGGGACGGGAAGTAGACAGTATTTTTTTGGCATCATTGAGCAAGAATTCCAAACTAACCTTTCAGCATATTGTAATTTAAGAGGTCTGAGAGGACCACCTCTTCTTGGCTCTGTTTTCAGGTTTTAAAAGAGTGGCCAATCATCAGGGGGTCATTTTTTACATTACAGCAATGAAGTTGATTGATAGCTGGGATGGCCAATCACTGTCAAGACTCAGTCAGACGCCTCTATTATGCAGACTCTGTAGTAGGTTGTCACAGAAGCAACAAGGCAGCCCCCCTAACTGTGATATTTTGTTTTTCACTTTTCCATAGGGACATTAAACAGCATTAAATCATCTTTATGTTCAGTCTATGCTTAGGACAGATTGAGGAGAGACCTGCAAGAAGTGGAGCTGTATTTTCAAACTTAAACGCTGTTTCCCCTGATTTCTGCATACTACTTCAGCTTTAAACCCACAGTATGTAGCATTTCCAGATTAAAATATTTAAAAATAGCTAGGCCTATGTTATATATTTTATTGACTAATGTACTTACATTATATCAAAAGTTTCCGTTAATCCATTAATTTATTCACTCTAACGGTATGTTTAATTTGGTTGCCTATGAGTGGTATTATATCCCCTATATTAAGCTAACATTAATGTTTAACTTGCAGCTATTTCACTAGAATGAAATGACATAATGTGATTATGCATCACTAAACTCAATGTGCATGAAACTGTGTATATGTCATCAAATCACATCACATCACATCAGTCAGGACCTGAGCTGAACATCAGTTCCCTCACCTGCCAGAGGAAGTGATGAAAATAAACACTTGGTCTGTGGATGGATATCCAACGTGAAGGGATTCATTCATTGTTTACTTTTCAATGTCACAATTCACAATTCAATATACAGAAGTTTATTCGCAAAACAAATAAAATACACAATGATAAATCATAAAAGAGATTTGTGAAATGGAACACCCTGAAAAGCTGGAAAATAGAGGCCCAGACACCAAGTAACATATACAGTTACACAGGTTTGAAAAATAGTAATAGTATTTTAGCCCACGAGGAAACTAAATCTAACCGAAAATCTGAGAATAAAGTTAAGGATTTTCCTAAATTAAACCTAATACCTCTCCTAACCTAAACCTAAAACTTTAAGAACTAAAGGTCTGAGTAAATGGTCCTGAGACATTTTAATTCATTACACCCTCAGTTAAATAAGTCCGATACAATAGACACATACTGTAAAACAAATGTAAATGACATTAAGTAGAAGTAACATGACTTTTTACCTAAATTTCAAGATAATTTTGGAAATTTAGAAGACTCTAGCCACTTAGGGTATTTATGATTTGACATATTTTAACAATAACTGTTGCCTTAAGTTCTACTATTATCATTATTATTATTATTATTATTGTTGTTATTATCTACTTCTGCCAAATCTGTCACTCTGTCATTGTATATTGTATTTATGTTATTGTATATTATTAATACATATTATATTTGTATCTATGTTATTGTATGTTGTATATTGTACATTCTATATTGTATATATACATCCTTGCACTGTTATAAAATGATGAAATGCTTGAACTCACCCCATCTAGTGCTAAGGTGATAGACAAAAATTATAATTACTAAAGACCAGTGTTTAAACTGGAAAACTTCTTACTGCTGCAGGGTCTACCACTTTTCTTTACAACAGAAATTAAATGCATTCCTGTTTACACCATACTTGACATTTTCCAAACAGCCTTTTCAACAGGTTCAACTCAAGTCCAGTTACACATTTTGAAGAAAAAAAACAATAAGCTCCGTATGAAACAGGCATGGTGACCATCTGCTTCCTGGACATTCCCTCAAATTAATGAATTTATCTCATGGGAGGCACACACTGGAAACAGATGTTAGCAGGGAATGTAGTGAAAGATAGCCTTTTCCGTTTTATATTCATGAACGGTCTCTGCTTGTATTAAGCATTTTTTGTTTAAAAGTGGATGAAAATTGTTGAAAAGTTTACATATACGGAAACAGTAAAATATAAATGTTGAAATTAGCACATGCAATCTTTTTGCCTTGTGAAACAAAAGCATGAATATTGAACTCAAGCAATCATTGATGTAAGACAGGTGTAAATCCTGGTCTGTAAACCCAAAGAAAATGCATTGTAAGCACGTACCTCAGCTCTTGTGTAGCTGTTCAAAATGAAGTTTTTCCCTTGTAGATCCGTCATAAAAACGTCAGACAGAAGATGCAACAAAATGATGCAAGCCAACTAACAGATGCACAACTGGTCTCAAAAAGCCTCAGTGATCCGCTTCAGTTTCTTATCAGTACAACTCTGAGATAATTGGATTGTGCAACAGCAATGGACAGCCTGCTTCCTTTCCCAGACTGAGGCTGGCTGTTCTCAAGCTACCAGAAGGCATTTTCCACACATGGACCCCAGGGACACATGAACCAAGAGGCCTCTGTGTGAACAAGCCCCTATCTCACAAATATATTTAATGCCACTGTTTATGTTTCATGAACAGTCTTGTTTCTGCTTGGGGGTTAGTGCATGTTGCCACTCCAGCATGCATTAACAAAAAGAACAAATACTTAACATGTTTCCCTACACAGACAGAAACACACACATTGTCAAAACCATCCATTTCCAAAGACTGAGTCGTGAGCCACAGGTGGATTCCAGGAGATTTTATACATTTGCATTTAATACATTTCAAAAAATGTTCAACAAGAAGCAAGATTGTGATCGACATTTACATTGCAGCTTAGTAATAACATGGTAATAGTTTGGTAATATTGTAGTTATACCATGTAATGGTCATAGTAATAACCATGTAATTACCATATCATATTATAATGCTGAAATGTATCTCTCTTACAGTGAATATAAAAAGTCTACACACCCTTGTTCAAATGCCAGGTATTTGTGATGTAAACAAAATGACATCAAGATAAATCATTTTTCTCTTTTTCAACTTTTTTCTCCTTTAATGTGACCTATAACCTGTACAAAGCCTCTTATAACTGGGGATGTGGCTGTGTTCGAATTTAACCAATTACATTCAAACTCATGTTAAATTGGAGTCAGCACACATATGTCACTATTTAAAGTGTCTCTGATTAACCCCAAATAAAGTTCAGCTGTTCTAGTAGGCTTTTCCTGACATTTTTGTAGCCACA
>JAPQRN010000015.1:368602-387143 GCA_037367275.1 Coranthus polyacanthus | reverse complement strand
CATGAATGTTGGAGTATTAGTTTTGGGTGTAAGTCACAATATGTGGGGAAATGAGCTGCTTGGCAGAGGTCTGCGCTTTCCGAGTGCTTTTCTAGTTAATCTATAGAATCATGTCAGTCAAGTCAACTTCCTGAAGTGTCAAGGTGGTGTAATATTTTTCTTTCTTTTGTGGTTACACGCACATTCAGTCTTACTTTTTGATTTAAAAATGGTACAAATCCACACTCCCAAACCAACCTCATGCTGTTTGCCTCACTTCAAGTCCGGAGACTGATTTTCCATAGTTTGAATCTGATAAGCCCCCATCATTCACTAATTGGATCAAAGACGTGCTATCCTTAATCTCACCAGAATTAAGGATAGCACTAATAGATGCAAGTCCCATCAGAAATGTAACAATACATGGTCCATTTTCAAAGATTTTACTCACGCACTCTTGTTTCCTTAGATACTACAAGAGATCTGCTCCTGATAAATGATCTATCTTTCTTATTAGTATCAGGACTAGGTGTGGGTGATGGTTAAATAACTCAAATTTACCTGAAACAAATGTGTCGGTGTCAGTGCTGATGAGTTTTTTATTGTTTGTTTTTTTTTGTTCACTAAATGTCACCATGCACATTATCGACTATCTGTCCAGTATACTGACTGGTTTTAACAATTACAAACTTAGCCCATTTTTCTTATGTGCTTAATTGTATTTATTTTATTTTAAGCATTCTTATTTATTTGTATTTTATATTAATGACATCAGTATTTTTTTCTCCTCTAATTTGTCTGTTTTCCTCTTTATTTTTCTTTTCATTTTTCTCTGGGTTGTCCAGGGGGTTAAATGTTCAAATGTTTGTGGGGTTATCTACTAAAAATACTGTAATTAAATAGAAATGGTATAAATGTAATTTGTAATTATATTAAACCAACAAATCAATGTAAATGTACATTTTGTTGTACAGGTTTGTTGTACATTCTAACAAACCTGATGCATGCTTCAAAATGTTTTTTTTTTTTTTTTTGGAAGACTTTTGAATTTCTCATCTAACCTTGTTAGTCTCTGACCCTGTCAGTAATCTGTAACTATCCAAGATTGTGACATTTGTTATAAAGATCAGTGTATCTGACTCAATTGGAGATCAGATATGTTGAGAAACACATATTCATGGATTTCTCATTCATGCCCCATACACGCATCTTGGTTTCATATCCTTAATCAGGTTTCTCGTGTTGCTTTCATTGTCCGACTGAGTTCAACCTGTAGAGCTCTGTTATGAGAAGGAAAACTGGATGGTTTGGTCTATTGTGAAGAATAATCCACTTGTTGCTCTTAGAAATGTTTCTTTTTCAGCTAAAAGATCCCACATATTCACTCTGCTTATACTGTATGCCTTAACTAACAAGTCCAAATTTAAACTTCCATTGACAGTATATTTCTTGATTTATATTGTCTTTTCATGAGCCTCTGCTGGTTGTAAAACAAAAATCACCAACATGGTGATCGAGAGTTTCACCTCCAACAAATATTAGTCAGAAATTACTTTTGCAACATAAAATAAGCTGAGCTCATTTATAGTGCTTCTGTTCATCTCCCTCCAGGTTCTTGGTGGTTCTTCAGGTCTGTTTGGAGGCCATGTGTCCCAGCCCCAGCCACCTCACCTGCAGCAGCAGCAGAGGCACCTCTCACTCCACGAATACATGAGCATCGGCCTGCTCAAAGAGGCTGGCATCTCGGTGCCAGCCGGTATGGTGGCCAGCTCGTCAGAGGAGGCCTACGCTGTGGCCAAGGAGATCGGTAAGTAGATCATAATCACATTACAATATCAAACAAAACAAACAAAACATAACAAAATCAGTATTTAAACAAATTTACCTGGACACAAAAAACCCATAAAAATACAGATTTGGCATGTGAACAGTGTTAATTTGAATGCCAAAGAGTTTGTGAAATTTGTTCTGTTCTCTTTTCACTTAAAAAAAGACAATGATTATTGGGTCATTCCATACCAATTCACCTAGGACCTCCAGGTTTGTGTCATGGACTTACTTTAAAAAAAAAAAACAAATCATGGAAAAACTTCTACTAAGTTCACGGGACTTTGCAAAATCCTCAGGTCCTCAGAGCTAAATTTGATCATTAGTATGTGTATTCTAAGCCTCACCAATTGCTTATTTTTGACTGGATTGGATTTTGTACTTGGAACTTGTAACATCTATTCATCTAAATGAATATAAACATAAATAATATGTTACCAGAACAGTAAATCTGAAATTTTCAAAACTTACTATGCCCACTAGTTTTTGTCTTTTGTTGTACCCAAATTTTGTTTAGTGTAGTATGAACATAGTTCTATAATATCTAGAGATCTTGTTAAATAGAGCTTCAGAGCTTGACGGTACATTTCCCCGAGGAGGGTTATTTGAATTTCCTTGAAAGTGTAGATATTATATAATTTAAAAATGATACATCACTCCATCATTTATTAATTTTTTGAAACTGGCTGTTTTTAAGTACTTTTCACTGGCAGTAATAACACATTCAGTGGTTCATTGGTAGGTATTTGTATGACATTGATTTCTGTGAAACTGCTTAATAATGAAATTAATTAAGAGTGCAGTCTTTCATACCTGTGGGTACTTTGCAGTGCATTTTGCAGTAACCTGCCAAAACCTGTTTCAGGTAGGAATAGCCCAGACTTGCTTAGTTGGCGTTACTAGTTGATGAAGTCAGAAATGCGTCTTGGAACCATATGGAAAATGCAAAGTAGATCACAGCGTTCAGCTTAGACTTGAACCCTTGTCCTTTACACACTGTAACATGTCCACAATCATTGAGTCTTTTCATTCTGTTCTGCATCGTAGAGGCTAAAATATCCAAATACCTTCCTATTTTTCCTTGAGGAACATTGTTTTGAAGCATTTCAATTATTTCCTCACACATTTGTTGACAAACTGTTGATCCTCGGTCCAGCTTTGCTCCTAAAGGACTAGACCTTTCCTGGATGCTGCTTTTGTACCAACTCATGATAACAATCACATGGTTCATCATGTGTTGCAGACTGAATGTGATGAATGGATATATATTTACAAATAAAATGAAGTCAACCGGAAAAAACATGAAATATGTTGTGTGAAACACGAGTCAAAGTACATTTTAATATCATTGCTTTCTTTTTTAATCTGCATTTTCCATACTGTGCCAACTTTGTCTTATTTTTGGTGGTACAACAAACCACGCCATTACAGCCTGAAACTTGCAAGTGTCCTGAACCCAATGAACAACAGACTCAGTGGGCATCACACAGAGATAGAAAACTTTGAAGTCGGTTGGTGCAAAGCTGTAGGATTTTGCAAGCTGTTGTGACCTTAATCAGAGTTTGCAAGTGCATGCATTGCATTTTTTAAGAAAAACCCTGACATGAACTGGGAAAAGTTCTGAATTCTGTGAGTGCGTTGACATGAAATGACCCTGTTGGAATCTGAGAAGTGTGAGTTGTTTTAAAGGGCCAGAGATCTACTCAATGGTTCTCAGTGTACTTATTAATAAATGTTAGGTTTATTTGTCACCCCCCTTTTATGGAATAACATGTTATGTATGATATTCCTAATAATTGGTGATTATTATTACCATGTGGAGACACTGGTGAACAGGAACAGTACAGATTGTAAAATCACTGACTTACTGACAGTTTTCCAAGCTTGTCTTTGAAAGCCTGTTGCATGTGATTTGTTTCCCAGTTTGGTCACTGATTTATAACATTGAAAGTAAAAGAAAGAAGTGACTTTGTGCTTGATTGAAATTTAGCAAGGCTACAAACAAAAATGGTTGCGAGTTAAATGATTCATTCCTTTTTTAAAAAAAATAAAAAAATAAATAAAAATAAAAATCGGTGCATTTCATTAAAGCAGTAAAATAGGAAAAAAATTAAGTAGAATTGAGAAAAGTGAGAAACACAACCAGCTCTTAGCTTTATTTAAGCTGTGATCAGTGTGACAGGATGAATGAATAAATTCAGTCGCACCAAGGTTGTTTTGTGGATTTATTACTCAAGTGAAGTCATACAGAACACCTTATATTTATATTTTGATTGTCTAAGATTTGTTGTGTATTTGTGCCATTACATTTCAGTTATTTCCTCCACTGTCCTTATTTTTGATACAATTGTGGACTAATTTTTCTGTAATGAACAATGATTATTGATCATTATTGATTATTTATTCATTTGACAGTTATTTTCTTGATGATGGTTTCATTTGTAGAATGTCAGAAAATACCTAATCAAAAACTGACAGTTATAATATCTGACAGCACACCAAGGTGATATTTCAGTTTTGTCTGGGAAAAAAATCCAAAAAACATGAATAAATTATTAAAACTGTTTGCTCTAATCATTTTTTGATTAATTGTCTTAATTGTCAGCTCTACTGTGAAATATAAACAAGAGTTTTTCCCACCATTCTAAGGCTTAGGCGCAGCAGCACCTAAGCCAAATTACTGTAAAAGTGGATGTAGAGAGCATCAAAAATAACATAATCTTTCCAAGCTGCATGAGTTGATTTTGGCCGTTAGTTTGACCGTTTGACTGATAAATGTTGTGAGCTTTCTTTCACAAATATGTTAAGGATAATGGTTGAAAACAACCAGGAAAAAAGTGGGGAAAAAAGTTAAAATAGTTTACTTACTACCTAGCCCCCTGAAAGCACAGGGAAAAGCCTGTCAACAAAACCTCTTAACAAAACAAGTCCCATTAATACTGTAAATGCACCATTGTCTAAACAGGAGCAGCTGTACAAGAACTTTACCTCAGTAAACTAATGAAACCAGGAAATATTCAATCAAAGCATGAAAACAGCATTACAGTCTGCTTACACATTCACTTCTGTCATTAGACACTAAAAAGTACTGAGCTTTAATACTTGGCCCTATACCACCCTATGTTTGTGTGTGTTGAGAAGGAGGTAAATCCCACTCAGAACCTCTGCTCATATCTCATTTGTGTGTGTGTGTGTGTGTGTGTTTAAAATGGCCGAGGCCAAGACTGCTCAGTATGTGGACATACAGGCTAAACATAGTCTCCTGTCCCTGTGCTCTATGAGCTGACACTTGACTTGGAAGTTCAACCAACAACTGTTAGAATTTCTGCTCATATTTAACTGATGAGCCTCTCACTTTTACACATTATATCGGCCTTTAGCTCACCAGTATGATTCACATTACTTTTCACCAAACCTTCTGATGGTTTGATACAAGAACTTATCAATTTTAGAAAATTAGAAACGTCTGACTGTACTGATGTATTTTGTATTGTTTTTTTTGTTTTTTTTTTTAGTTAAGTCCTCTTTTTTCCTCACTCTGCCTCAGCTCATGTGAGTTGTTTTTCAGGATGATCTTTTGCAGCTGATGGTGTAACAACACCTACTGAGAAATATTCTCTCCTCTTTTATGTCTACACCTGTTACAAACTCTTGACTCTGTTTTTCCTCACTCGAACCGAGGGTCTAAGGACAGAGGGTGTTGTACCTTGTACGGACTGTAAAGCCCTTTGAAGCAAATCTTGATTTGTGATATTGGGCTATATAAATAAAATTGAATTGAATTGAATTGACCTCCCACCTAAATTGCTGGCAGCTTCATTTTAAGAAGTTGTTTTTTTTAACAAAAAAAAATGTTATTGCACAGTGAGGATTCCCACAGTTGTACAAAAAACTGGAAAAGTCATGGAATTTTAAAATCTAATTTTCAAGTCATGGAATTAAGTAAAATCATCAAATGTCTTTGAATTTTTAGGGATGCAAACTCCTCACCTTTAGGCTACAGATTGTCTTTACTACATTGTGAAATTCAAACCACATATGTTAAAGTGAAACATTTCACTGAAATAAATGACAATAAATAAATAAATAAATGACACCTGTGGAGCAGTAAAATTAGTTAATTCTATGGTTCTATGGTCTCTTTATCCTGATGCAAAAAATCGACTCTAAATCCACATTTTAAAGCTAATATTTTGAAAACAACGAGAAAACAACATTGTCTTCAGAGTTAAGTTTCTCCACTGCACGTGTCACATTTAGGTGTGCACCGATATATTTTTTTCAAAAGCTGATATTTTAAAAGATTTCTTCAGGGTGATAAAGAATATTTGTCACATTTTTTACCTCCGATGTGTTTACATCCCTAATTCTTGTCTGTAATGACATTCACAAAATTAGAGTAAACCTGCCATATCTAGACACTGAAGAAACATTTTTAAAAAAGGAGTCGACCTCAGGGTTTTATAGGTTTGGGGAAGCGTAGGTCCTGGGATGCCTTTTTGCTGTCTTTATTTGACGAAAAACACTGTATTGTTGCATTTTTTTAATCTTTATTATTAGAGTCCTTAGAAAATAGTTTATTAGCTTAATAGTTTTTCTTAGTATTTGAAGTGAATATGAAAATAACTGACAATTGAAGACTGATGGTGGTTGTTTCATTTTTATACAATAATTAACTAAGGTCCACTTGTGTTCATGTTCTTAAAGGTTGTCAGTCATGGAAATTGTATTATTTCCTGGAAAAGTCCTGCAAAAGTTTTGAAATTTTGTCTTTAAAAATGTGTATGTGTAGGAACTCTGAGGCATTTATTTACTTAAATACTACTAAATACATTCTGAAATGTAGTTTTTTTCCTGTGGATCTTCGGTCAAACTTGGACTGATGTGTGTGTTTCTCAGGTTCCAAGGACCTGGTGGTGAAGGCTCAGGTGTTGGCTGGAGGCAGGGGGAAGGGGACGTTTGAGGGTGGCCTGAAAGGAGGTGTGAGGATCGTCTACTCGTAAGTCTAAGATCTATAGCAACAAACAGACGTTAACATACCTGACTATTACAAGAATCCATTCACCTAGACTTGAAATGTTTTTTTGTTTGTGTCTTGACTGGAAAAAATCATTATTCAAAGTGAAAATGAGGGTTATGATTCATTTGAACAGAGCTTTTTCTGGACTGAAGCATTAATGAATTGTATGTGTTTTTGTGATGTATTTCATCTATGATTTTTATCTTTTTATACACTATTAAATCCACTGACTGACACTGAGTGTTCAAAATAATAGCAGTCCATCATCACTAACCAGGTCAATCACTGTTTTTGGTAGAAATTATATTTCTAGGCTGCAAATAATTTACTAGTAGTTGTAGTAGAATAACAGAGAACCAACAAACCCAACAGTCACGACATGCATGCTGCCGATTCTGTGTAATTGAATCATTCATTGAAAGGGGCGTGTTCAAAATAATAGCAGTGTGGAGTTCAAATAGTGAGGTCATTCATTCTGTGAAGAAAAAAAAAAGGTGTCAAACAGGTGGCCCTTATTTAAGGACAAAGGCAGCAAAAGTTGTACATGCTGGTTATAGGACATTTCTCTCTGAAAATCTGAGTAAAATGGGTAATTCTAGACATTGTTCAGAAGAACAGCGTACTTTGATTAAAAAGTTGATTGGAGAGGGGAAAACGTATAAGTGATACAAGTGCAGAAAATGATAGGCTGCTCAGCTAAAATGATCTCAAATGCTTTAAAATGGCAACTAAAACCAGAAACAAATGGAAGAAAACGGAAAACTACCATTCGAATGGATCAAAGAATAGCCAATATGGCAAAAACTCAGCCAATGATCAGCTCCAGAGTGATCAAAGAAGGTCTAAAGTTACCTGTGAGTACTGTAACAATTAGAAGACGTCTATGTGAAGCCAAGCTATCGGCAAGACGCCCCTGCAAAGTCCCATTGTTGAAAAAATGACATTTGCTGAAGAGGTTACAATTTGCCAAAGAACACATTGACGGGCCTAAAGAGAAATGGCGCAACATTTTGTGGACTGATGAAAGCAACATTGTTCTTTTTGGGTCTAGGGGCCGCAGACAGTTTGTCAGATGACCCCCAAACACTGAATTCAAGCCACAGTACACTGTGAAGACAGTGAAGCATGGTGGCGCAAGCATCATGATATGGGGATGTTTCTTATACTATGGTGTTGGGCCTATTTATCGCATACCAGGAATAATGGATCAGTTTAAATACATCAAAATACAGGTCATGTTGCCTTAATGCAGCGAAGAAATGCCCTTGAAATGGGTGTTCAACAAGACAACAACCTCAAACATACCAGTAAGCGAGCAGCATCTTGGTTACAGACCAACAAGATTAACGTTATGGAGTGGCCAGCCCAATGCCCGGACCTTAATCCAATAGAAAACGTGTGAGGTGACATCAAAAATGCTGTTTCTGAGGCAAAACCAAGAAATGCAGAGGAATTGTGGAATGTAATCCAATCGTCCTGGGCTGGAATACCTGTTCACAGGTGTCAGAAGTTGGTCGTCTCCATGCAACACAGATGTGAAACAGTTCTCAGAAGCAGTGGTTATACAACTAAATATTAGCTCAGAGACTCACAGGAAAGCTAAATCTTCAAGCATTTTTCAGTTCATACAGTACATTTTTGAGTTTGTAAAGAAAAATACAGACACTGCTTTTTTTTTTTGAACAGCCTAATATTCCCTTTTCTTCACTTTCTGTAAAATAACAAATTTGATATATTTTTCTTCATGTTTTGATTTGGAATACAATGTGCAGTGTTCCCAATGCATTTGCATGTATGGAAATAAAAGTTATTATAAGGATTTTGAGCTTTACTCACTTTTTTAAACACACTGCTATTATTTTGAACACAACTGTATATACATACACCTACGCTGTTTAAGGAATTGCATACTATATACTACATGTTGTATTCAACAACAATACAGTGCAGTATGTTGTATGTGAATGATAATGCAGTGTACTATATAGTCACATGCCCACAAAGCTTATCACTATGGATACCGTAACCTGAAGTTTATGTTATATTTTTACAGAGAAATTATTGAAATCTTTTAATACAAAAAGAGATTGTTCATGTAACATGCTATTTTTTTTTTGCTGCAAATAATCATTTGTATAGAAATATATTATTTCAAATTGTTCCATGGCTGTGTTTGTCTACATTTTCTCAGGTGTGTATTCATATTTCTGTTACTATGTACTGTATGTAAACAGCTGGAGTCCAAACTCCTGCAGAGCAGACAGCAGTAATGTCCTAATCACACTAACTGCAACCCACCATTAGACAGAAGACATTTGGCCGGATCATCTTGCATCCATACATCTTTGGTGTACTACAGACTTTTGATTTTGTCAGATACTACTTAGTACTTCAGAATCAGTATGTCAGTAGTACTGTATGTAGTAGGCCTTTTCAAACACAGTGCTGCTTCGTGAGGATAAGTGCAACAGAATGAAAGTTTTACTTTTGACTACTTACAGTCCAGCAGGCTGCTTTCTGAAGCACTAATATGCTTCTTTCTCTTCCAATCTTACCATAGTAGCATGAAGAAACTGAGAGGACATGCAGAAGCAGATAAAATAGTTTTTAGATTTCATCAGAGGAGGGAAAAGGAAGTTAAAATATACAGATTTCACATTTTTATGTTTTAAATGTGACATGAAAACAGCATACACATCAACAACAGTGTCCATCTTCTCACATCACAATTGTCATGTCCTCTCCAGGCCAGAGGAGGCCCGCGACATTTCATCTCAGATGATTGGTCGAAAATTGTACACCAAGCAGACGGGGGAGGCGGGTCGTATCTGCAACCAGGTGTTCATCTGTGAGCGCAGATACCCACGCAGAGAGTACTACTTCGCTATCACCATGGAGCGGTCCTATCAGGTGAGCATCCCAGCACATGTACTACATTTATTTTAGTTTTAAGTAGTAGTAGTGTTTGTATTTATTATTTTGTCCTGACGTAATAACTCTCTAGCTGCATCATATTGTATTATATTTGTTTTATATTTCTGGATTTTTGCCGATTCAGCAGCTCTACTGCCCAAGCCAAATTTCCCTGAGAGGACAATAGAGGATATCTTATCAAATGATGAGGGACGTTGGAATGCATTTGGTTATTTGAAACGCAGACAAAGAAGCTGTCTAGAGTCAGAACCACTCCCACTGTTTGTTTATTAATCTATTTATAATGAAATGGCACTGAACCAATTATTTAACAAATTCTTTATCGAATTTCCTAATCTATTAAAAAATAATCATTTGTTAAGCATGCTTTGCTGCTTTATTTTAGAGTCTAAACCTCTTTTAGACTAATAGTCCGCGAACGGACCGAACCCCAAACTACAATAAAACTGGAGGGTAGTGTGTTTCTCTCAGTTGTTCTGGCTCTCAAATGTTGGAAAAGTCAGCAAAACTCATTTCGCGTTAGCTGGTACAACTTCATGTGTTACTGACTCCAGTCTATTACTTCATCTCTACACAAACACACTGTGTGTGGCATTATAACACTTTTTTTTTCAAAGATTTCTAGATTAAAAGCTGAGGCAGTAAAAGGAGTGTTGTAGATGTAAAATGCGACTCGTATGCAGTGATGCAGTAGATGTGAACTGTACCAACTGTAATGGAGGAGGAGAGATTTTTAATATACTTTTAAGTAAAATACTGAGTTGTATTGAAAAGAGAATATCATAAGTATAAGCGTTGGTCTAATTCTAATAAAGTTGTTCTATACTACAAATGCTGCTGGAGTTTTTGCTGCTTATGCTGAAAGAGGCAACTAGATGGCAGCACAGGACTAAAGTTAATGATAACAGAGATAACGGAACAAAAAATAGCTGTATACAATAGCAATAAAAATAAGTGAATCTTTGGAAAGACCTGCATTTCCTTAAGACATGCTCAGACATTCATCTATGATACAGTAATGGGCAAACAATTCATTGTAAGTAATAACACCTACATCATTACCATGTTCCTGTCCGAAGTGAATACATCATTGAAACATTCAGTTAAGCTTACAAAAATATCAATAGTATCTTGTTTAGAAAAAACCTGTGAATTTTGCCACTGACACTCCACATCAATGCTAGGAAAATGTTTGTTTGTTGACTGATGAAACTAAGACTGGATAATTTGGGAAGAACATCCAGCTCTACGTATGAATTAACATCATCCAGCAGTGAGGGTCACTGAATGCAGCACCATGATTCTGAACTGCTCTCCATCATGAAGGGAAATACATTCTAAAGTTTATCAGCCACCTTTCAGGATTATGTCAGGACAACTTGTGTACCATCTGAAGCTCAGTAGAGGCTGTCTGTTCCAGCAGGACATCGAGACTAATCCAGTGTCCTCCATTAATTACCCAGACTATGGCAGCCCGCCAGAATCTAATTTGTCCCACCATAGTCTCATAATGAAGTGAAAATATTTTACAATTCTCATAACAAAAGATCTCTGATGTTACGGTTTGCATTGTTGTTTAGTCATAGGATCTCTGTAAATCCAGGCTGACCGTATGGAGACGATCAGATGTCTGTGACCTCACCAGCAGTTTAATGCAATCTTCATGACTGTATTTCTTCAATGGCAGCAAAACAATGTTATGCAAACTCCTGCAAGTGGACTAACCAAACTCTTGTGGTACAGACAGACTAATAGAATTACTGTAAACTCACTTAAACGCACAGTATATATATTTTTTCTTTTCTGCAAGACGTCTCTGAAAACAACAGCAGACAACGTCAGATCCACCACTTCCATTATTACCTTTTGCAACAAAAGCCCTAAACATATACAACTAACGTAGACATAACTCCGTAAAATAGCTTACAGTTTCATTCACATTGCATTATAGTCATGTCATATCTTTTCATTCTTGTGCAATAGCTGCAAGTAAATAAATATGACATAAATGCTAATGTTAGCTTAATATAGGGGATATGACACCATCGACAAGTGACCAAATGAAACGTAATGTTACAGTGAATAAATTAGGCATTTCTCAGAATTTAAACATTCCTGGAAACATTTGATATAAGTACAAAAGTCAAGAAAATATATAACATAGGCCTTGTTGTTTTTAACAACAACTGATACAACACTCTGTAAAGTACTGTAATTACACTTGCATTTAAAGTAATTTTTAGTGGAGTGGGAAACTTTGAACATTTGTATATATGTTCAAACTTGATGTATAGCTTGGTTATTGAGTGAAGCAGTAGAGCTTCAAATATATTTCCGTTTTTCCATTGGTCACAAAGTACGTGTCAAGTATTAGTTATTAGTAATCAACGAGGCCATTAACTCATATTTGGAACCAATATACATTTTGAGTAAAATGTTATTTTTGGTTTCTACTTTTAACAAAACTTCACTGAAATTCCTTTAATCCGACTGTCAAATCAAATAATGTAGATAATATTTCAGTATTGGACTGGTGAATAAATGGATTTTGGTGTTGATAGGTTATTACTTGTGACCGGTAACCAATCACAGAGTGCTGTGAGCGGAACATTACTCAGACGACAGAGTACTGATTGCAGACAGAGAAGCAGCTGCAAGAAGAGCATTTTTAAATTCATTTATTTCATTGGATATCAGATAAAAATACTATGGATAATTGTAAAGATCTGATCTGATAATGGTGTATCCCTAAAATATCTGCAGCGGAGCACCTTATATAAGGGATTATTACTTATACAATAAATAATACAATAATTAATTTAACAAAGCATTACTGTGCCTCCTGTGTCGTCAGAGTTTCATGTGCTTTGTGTCAGGAAAGAATCCACATTTGATTTGATGTGTAGACTCTGTAGAACGCTGCATGTTCTCTCTCCGGCAGGCTTCCTGAACGTGGACATTTCATTTTAGAGAAAAGCTTGGAAGAACTTTTCAAAATCCTCCCATGGAAATATCTTTACATTGTTCAAACATATGATGGAATTTTTTCTACGCACTTTACATGACGTTACTGTACAGGAAAGTGAATACTGAGGAGTGTGATCCCAGATGTCTCTACTTACTCGTAACCCTCCCACATAGAGCGGAGAAAACACAAACGATACTCTTCTCAGGTGGGAGTCTGTGGAACAAAGCCGCTTATTTAAAGGGGTCCGTGATCCAAAGTGCCTCTTCTGAAGAACCACTAAGCTTAAGTTACAGCTCTCTTAAGGAATCAAATACACAGCACCAAACACATTTTATAATAGCAACTGTTTTTCATCCATAAAGAAGTATTTAAAAACTCACTTAGTAATCAATTGTTTGTCTTCACTCCATACCAACCACTCCAAATCAACTATCACATAAGAGGCCTTTATTGAAGTTTTTTCCTGTGTGGGAATCAGCATCAGTTTGAAAAGGAAGAAACTGCTGGTGATAAAATAATAATTATTATTGTAAGAGGATGAGACACCAATCAAGCTGTTGACAGCGATAACTCTTTCTCAATGAAGATGTTGGCAGGATTTTCCCTACCTTTTTATAAGGGTTATGTGGAGCATCGAAGCCATTTTGGGCACCAACTAAGCCAAATGAATGTAAAATGAATGTGGAGAGCATCAAAACTAAAATGACTTTCCCAGATTTGATGGTTTCAGTTGGTCTCTGGTGAACTTTTGGCTGCTGTAGCTTTTCCAAATGCTTGTACAAAGATATGATAATAATATGATCTAAAAGGATGGGAAATCATATATTTTTTTTAATATAAAAACATAGCTTCTTGCCTCACCCATGCACCTATAAAAATGCTGGAACCCAGACAGCACCTAAGCCCTCAGAAAACGTAGGGAAAACCCTGGGTTGTTGGTTTTACACCTTACCGCATCCAGCCATATTTCACAATACTGCTCTCTATGGGTGTTTTTTTTTTTTTAAACTGAGAAAAACAAATGACAGTTTCCCTCTTGGCCTCTCCTGCTACCTGTTGACCAGCTGGTGATGGCAATTAGAACTGATTACTACGATTATTAAGAAATGCTTCCCTATCATTATAAGGCTCCACATACAAGACATTCTGGGCACCACCTAAACCAAATTAATGTCAAATGAACATGGAGAGCATCAAAACAAAACAAACTACTTTTCTCATATCTAATGGGTGCAATTGTTCTACATTGAACTGTTTTAGTGTTGTTTTTACACTTTTTTGTTTATTTATTATCTGCTCTAGGTTCTCCAAATTTGTACACAGATAAGGTAATTATGGTAATAATAATCATGTAAAATTATACTGAAATTATATATTTATTGAAAAATGTTCTTGCAAGAGTTCCCCCCACACCTCTGGCCATCTTCCTCAAACATAGGAAAACCCTTTACTATTGTTTAACCATTGTTATTTTGTGATTATTCTTTTTTTTGCTGATGATCTTCTACTTGTGCATTTTTAAATGAAGATTGTAATGATAGTCGTTAAATATTATTTGAAAATATGTGAAATAAATGGGTCGCTATCAGAAAGTATGGAAAGGTTTCTGTGAGTTTGGACTCACTTGGAGACATTTGTCGCTGAAGAGTACATTTTATCTAGAGTGAGAGAAAGCAGAGCTAGAAGGTCTAGGATGTCAGCTTTTCTAATGGACACTATGCACTGACTCAGAAAATAAAACTTTTTTTTTGTTCTACAGGGGCCTGTGCTGATTGGCAGCTCGCAGGGTGGCGTGAACATTGAAGATGTTGCAGCGGAAAATCCAGACGCCATAGTGAAGGAGCCCATTGACATTGTGGAGGGCATTAAGATGGAGCAGGCTGTCAAGGTAGAATCAATAGCAGACAAAATGAGTCCCAAAACAAAGCCCAGATGTTCCACCTGTTTGGTTTTTTTGGGCTGCAGGAGAAATCGAAAAAAGAGGAGAATGAGGAGAGGGGGTGCAGTGTTCACGTAGTGTAGTGAGCACTACACTGTCTAAATTAGAAGGGTATGTTTTTATATGTCACAAGGAAAGTTCATTCTAAACAAGGCTCAAGGCATCTTTGTGTTTTTTAAGACTTCACTCTCTCCATCCAGTATTTCCCCTTGAATTCTTTTTTTTTTTTTTAGCAGCAGCAGGGTAAAATTTGGTTTTGTTGTGGGGTACCTTTTTGGAGTTGTCAGGGGGTTGCATATGATACACATAAAAAAAAATTGTTAATTGTAATTATTTACATTTACACAAATAACTGTCTGGTTTCTTTTAACTTTCACCCAGGACCAAAAATCAGCCTTTAACGTTAAAGAAATAATGATTTGACATTTATTGTGATAATTAACAGTATCAACTGATGTGAAATTGATTATTGTGACAACATTTTTCATCGTATTGCCCAGCTCTAAGTGTGACATAAATGCTTTACTTTAAAGCAAAAGTGAAAATTTGTGGAAATCCAGATGGTAGACACAGCAGTAACATTGTAGCCAGAAACCCAAAACAATGAGCTGAAGCTCCTTATAAAGTTTTGTCTGTTTTTCCAAGTTTGACTGATGGTTTTTTACAAAATCAGCATTTTCTTTATGGAAAAGAAAAGAGTCAGTGAACCAGGGCAGCATGCATCAGTCAATCACATGCATTAGAGGCAAACTTATTAACTTATTATTTTACTTTTTAGTCATTATTTGAGTGCCATGATAAACTTAACATCAGATATGTCCCATAAACTAATGATTAACTTAAAGTTTTTAGCCTTTTGACTAAAACCTTCCTGCTACTTCAGCTTTAAATCCCCTTTGCCTTTTCGTTTTTCCACCTCATCTGAACAAGCAGGTAGATTAGCCAAATTCCAACTGTGACATTTAAAAAAATGTGGTGGCTTTGAAAATGTAATTCTTCCAGCTGAGGAAACAGCAGACTGGTTCTCCTTTACTGTGCATTGAACTGTTGTGACTCTGATGTTTGAGATCAATTTAATGAAATGCAGAGGACAGAGGGCTGGAAGCTACAGAGCACATGTCTCTACAGTAGTTTTACAGTGTAATCACCTGGATTTCCAGATGATGATATACTGTATATCATTATATAGCAATTTTTTAAGAAAATGAATGAATTGTTTATACAAAATGACCACAAGAAGGCCCTATTTCTTATTACATTTTGAATTATATACTTGAAAAATAAAAGGTACTTACTCATATTTTGTTATTTTTTTGTCCTTCTATTTAGAACCTTTTGTGTAAATGTTCAATTAGGTATGTAACAAAGCTGTTGACTTTAGGGCTAGCCGATACGGCCCAAAATGTTCTCATGGTAAAAATGTTTGATAACAATAAATGGCAAATAACTATTTAATTCAAGTTTAAAGGTTGATTTCTGTCCTTGAGCGAAAATTGAAGATGGTTATTTGTGATTTAAAACCTTTCTTAAGGTCAGAAGGTGACAAACACTTGGATGACATTTTGGAAATATACAGGTAGAACATTCAAAACAATTCTAATGATAACGATGAGAATAATATTGGCGTATCCCACAGGTCTCAGTTGGAAAATGTTCCATTTGGAAAAAACACCCTAATTCAGAATATATAAACAGAATATGCTGTTTACTTGGCACCTGTCAAAGTCAGAATAATGTCATATTTGGAATAACAGTGGAACATTGGTGTACATGTGTGTGGGTTTTTTTTTTTGTGCGATAAAATGTTGTGCTGTGTTACTGCAGGTTGCTCAGAAGATGGGCTTCCCTCCAGCGCTCATAAATGAGGCTGCGGAGAACATGATCAAACTGTACAATCTATTCATCAAATATGATGCCTCCATGGTCGAGATCAACCCCATGGTGGAGGACTCCTCTGGCATTGGTACGTACTTACACACAAAGAGAGGCATGTAATGCAAGGCAATGAAACGGCAGGGAGGCAGATACTATCACTGGTCCCATGTTAACGAGTCTATCCTGAACTCCGGTCAAGTGGAAACACTCAGTCAACACACATTCTATATTTAGTAACTTAATTATGGCACAGTCAAGTCATTATCCCTTTAGGTGGATACTTTAGTAGATCTGTCACTCAGGCATATTTTAGTCACTTTTAACATTTTTCTCTGTAACTGCTGGTGTGAAGTTCATCTTGAAATTCTCTTCCTTTTTTCAGATACTGAGCACTGTTTTGCAAAAAAAGTTGAACTAACAAAAGACATAAATTAAATAGGCATAATATGACCAGCGCTACACGATTTGGTGGAAAAAGTCAAATTTCAATCAGATCAGTCAAACTTTACTTACAGACTCTAGGTCCAGGTAAAGATGGATGGACAAGACACTCATAATAAAAGTGCAAAGGAAAGCACAATGATAAAAAACATTAAAAAACATTCTACAAAAGACAACTGATATCCAATATCCCCATAGCTGGGACTGGTATTGTGTAGCACTGAACCTTTTATTTGACAGGCACATGATGATTTCTTTTTTAGAGTCATTAAGCTGGCAGATACATTTTAATCAGAACAGATTTCATTTTCTGAATTGACTCTTGCAGTAACAAAAATTTCACTCAAACTACACCATGTAGGTCTATTCAAAAACAATCTCATGTCATCATTATAGGCTACTTTATGTTTCTGTAAATTGAGTTTACTATAATTTGAGTGTGCAGTATAGAGTGGTGTTCAATGTACTCTGAACAGAGACACCTTCACGCCATCTGTACATGCCTTAAATTTGTGTGAGAGAATGTTTTGCTTGTACATACAACATGCAGCACTGCCTATTAAGATCATCATCAACTGTCATTTGTTCTGTAATAGAATTTCCAACATATGTGACATTATTACAGACAGTGAGATTATTATATGACAATTTAAAAACAGGAAACGTTGGGTATCTCCTTTTTAGTTCTACAGATCATTACTACACTCTCACCGGCATTGTATTCAATATCATGTTCCACACCACCCTCAGAACATACATTAAGGAGCTGCTGGAGACCAGCACTACTGGGATTGAGGACCACCAGGTCGTCTGCATACATAATATGGTTCACTAAAATATTACCAATCATGCATCCAGTTTTACAAGCCTTCAATTGCTAGGATAGATCATCTATATAAAAATTATTTATGTGGGTAATTATGCAATTATATGTTTAATGAATTGCTTATAAAAGAAAATGCACAGATTACTGATCATGATGAAAGGCAAACATAAAAGCTTAAACTATTATAAAAAAGAATGTGTTGCTGTTGTGTGACTGGCACTGCAACTATTTGTCTTTTACTTTTGCACTGAAAACAATCGCCTGCTGTGCCTGAAACAGTGCTAGGAGAGCGGTTAGACTGAGCTAAAACAACAGTTGCAGCTAGAAAACCAAAACAGCGGGGTGAAATTAGCTAAAATGCTGCAGTGAAGTTGAGAGAACTGAAGAATTGCTTCATCTATTTTACATGGAAAATTGTCCGTGATTTGGCCACATGTGGAACTAAATATCAAATTACTAATCAGTAGAAGTTGGAATGGTATGGAAAGTGTGCATAAAAACAGAAACCAATTATTTCTAAAGATATTTTGACTTGTTTTTGATTGCAGACAGTATGAACACACACACATTTCCACTGTGTGAGACACATCACACAGTAATTCTGTACTTCACCATAGAAAGTGAAATATTCAATTCAGTTTTATTTATATAGGCCAATATCACAAATGAAGATTTGCTTCAAAGGGCTTTACAGTCCGTACAAGGTACAACACCCTCTGTCCTTAGACCCTC
>JAPQRN010000015.1:354984-368502 GCA_037367275.1 Coranthus polyacanthus | reverse complement strand
ACTGGAAGACACAAGTTAGTAACATGTAATGGAGACATATGTAGTACATGGAGAGAGAGACAGAAAGAGATAGAGGAGAGATGCTCGATGCTTCACCAACCTAACTATACAGCCAACCCTAAATATCCAAATCCCTTCCTATCTTCCACATTGTTTTAAACCTTTCAGTGATTTTTCTCATGCAATTGAAAAATCCTCGGCTGATCTTTGCTACCAGACCTTTCCCAGATGCTGCTTTTGTACCAAATCATGATTAAAATCACCTGCTGCCATTTCATATCACATTATTATTCACAGTTTTTTCCAGTACCAACTTTTTTTTGCAATGCGTTGCAGCCTGAAAGTGAGGTTGACCAGACAAAACATGAAATCTCTTGTGTTTATGTTGTATGTTGAAAAACAAGTCGGAGTACATTTAGAAATTACTGCTTTCAGTTTGTATGTGCATTTTCCATACTGTTCCAACTTCTTCTGTTTTGGGGTTGTATTTTTGGCTAAAAATGTAAACAATATATCATAAAATTCCTACTTTTTAAACCAATTTTGTACATCAAGGCGGGCACATTTTGCCCTCGTTTGGGCATTGGTGTAATCAAATTGTTTCAAAAAGCCAGTCAGAGGAATGCTGTAAGAATGTAGGACTCGACATTCTTTCACAGGATTTTATGTGTTTTTTTTTTTTTTTAATGGGTCAGCTGTAGAGAACTAATGAGACGGGACACAGTGTCTTCATTAATAGGTTGTGAGCTGGACTCGACCTGCTCCATGAGTACTCTGACCTTTTTGCTTTTTTTTTAGTTTTCTCAGCCCTGAGGAGCCTGGAAGTACCAGTAAACGGATAATTAGAGAAAATGTCAGCTCCTTGGCTCAGTTCACCTTCAGCAACATCTCCTGTTTGTCAGTCACTTGTTTATGATAATTACATACAATAACTCGAAGGGCCCTCAGAGAGTACAGAGCCGTGCTAAGGCCAATAGTCCACTCTTCTTCTCGTGTCACAAAATTATTAAACCACAAATTATGAGCTGTTTTCCTCCTTTTGTCAATTGGTGCCATAGGTAACTGTTACCACAGTAACAAAGGTCTTAAGCCCAGTTCAGGCCAAAGATTTGTGACGATACGAGTTGTTTGTTATTATTTGCAACGCTCCTGTCTGCATGGTTTTGAAACCATTTCAGACTAATGCGACGAGACAGTGTATTGCTTCAAAAGCAACAACTCTCTGTTCTTCTGTTCTGACAGAAAACTTTTCGTGCAGTTTTTGTAGCTGGATACAGGCTACTATGTTGCATCTTAATATATGAACGAGAACAGTAATATGGAGTTACTCATACAGCTACACTTCTGGAATTTATTGACACAGCAAAAGCATTAAAGAAAAAAACAAAAGGGTTGAGAATTTCTCCCGTCTGAAAACACTTCATTTTTGTTACTTTGAGCAGTTGTTATTTTCTGCAAATAAATGCTTCAAATGACAATGTTTTTATTTGGAATTTGGAAGAAATGTTACCTTCCTGTAAATGGTAAAACCAGTGGTCTCTTAATTTTTTCCACAGCTGTATAAACTACACGACTTAACATTCAGAGCTTTTCACTGAACTCAATAAAATAGCTTACAGCTCTAACCACATCATGTTTAATGATATGTATTCATGTTATATAATTTAATTATTGTAAAAAAAGCTCTAACACCATATGACACCACTGACAGTGAATTAATTAACAGATGTCTCTGAATTTAAACATCGTTAGAGAGATTTCATATAACATAAGTACACAAGACATGAAAATATATAACATAGGCCTAGATGTTGATAATTAGTTGATCCAGAAATGCTACTTGCTGTGGGTTCAAAGCTGCAGGAGGTGGAAATCAGAGGGAAAAAAGCTCTCCTGTTGGTCCAAGTCAAAAGGCTAAATATGAACATAGATGACCTGATGCCGATTCAAGCTGCTTCGGAAAAGTGAAGCCAAAATATAATGGCTATGAGAGCAGTCATGTTGCCCAGTGATGTGTAATTAAAGTATTTCACCTCCCACCTCTCTAAAAACACCTGTGATTAGCTGTTATCTATGCCCAAAATCTACTCCATGATCTTGCTTCATGGGGTAGATTTTCTCCAACCAGTAAACAGAGTCAAGAGAAGGTGCAAAAGTCTTGTGTCCTCTCAGACCACTTGTATTATAATATGCTGAAAGGTAATTATGGAATTTTTCCCCAATGACACCAAAAAAAGTATTATGCTCTGAAGCTTTGCATAATGGTGCTGACAGTCTGACAGATAGACCACAGCTTATAATAAATGGAAAGGGAGCCAACAGGTCCATGAAGAAGATGTATTGTGTAGGCTGGTTAAGAATGGGTGTAATAAATAAATCAAAGTAAATCCAGAATGGTCCTCTATTTAGTATTGATGTGAATTTAAGCAAGTCTAAGTAGGTCTCAGGTTACGGCAGAAGCAAAACAATGCTGAAAACTTAAATCACATTTCTCTACATGGGCTTATTAATTCTTCAGTGCATAGGAGGTGAAACCGTTAGCAGATATAGGTTGAAAATGTAATTAAAGCAGCTGTCCTTGAAGATCTGAATATCGCCCTGTTGTTGAACTGAAGTGGGCTTTCCAATATGTCATGAGAATATTTGGAAAGAGGATAATTGACTCCATCTTGGCTTCCAGACAAAAGAATGTAACCACTGTGACGGCTGCACAAATAGCCACCACAGATGGTGGCTATGAAATCTGCAGAAGGATGCTGGAAGCGAAGCCGCTCTAATGCCAGGATCTCACATGTCTGCTTATTCAACAGTGATGTGCATGGACGCCAAGATCAACTTTGACTCCAATGCAGTATACCGCCAGAAGAAGGTGTTCGACATGCAGGACTGGACCCAGGAGGACCCCAGAGACCGGCAGGCAGCCAAAGCAGATCTCAACTACATTGGCCTGGACGGAACCATCGGCTGCCTGGGTCAGTGCACGGCATACACAGTAAATGCCACAGAAAAAGAACAGGAGGAGGAATTAGTTGGAGTGTATTAGATCAAAATTGTCAACACTGAGCATTTGTTGACATTAGCTGACTGCATTTCTAAGCTAATGGTATACTAGTGTTGCAGCTGTAGAGGAGCACAGGAGAGGCAGTGAAGAACTCTGGAGTGAGCGTAAGGATTTTTTTTCTGCAAAAACAACCAGAGTTCTCTAGAAATCATAGTACAGGTTGGTATCATGGATGTAGGCAACCGAGAGAGTCGTTGGCTGAGAAATGGAGTTAGCCAACATCAACAAACAACCAGCTCCCAATACACAATAGATTTCAACACAAACTTCATATAAGCACATGATCTTGAGACAATAGAACAGAATAAAATAATTGACTAAAGTCGTTGGTTCCTGTTGAACAAGATACATTTCTTCGCAATATGTGATATTATGACAATGCTTTAGCTCTGTACCAAACGTGCTTTAATATATGGATAATTAATCCTGTACATGTTTTAAAACCATATCAGTAAGGTGCATCCTGGGTAGCAGTCCCTTGTGCATTACAAGATGATGTGGTAAAGATGCTCTGACACACAGTCTCCTACTGGCCATCAGTGAAATTACATTCCAGACCTTTTTCCATAAGGGAGGTCAAGAAAGAGCTGTGGACCTCTCTAGAATCTTCTATCTTTAACAACACCAAGAAACTTATTACAGGACTCTAACTTCCTTCTTCTAGCACTCAATTTTCTTTCCTTTCATGGCAGCAGGCATTACAGATCGTGTTTTTCAAACGTTTGTATAAAAATGTACCTGAATCGTGGTTGTCTGAGTGACCAATGCACTTTGTCTTTGTCCAGTCAACGGAGCAGGTCTGGCCATGGCCACCATGGACATCATCAAGCTCCATGGTGGCACACCAGCTAACTTCCTGGATGTGGGAGGAGGAGCCACAGCTCATCAGGTGACTGAGGCCTTTAAACTCATCACCTCGGACAGGAAGGTAAGGACACAGTGGCGGCTGCTGCTGCTGAGGATGAAGGACCGTGCTCCCAGTCAATACACATTAATTTGAAATACTGTGTGTGGGTGTTTGATTTTAAGCGTGTGTGTTACGCTGCTGTTTTTCAGGTTCAGGCCATCCTGGTCAACATTTTTGGAGGTATCATGAGATGTGATGTTATCGCCCAGGGTATCATCATGGCTGTGAGGGACCTGGACCTCAAGATCCCCATCGTAGTACGGTTACAAGGTAACACATAAGCTGTGTTGACACCCCTATAACATCTACTAGGGCTGTGCAAAATGTTCAAAATCTCACATCCTGTAATAAGTATTCTCATACCCAGATAATGATATCATGTTATGTAACATATCATGTTATGTATCATTATCTGGATATATCCATATCCATAAGATGATATAGCATATTTTCTGTAAATTCAGTGAATTGTGTCTATACAATGACCACATGGAAAGTCCTATTCCTTATTTCATTTTGAATTATATCCCTGCCAAAGAAAAGGTTCTTACTCATATTTGATTATTTTACTCTTTTTATGCATAAACTTTGTGCAAATTTTCAACTACGCATGTAACAAAACATAAAATACCAATGTGTAAAATATAAAAAAATGTAAACACAGAACAAATATTGGCCTGAATTGGACCCTGTCTGTACTGTGTGACATGATTCTTGCATAGGTGGTAAAAGACGAAGTTAATGGTGTTTGAGTCTGTTGTGAGGGAAAGTCTCAAAAATATTGGTGATTGGTGATGAGTTTGATTTTTGACACAATGAATGAAACAATAGAGCATGATGTATATTGTCATATCACACTTCCCTAATATATACAGTTTTTTGGGCCATTACGATTCTCTTGACCCCCTCATATACAACACACATTGCACAGATCTTATACAGCCTATACCCCCATAATGATTCATCCAGTCCTTCCTGTTACCATGAAGTACAGTATTACCATCAGGTGTTTCCCTGCTAAATACTGTCTTGATAGTCTGTGTTTTCTAAACAGAACAGCTCCAGGAATAGACAGAGAAATTCTCACCCCTCTTGTTTGTTTTTTTTGTTTTTTTGTTTTCACTGTTACCAGAAGTGGAGCTGTAGTAAATAACTCACTGTGACTGTCCTCAGTCATATTTGAAGATGCTACAAATTATATCCAGCTACAAACAGTAGTAGTTAGAACAGAAGTACAGACAGTTGCTGCTATTTAAACAATACACAGTCTCATCTCATTGCTTGGGTCTGAAAAAAAGACGGGAGCGTTGCAAGTAGTTGCAAGTTGCAACTTGACTTGACACACTTCTTTGGTCTGACCTGGTCTTAAGTCATCAGGTGACAGAAACTGATGTCTTATTTTGGAATGAAATCTTTCCTCACTCTGTGCGAGGACACAGTGTGCGTAAAGCAGGTGCACTCTGTAATATTTTATCAGTCTTCCCCAGCGTGTTCACCTGTGTGTTTAAAGATAGAAGATTTACAAGAATATCTGTCATCTGTTGTAATCTCCCAGAGGCCAAACAGTCAGAACACCATGATATTCTGACTGTCCTATAGTCCAGGATCAGAGGAGATTGGCAGTAGAGGAAAGGGCACAAGGTCACAAAAGTGAAAAGGCTTCATTCTTTACAGAGGGGAACATGCTGTGGAAATGTCATTACAAGCTTTGTATTCACTCATCCAGGTTATAGGACCTGGACTTGCCATTGACATACTGGAGACATTTCCTCACTCAGTTATCTGAACTGACAGTGTTAACTTCAGCGTGTCTTTGAATATTTTTTTTGCTAGAGCACAGCTCAGGTGTAAACACTCTTATGGGCTGACAAAATAATAAAAATATATTAGCTCCAGCTGTTTTTTTTTTTTTTGTTTTTTTTTTTTTCTTTTTATATTCAATCCAAAAAACTCCACCTTCTGTTAGTCCTAGTCATTTCCCTAAAGATCCAGCTTCCAAATATAAATGTCAGGTGATAGACGTACCTGAAAATTCACTGGTCTGCCTTCCACAACAACACACATTAACATTTCTATCTCACAATCAAGTGGACACTTTGCCATGACACCATTTTTGTTTGTCCTTTTAGGAACGAGAGTAGATGACGCCAAAGCTCTGATCGCTGCCAGTCCGCTGAAAATCCTGGCCTGTGACGACCTGGATGAAGCTGCCAAAATGGTACACACTTAAACTGCAGCCATGTCTGTTTACAGGTGTTGGGCAGTAGTACTGCACAGAGAGACGTACGTTACATGGTGTTTGGTTTGGGATGAAGAGCTAGAGAGATGTGAGGCCTCCATGGATGCTTAAAGTGTAACTTTACCCCCTTTCTGAGTTGAACTCCAACCCACTGCATGATTCTAATAACTGCAACGTCAGAAAGAGGCTGAGACGGAGGTGATGAGTGGCTGAATGACCAGGTGTGGATGTGAGACAGGATCATAAGACACCTATGCAGAACCATATGAGGCTCTGAAAGGGTTAAAGCAACAATTAAACTAGTGTAAATGTGTGTGCACATAGTACTAAATATTGTTTATTTTTTATTTCATGCATTCTTCTTCTTAGTCAAGACCTAAAGTATACACTACCCACAAAACAACTTAACCACCAGTATTGTAAAATCAGATGAGCAGCTGATGTAGCCTCAAGTGGAGAAATTAAAGTGATTTGAAACACTAAAACATGTTTTTTTGAGCTGTAAACAGAACTTCTATATATAGCGTACACTTAAATGAGTATTGATTTTTTTTTTTTTTTAGACTGGCCTTTCTAGGTGGTAAAACCAAAAACGCAGGTTTTTGTGCAGGTTATATTGTAAGATATAATATATTATAAGATATATTATATCTTATAATATATTGCTTTATTTGACAGGGACAGTGCTCATGAATCAACAGAAACATAAAGAACTGCAAATGAGCCTGCGTTAGCCAACAGGGCTAATTTTCATCTCTCGTCCCTGGCTTGAACTCCTGATGTTAAGGCAGACGAAAAACAAACAATCTACAACAAAATGAAGAAAAAGAAAATATCACATGAACAACTGATCATTAATAAAAACACTAAAAAAGCTGACTAGTGACAGAATGGTAGGTGTTGATTTCTCTAATGTGTTCTGATAATAAATGCCATTCTTTGGATGTTGTTATCGAGAATGCTGATTGGCTAAAAAGAACAAAGGACTGATTCAAAAACAAAAAAACAAAAAAATTGAAGCAACTCGTTTAAAGCCCTTCAACAATCCTTAAATCTTTCAAGGTCTCCAACATAAGTTGGCTTCAACCAATTTTGGTGGAAATGAGGAGGGACACCCAACTCTGATAAAGCCATAATCTGGGACTGAAGATTCATTTTATCTTAAGGAGTAGACCATGTCATGTAGTTGTACTACAACTACTAATTAATTAATTGTATTGTTTGTATTGTCTTTTTGCAGGTTGTGAAGCTTTCTGAAATCGTCTCTCTGGCTAAGGAAGCTCAAGTGGACATCACTTTCCAGTTGCCCATCTAAGAAACCTCAACCTTGACCTCTGCAACCCCCATCACCCCTTCTTTTACATTTGCCGGGCACGTTCACAGCAGCCCTCCACTCCACTCCACTCCAAACATGGAGACAGCAAGACGAGCCTCTCCCCTCAAAGAGGAAATTACATTATTGTCAAAGTCCTTAGATCTTCCCTTTTCATCTTTCTTTCTCGGTGGCACAGTGGCACGACTCAATACAGGATTCCAACATGACACTAGCACCTCTTTTTCTTGTCTCATCCATAGATCTCCCTCCACGTTTCCTCAAACCTACAAATGTTTATTGCACTTAAGTTGAAACGCACAAAACTTCACCCTCAAATCCCCCACTCCTCCTTTCACCTCCACACTCTGAGTCTGTCAACTGCAGACTTCTTCAGTAAAAAAACCTTCTTTTACTTTGGTAGACCTTGTGTGAGTGCTGGTGAATCTGCTGTAAAACAGTGCTGTTATATCAAGTTAGTGCTGAACTGTAAAGGCATCAGAAAAAAGATTGTAATACAGCTAGTTTTCATAAATACAAACACATAGTTTTGCATGAGCCCCTGTTCAGTGTGCTATCTCTAAATAGGAATGTAAAAAAATAAAGAATGGACTCGTTCTGTCTTTGTTCAAGTATTTCATCAGACAAAATGGCTAAAACAATACACACTAAAACCACGCTGAGCTGTGTGCTTCAACTTTGTCCTTAGTAACTCCTCCTTAAGAACAGTAAACCGCTCCACTGCACTGATTTAATAATAGTGTTCTGACAAAGAAATAGATTCAGAGCATGTGGTTTTTCTTGCTGCGGGTGTTTTATGTCTTTACCTCCTGCAGGCACACGCTTTTACCAGCCTTTTATTCCGGCTAATATGACAGATGCAGGGTTGCTTCCTGTTTTCAACTGGCAGGACAGGATGATAATGACAAGACCAACAATCAGCATCAATTTCCAGTATTAATGTATTTCGAGATGAGGCTGAACTCATCGTTACCTGTGGAGATGGTTTAACTGAGTTGCAACAGGTTCCAACAGTCGCCCCATTTAAACTTTGACCTGAAATTGTAAATTACCAATTACCTCCAGCAATATCTGAACACACATAGTTAAGGTTTAGTGTGCCCAGGTTTCTAGATATGTCTACACTGTAAAACAATAGAGGATGCGTTTAGTTTGTGCAAAAAAAGAGAAACAATCATCTGCGTATTCCTTACTGGCAGCCAGACAGAGCCTTGGCAGATAGCCAAAGAATAGAAACAGTTTCTTTAAAACACATTGGAAAGGTTTTAAAGGTTCAATGCTGTCCATCACTACAAACTAACTTTCAATCGCCTCCATCACTGTGGAAGATATGGGACCTGATAAACAGAGACGGATATCCAAAACCTGCCCTCATAAAACTGAAGCTGTCTGATACAGCTAGAGGGAAGTGGGAAAATATTCTCTCCTTAATGGGTGAAAAGGCAGTGAACACACACATAGTGGGTCTCCCCACAAGTATTAGAATAATGAAAAATGCATGTCCCTCGGCTCGCTTTAATGTGAAGAAGACTACTAGCAAATAACATGGATGTAAAGATAAAGATGCACACGGAGCAATTTGGTTTTGTCTGGGCGATGTAGCCAAAAATGTTATCTTTAAGAAGCCAGGTGGTTATTTGTGGTTTAAACTACTCATAAAGACGCAACAAGATGAAAATGACGTAAAAGATGTGACAAGATGCATCCGTCTGATTTCATTATTTACAGCTGCTTCTTTTTTTTTTTTTTTTTTTTTTTGGCTTATTTTTTGTTTTGATTTAATTTTGGCTTTATTATTTTATCTCCCAGCCCTAGTTTTGATGTGTATAGTTAATTTTGATCAGCCACAGCTAATGAAATGATCGAAAGACAAAATGCTTTCAAACTCCAGCTGTAGCGTGTGAGGTTCAGGCTGGTTACACTAGTGTAAACAAAGAGATGGCATGCCTTATACCTCAACACTGAGCAGGTTGCACATGTTTGTCTAAACTCTTCCTCCTTCTACATGTGGAACTGGGCTCATTGATCAACGCATTGCTCCGTGTGAACATTGGTGAATGAGTTTATCGTTCCACCTCAGCTTGTGAGAAGCCTTGTGTGGTCACACGAAACAGAGGTGATACATCCCCTCTGGTTATTTTAAAAAAAAATGTATTTTTATTTTGAAATAATTTTGAATTATTCAGTGTCTCCGGTTGTGGAGCTCCTCTTTTATATCCAGGGAGAGGCCCCCAGGGAGGAACACTTAGACTGCAGTCAACTGAAGTTGTCAGCGCTGTGTGATTTCCTGCTTTCACTTTGTTACGTCTTGTCTCCTGCTCTGTTGGATTTAAAAAAAAAAAAAAAAAAAATCCCTCCCATTTGCTCCAGAAAATGCTCGTCTGTTCTTCTCCCAGATGAGTTTTCTGCAGCAGCATGGGTGCACCTGACTGTGTGCACATAAGCATCTTTTCTTGCCGCCTTCTCACTTTCATCACAAAGTTGGGATAGGTCTAATTTTTAAAGGGGCAAACTGGATACTGGTGTGTCTATTTTATATTTCATTTCACAGCTATTAGGTCTGGAATCCATAAGTAAAACCTAAAAGTGTCATGTTGGATGCAGCCACTGTTGAAGTCCCAGATTGCACTGTAAATTCATCCCTTTCTTTTTAGGGGTTTCTCACCCTTTGGAAGTTGAAATTTACAAGAAAAGGATGTGTCCCCTTGATGTAAAAATTGGCTGCTTAAGGGGCTTTTACAGTGGTTGCAGCTGTATTTTAATCTGCTATAATGCCACACTGCCATACAGCAAATCTTGAGGGGGGTCCTCTGTGTCCTTTCATCACAACGGTATCAAGTTACTGTAGTTGTTCCTCATTTCCTTCAGTCTACTCCACCTTGAGCGCTCCAAACACAAGCAGACATTGTGAGTTGTACGTCATTTATTATATCTTGTAAATAACCAAACTGATGTTCTCGCTCTGTAAAATATTTATGCTCCTCTCCTGGAGTACAATAAATTAAGAAAAAAAAAATAAACATGGAGAACACGAATAGTTGTTTGTTCTTTTTGCCTTTTCTTTAGCTGTTCTTGCTGCTTATTGAACAAGTAGCGTCATCCATAAGTCTGCCATCATGTCGATCTGGAATAGGGGTAAACGCTTTCTGAGTGGTTTGGCTAGTTTGTATTTCTTTCTAATGTCTGGACTTTGACTGGGCCTCCTCAAAAGGAGGACTTTTCTTAATTTCAAGACTTTCTGAGGTGGATTTACTTTCATGTGTCTTTATCACAAGGCTAGTTCAACAAAGCCAGGATCTCTTCCTCTTTCCCTGCTCGACAAAACCAAACGTTGTCACTTTAAGTGGTATCACGAAGTGGTTATCAAGTCACAGTGCTTACAGTTGTGTAGGCCGTTCTATTAATGTGGTGCTCTCATGGTATGTAAGACAATTGGAGCCTATTCTTATTGTATCCACACACCACAGCTTGTGGGATCTTCTAGGAGAATTGACTGGTCAGCAGGTGTGCTTTTAGATGTTTTGATCCTCTATCTTAAAAATAACCTCAACAAGTTAGGTTTGTTACCACAGAGATTTACCCTGGTAAGAAGTAAAGTACCTTGATACCAGAAATCCCAGGCTGAACCCGAAGTTAGCTCACTATTCTTTAATCCTGCCTCGTGATCTAGGTCCTGCTGGAGCAGACTGTCTCTACTGAGCTTCAAATGATGGGCAGCTACCCTGACATAATTCTGTAAAATAGCTGATAAACTGTAAAATGTATTTCCCTTTGTGATGTTGAGCAGTCCAGAATCGTGATGCTCCATTCACTGCACCTCATTGCTGGATGATGTTGCATCTGGAGGTTCTTCCCACACCATTGAACCTTAGTTTTGTCAGTCCTCTATACATTTTTGCAGTGTCCATGGGCTCGTTGGCAAACTTCAGGCTGTTAATGAGGAGCAGTGGCTTCCTCTGGCCATGCACACCATGCCCAGGGCAAAAGTTTAACCCAGGTCCAGAAGCATCAGTAGAGTGGGTTTATTTTATTGCTGGACATATTTACTTTTTTAAAACTTATTATTTTCTGGTGAATCTTTAATGCCAAGTAACGTGAACAAAAAAGTCAAATTTCAAAACACGGGGGAAGATATACTGGCAAAAAATGTATCTGAAATATATAGGTGTAAGTGTAAGATTTTTGGCGATTCACACAGATCTAACTGCATAAATGGCATAAAATATTCATAATTATGCTTTCGCTACTGTATAATCACCTGAAAATAACAGTCAATGTGTTCCCATTACCTTAGAATAAGCAGTTTAATAAGCATTTATATCTACAAAGGGACTGGGTATCTGCTGTTTCTACAGTAGCTCAGCACTCATTATTTTTTACATTTTACAGCCGCTGGTAACCAGCGTTAAGATGCTTTATCATCGTCTAGAGCAGTAGTTCCCAAACTTTTTCAGTGCAAGACCCAAAAGATAAGTGTTGAAATTACGTAATAAAATGGCATCTTTTACATTGTTTTCATCTTGCTGTGTCTTTTATGTCGTTTATGTCTTTTTGGTCATGTTTGTCTTTTATGTTGTTTTCGTTTAGTTAAATCTTTTACATAATTTTTGTCTTTTAATGTCATTTTCGTCTTGTTGGGTCTATCACGTCATTTTTGTACACTGTTGTCGTGTTTTTACGTTAATGTAGTTTTTTTTATGTCGTTGCATCTTTTCCATGATTTTCATCCTTTTATTTCTTTTACCACTGAGGCCTCTCCTCTATGGCTTTGGTGAAGCCAACATTTCTATATTCCAGAGAACTCGCTACTCTTATGTATTTTACGCTGACAGTTGGCAACCCAGTAAAAACAGCTCCGCAACCCATTTTGGGTCCCGACCCTAAGTTTTGGAAAGGCAGTTAATATCTCTAATGGGGACCTGAACCTGATGCTGTTTTACGCTGCTGTGGAAAGAGTAGACATTTTTCCAAGTTTCCATGTCGAACCACGGAGTAGAGCAGTAGAGTCATGTCTGACGGAATCTGATCAGCGATCAGTAATTACAGCTGTCAATCATGCACTACCTGTCTGAAAACACCTGTGATTAACCAAGGTAGATTTTCTGCTCAATAACTCATGTACTGCAGGTTTACTGCAACCAGAGACTTCACTGGGTTTTGTTGACTGTTGTGTTTGAGGTCCAGACCTCCAGACATACAGTTGAGGACAAAATTATATGGACAAAATTAGTTTCTTCAAGATTTTCCCAAGTACTTTTTTAACAGAGCAAGGAAGTTTTAACAGAGCATTTCTGAACATACTATTTTTCGTTAGAAGGCACAAAATATTTATATTTTCACACCAAAACATAATTATTTAAGGAAAAGCTAAAACATTATTATTAGCCCCCTTTAAGAAATTACCATTTATTAAGTCATCGCACAAGCCACTTTTGTACAGTGATGTGCTTTAACTCCACAGGTGATGTGCTTGAAGGTGATCAGGTGACATAGGTGATTTCACTCAACAATTAAGTTAAAACATGGTATAAAAGCCTCAGTATGGGTCATTGAGCTGTCAGTTGAGAAAGCACCATGCCAAAAACGAAGGAAATCAGTTTGGACCTGAGAAAAAGAATTATTGATGCGCACAAAACAGGAGAAGGATATACAAAGTTATCCAAGCGTTTCCAAGTGTCAAGAACTGGAGTGAGAGGTATAATCCAGAAATTCAAAGACAGACACACAGTGCAGAACAAGCCTGGCAGAGGTAGGAAGCGGAAGATTTCAAAGACACTGGAAAGAAAACTAGTGAGAGATGTGTCTAAAGACCCCAGAACAACTGCCAATACACTGGTGAATGACTTGGACACATCAGGAATCATAGTCTCTAAGAAGACCATCACTAGAGCTCTGCACAGAAATGGAGGTTGCAGACCAAGAAAAACTCAAGAAAAGACACCTTCAAGCCAGACTTAAGTATGCTCGGTACAACCTGG
>JAPQRN010000015.1:343356-354884 GCA_037367275.1 Coranthus polyacanthus | reverse complement strand
AAGTTTCCTCCACAGTTCACTACATAACAGTTGGCTTGATGCGTAATAAGTAAAAATTCCACATTCTACAAGTTCGTTTGGGGATGTTCTTGATTCAATAATACCATTGTTGTGATGTTTCTATGTAAGGCAAATTTTCCAGTTACACTACACAGTCATTTTATTTTGATGCACACATCAATCTGCAGTAGATAAAACAATTCTCAGAAAAAGGATACAAAGTAAACACTCATAAATGCAAAGTGTTTGTTTGGAGAGGTCTGAACGCAGACACACTAATGGAGGAAAATTTCAAACAGACTCTGTTTGTAATAACAGGTGGTATGAGTAGGTTTTAACACAGTCTCAAGTTGGGGTCAAAATGAGCACCAAAACTGCACTGCATGTGCATTCCAAACACACTAACCTGCAAATAGACAACAAAATAAGAATATTGTTACAGTGTTACATTGTTATTGTTATATTGTTATATATTATTTTCAAAATGAAAACAATAACTCAACAATATTCTTGTACAACAGGTTCTAAGTACCTCTGTGATCATTTTTAAGTTGTTTTACTGCAGCATTTTTAAATAATTACAACAGGATAATTAGAAAAATTCTGGCCCTTGAACAAATGTAGTTGATAACCCTCGATCTGCAGTTAATGGCAGATCAGAAAATGAAGTAGTTTATACAAAAGGTAAACCAGCTTGGGCAGACATGTTTTTACTTTCTGTTTTTTTTTTTTGCTCTTGTGAATTTGTGTGTTTACAGGTAGATGTCCTGTGCTGTAAATGTCCTTTCCTTGTACCAGACTGCAGGGAAAGACAGAAAACATGTTCCTCTTTGATGCCTGTCATATTCGGAGTGACAGGTTGAACAAGCAAAAGTCGAGGAGAGGAGACACAAGGAGAAAGAGATGAGATGAGACAGGGAAAGGAAAAGGTGGAATGACAGCAAAAACAAGGGAAAGATGAAAGGAGTGGGGAGGAAAAGTGTTAAGGAGAGTGAAAGGAAGGGAAATAAAAAGGAGAGATGACACGTTTTAACCTTACCAGTCTTGTCGTCTTTCATCTCCTTTGCACTGGCCTCCTGTCTCCTTTCCTTTTCCTTTTCATACTTATCATCTCCTCCAGTACCTTCTTTGCACTTCACCGACTCTTTTCTGACTATGTTTGTCCTCTCCTAACCTTTTAATCGACAAACCATGTTTATCCTTGCTCCCTTTCTCTCTGCCTTGTCACCCTCTCTTTTCATTTTCGAGTTGCCATCTGTCCTCCCTTCTCCTCATCTCTCCTCTTTTTTTTGCTGTGTCTCTTATTTCATCTCTCTCCTCTCATCCTATTTTCTCCCTCCTTCCCTCTTCTGATTTGTAATTAATTCTCCCTTTTGCATACACCTCTCTGAAGGGATTTGTGAGAAATCCTTTAATTACCTCATACTTACTAAATCCACTTTAAACTTTTTACTCCTGATAACAACCTTGCCGAAGATGGCTGCACCTCAACAGAAATACCATTTTGCTTTTTCGCTTCTGAGAAAAATGCTGCCTTATGCTGGCTGTTTGGTTTCACAGAAAATGAAGTAATTTACTTAAGGATACCATTAGAAATTCTCCTCTGTGGCTAACTTTTGTCTCATTTTGGTGAGTAAGCTTAAGAGTGTGGAATATTGGGTGCTTATATGAAGTTTGTTTTGAGTCTGGGTCTTATACAGCTCATCTCACCTCAACTTTACTCAACTTGGCTTGGTTTTGGTACCAGCACACTGCATTTCCACTGCAGGTATAGTAGCCCCTTGGCGCTGCATATTATGTGTAGAACACACTGTGTAAATTTCAGGTCAATCGGGCAATGTTTGTGCCATTAGCCTTACATCCTGTTGGCAATAGGTGGCACTAGAGACCACCCACAAATTATTTCGTGTCACTGTACATCATGTCAGACGATGTTTGTGCCGTGAGGCTGAGTTCCTGTTACCAGGAGGTGGCGCTACATGTCAGAGTCAATATCGTTATGCTATTCTGTTCAAGGCATGACTCTCATCATACATGTGAAGTTTAGTGCAGATTGGACGATGTACACCCGAGTTCTAAGCATTCTGTCCTGAAAGTATAGTGGCACAAAAACATTTCCACACATTTCCAAAACTTTTAATCTCCCGCGTGTTCAGACTGGACTGACCAAATTTGAAGTTGATTGAATAAAATCTGTAGGAGGAGTTCGTTAAAATACAAGGTCAGTAAATCGCCACAAATGGCCACAAAACTCAAAATGGCCGACTTCCTGTTGGTCTGGCATTTCGGCCCCCAACCTTTTTTGTAGATCTGTGTGATACACATGTGTGCAGAATTTCGTTTGCCTAGGGCATAGTGACCGGGAGCAGTGGTCTGTAGGGGGCGCTATGGAGTCATTTTTGCAGTTTAATGTACGAACCCTCTAAATTATCAAAATTTTTACCACTTCTGATGTCTTCGCCAATTTTCCTGAGTTTTCGCACATATTTAGACACTTGAAATTGAGCGTAAACATTTAATGTAATCCTACAGATCCTACAGATACAATAGGGCCTTTGCCCATACTACGTTTGGCCCAGGCCCTAATAAGATTTGCTCAGGTGAAAATATAGTTGCTTAAACTTCACATCTGTGGTTGATTTATCATGATAGAGCGTACTTGAAAATTTGCTCATTTTCAGATTTCCTGGCATGACTATTTAAAAATGTCCCGCATCATGACATGATGACGTACATACATATTGACACAGTGACGATTCTGTATCGACCAATCTGTGATCTCCAATGGTTTTATGTCATGTTTAGTATTGCTTTAGCTCACTTTGGAACCTCAGTGAAGGTGGTTCTAAAAATAGTATCTGATAGTACCTGATGGTACCTGCTTTCACATAAAGGAAATGCAAAAAAGGTTGTGCGATACCAAGTCGAGTTGAGCTGATACTGTCAATGGAAAAGCGACATTAGCTGACTCCATGGGCCTGTATCACAAATTCACAATAAGTTCAACATACCCAGAATCTCTTTCCTTTACATGGCTTGACAAAGCCTAACAATTGCAATCACGCTAAGTGGACTGTATGGCCACAGGAAAAAGTGGTGAAAATATTCTATTCTCTATATTCTAATGTAGCACACATTTAAATTGACATTAAGTTTTTAGGTGGACCTTTTTTCGGTGGTAAAGCAGTACAAAAATCTCTGACTAACCCTCACCCCCTCTTGACAGTTGGCAAAGTATGTTGGCTGTCCCGGTAGTCGGTAATTGGAGCAGCTAAAGGGATAACTTGCGAAAACATTGGAGCAAATTTTCAAGAACCCTATATTAACTACATTGTTGCCTGAAAATAGCTTAAAACTAGATTTCGTGACACAACACCAGTAGTAGTATTCTCAATAATTCTGGGTACTTTCATACTGTAACGAAACCGCAAAGTTTCTGTCTGTAAAATTTTGACCCTCTGAGAATGACATGAAATAAAAGCTGAAATCAAATATTTTCTCTATTCTGAAATTTCACATCATCAAAATAAAGTATTATTAACTGAACTAACAGAGAGAATATATATACTGAAATAAAAAGTCTGGACTTGTGAGTTTGAATGCATTTAGCTGAGGTTTATGTAAACTTCTGAGGTTTTGGCATGTTGTGATTTTGGTTAAGGTTACAATAAGTCTCCAGGAAATGAATGCAACTCATTCTAATGGTCTCCCCTATACACATGGAAACACTATAAGTGTGCATGTGTGTGTGACATTTCACGTTTTGCATGGTTGATGGAGTCTGACCCACCCAGAGGATTATAAACTCTCAAACAGACTCCCATTAACTCAGACACCAGGGAGGTGTCACAGGGTGGGCTTCGCACTGAAAATGTTTCTGTCAAAAATAATTACCCACTAAACACTAATATGAAGTCTGAAAAAGCTAAAACTGAAATGTGTCCACATGACTATAGAAACAAACTAGCTGACCAGTCGCAAAAATGAAAAATATTTGTACTTCCAAGTTTTTATATATGCTTATCATGTCATCTGTGTGTGTGGTTGCACACTAAACAGCTCTTGGCTTATGCTATTTTAAAACAGCAGAAGACAGATAGGGCAAATATAAATTCTTCACAAAGACAAATTGAATAGTTGAACAATAATAGCTGTGGGCGAATTAGATTAGTACAATATCAGACTCCCTTTCTCTCTCGCTCTCTCTGCTCCCAAATTTTCAACACAATTTCCAGCTTTTATAGAGAATGTGGCAATTTATTTCAGTCTGAAAATGAATCATTAGTAATGAAGCAAACGGACAAGTTGGCTATTTTTAGAAAGAAAAAAAAGTAGAAGTGCAGAGGCAACAGTGCTGCCTTTTAGAAGAACACTTTGTTGTTTGTGATGCAGAATAAAGAAGAAAAGTGTTGCCCAAAGGAATAATATGAAATTACCCACCCAATGCTCTATGTTCTGTCACTTCAGTTGAATAAACTCTTCAGCTCCCTGCTGTAAAGTCTCTGTTGTCTTTGTTGAGGCTTCAGCTGGATTTGACATTCAGCAGATTTCCTGGATCTTTCTGAAAAATGTAGCCTGCTCCTGACAAATGCTTTTACAGCACCTTTGTGGACTGAAAATAATAGTGGAATTCGGGAACAATAACTGATCTGATCTGACAAAGGCTGATCATGTCATATACACTCAGCAGCCACTTTATTAGGTACACCATGCTAGTACCGGGTTGGACCCCCTTTGTTGTGTATAGTGAACACAAGTCATAGTCATGTTCAAGAAACCAGTTTGAGATGATGTAAGCTTTGTGACATGGTGCATTATCCTGCTGGAAATATCCATCAGAAGATGGTACACTGTGGTCAATAAAGGGATGGACATGGTCAGCAACAATACTCAGGTAGGCTGTGGCGTTTAAACGATGCTCAGTTGGTATTAAAGTGCTTTCATGTCGTTTACGTCAAATTCTGACCCAACCATCTGAATGTCGCACTAGAAATCCAGACTCATCAAACATGGCAGGCAGCATTTTTCCAACCTTCTGTTGTCCACTTTTGGTGAGGCCATGTGAATTGTAGCCTCAGTTTCCTGTCCTTATCTGACAGGAGTGACACCCGGTGTGGTCTTCTGCTGCTGTAGCCCATCTGCTTCAAGGTTCAACATGTGTTCAGAGATGCTCTTCTTCATACCTCGGTTGTAACGAGTGGTTATTTCAGTTACTAAAGAGAACTGCCATTCACTGGATATTTTTCTCTGTAAACCCTAGAGATTTTTTTTTTGTTTGCATGAAAATCCCAGTAGATCAGCAGTTTCTGAATTACTCAGACCAGTCAATTTACTGCTCAGTGAACATCATACGTTTTGTTGCTCTGATTGTTTGGAGGTCTGTCCAGTTGCATCAAGAGGTATTTTGGTCTATGCCCATTGATAACACCCCATGGAAATTAATTCATTCATTCATTCATTTTCTGTAACTGCTTAATTCTCTGGAGGGTCGTGGGGGGGCTGGAGCCGATCCCAGCTGACAGTGGTGTACACCCTGGACATGTCGCCAGTTCATCGCAGGGCTGACATGACAAACAACCATTCACTCTCACATTTACACCTATGGGCAATTTAGAGTAACCAATTAACCTGTTTAACCTGTTACAGTTAAGGTGCATGTTTTTGGACTGTGGGAGGAAGCCGGAGAACCCGGAGAGAACCCACGCAGACACGAGGAGAACATGCAAACTCCACACAGAGAGGCCCTAGCCGGCTGTTGGGTTCGATACTCAGGTAGACCTCCTTGTGAGGCGACAGTGCTAACCACTGCACCACCGTGCCGCCCACCCCTTGGAAATACTTAACCTTCTACTTCTCTTTTTTTTTTTAACCCCTTGGAAATTAAAAATGAGAAGTAGAAGGTTAAATAAAGTCAATGAGGAATGCTAAACCCATGAGCCACTGCTCATCATCTCTTTCTCTGTAGCCAATCGCTTGCAAAATTGCTCCAGAAATGTACCTCTGTTCAGCACATCAGTGAGCAAGTGGGTTGACTTATCTGGAAGAAAAAAATCCTCCCTCTTTATGTTCTGTGTCAAATTAATCTTCTGTGTCAAATAAATCTTCTGTTTTATTATCCGCTTGGGTTGCTATTGTTGTAATTCTAAAAATATTTCCCATAAAACAGACACAGCAACACAAGTGTATCCTCCTAATATAGTAACTCCATTTGCTTGTTAGTGTGTGCTGTATTAACCTTCTGCACAATCACCAACTGACCTCAGGTGATATAAGGGATAATATATTATTCATCCAATAACATTTTTATGATTGACCTGCAAACATAAATCTAATTTGTCTCATTATGGAGACTTGACACCTGAACAATCTTGTTTTCTTATTGGTGTTTTTATTCACTAGTTAAATTTTAGACAATGCAGAAGTCTCTTAAAGTGTAATACCACTAATGACCACTAGACGGTGCTCCAAAAAGCCCCGTCTCCCATAGACCTTCTCTATACAAATACTAAGTCCATAATTTTTTTCTTTCTGATCCCATTTGTTTTATTTGGACCCCCTAATAGGTGTTTGCTGGTCCATCTGTAAATTATTGCTCCGTTAATAATATTTTAGGGTGAATAGAAGCTTTGATATTGGTTGTGTCAGGCTTTGATTGACAGGTGTTATTTGACAGCTCGCTCGCCTGCAGAGTTGGACTTTCAGAGCTTATGTTTATTAAATAAAACATATTTTTATTACATGAGTTACAGCTCGACTTTAGTTAGGGCTAATAACTTAAATGATTTTGTTTAGCAAATGTTTGATGAACTTTACCATGTCAGTAAGCTATAGCATTTAGCATTAGTTCACCCATCAGCTCTGATCTTTTGTCCAAATATGGTAACTTCTGCCTCCAAAGAACCATGATATTGACGACCGAAACACTAACTACTGGCTTCAAAATGATAGTTCAGAAACCAATGGGTGATGTCACAGCAGCTCTGTCCACCAATTATATACAAGCTGTGGTTAATTTCCAGTTTCTAGGTCCACTAATGCTCACAGTCCCTTTCATATGTAGTTCATATGTAGCCCTTTACTGTTCTACAGATTCCAGTCTAAAAAATACATTCAGTTGTCATTCTACCAGTTTCCATTTGTTGATAAAGAGCAGAGCTCAGAGTTGATAAGTAAGGTTATTCTTAACTGAATGAAGAAAACCAAAGTTTGGTGCTAACTAACGTTAGTATTCACAGCATATGCTACACCGGATCTTTGTGGAGCCCCTTGATATAGAAAATGGCTTCTTTGAAATGTTTCACATCTTCAAATGTCGTGCTTTGGTTGTCAACACTTTTTCTGTGCTGTCTAGCTCAGGTGACGATAAATAAACAAAATAAATAAAATAAACCTAGTTATGTCAGCACGGCCGCAGACACAGCTGAGCAGAAAACAAAGCGATGCACTGCTGTAAACGGACCTGGGCATAAACAGTATTTTAGAACCACTTAAAGCTGCAGGAGCTGAAAACAGGGGAAAAAAACACCAGAATTTGAAAATACAGACTTTCCTTCTGCAGCTCTCTCCTCTCAGTACAAATAAAAAGACTAAATATAAAGATAGATGAACTTGATGCCATTTTACGTTACTGTGGAAAAAGAGAGGACACTTCTCCAAGCTTCTGTGTGGAGTCATAGTAGAGCAGTAGAGTCACATCTGTCTAAATCTGAACAGTGATTGGTAATTACAGAGTCCACAGAAGTGGGTAGAATCTTTCTTTCCTCTTCAATTCCACTTCAATTACAACATGCTAAAAGATAATTATGAATATGAGTATTTTCCCAGTGACTCCAAAAAAACTATTAAGCAACGCAACTTTAATAAGGATCAACTAAATTAAATCTATGTCAGTTTAGTTGTACACTATATTCAGAGTATTTGCATCCCTTTATTCAGTACTGAGTACTGCCTCACTAAAGAAAGAAGTTATTGTAAACCAGTTTTACAGGACTTTGACGGCATCATGACATCAGACTTAACAAGGGGATTACAACAGAGAAGAAGCATGATTTCTGTTATTCTTTTGTGATGAACAAATACAACTCCTGCACATGTTGGAAACATTTTATATCCAGGTTTTGTCTTTACTTTGATTTGAAAGCAATGAAGAAAAAAAAACCAAAACTATTCCATTACAGATGACATACAAAAGAAACAGGACTGTCACCATCGAACAATATATTCCAGAGTAGACACAAGTTTAAAAAACACATCCAAACCAGTTCCATTTTTGATCCAAAGTGTGAGCAGAAAGATGTTGTTGGTCTTCAAATCACTGCGACAGTGACAGAACTAGACAGTGAGTATGAGTGTGGCTACATCCAGAATCTTTTAAAAACACACTGAACCACAACAAGGGCAAATAAGATCTCAGAGTTTTACACACATTGAGAAGCCTGAATTTGAATTTTACAACTTAGGTCTTATTTCCACATTTTTCCATAATCTAACAGTATTAAGTGACATTATTAAAAATTAAATACTCCAATTTAAACATAAGTTAGTCCAGTTTTTGTATATTAACTCTCAGGGAATATGATTTAAGCCTCAGTCATTCTACTAATTCTGCTTTTGATCATTTCATCATCTATCAAATGTAACAAAATCTCTCTTATCATTCAAACTGTTGATATGACAAAGAAAAGCAACAAGTCCTTTGAAAAGTTGAATAAAGCAATTATTTTAAAAATTGTTCATAATAAAAATAGTTTCAGATAATATTTTTCAAGTAATCACAAAATCAACTAAACATTACAGCTCTAATAATGATCACAATGTGCTGCAGTGTAAATAAAAACAGGGTCATAAAGTTTTTGTTTTACATTGTTTAGAGGTTTTCTCATCCAAGGAAATGCAGTAAAACATATCTTACACTGAACATCAGCTTTCCATTGTTGTGTCACTGAAATCAATGTCAGAAAAAACACGTTATTATTGTCATGATATGGATCTAGTTCTAGTTAAGAAATTAGGGAGTTTGACATAACATTAAACTGACAGTACTTTCTAGTACAATCTTAAATGACAACAGAGCAGGATGTAAAGATGGAAAACCGGGCACACACTTGACGACTGTTGTTACGATAATGAATGTCATTTTGACATCACAACTGATGGGGTCCAGTCAGGCTCAGTCTGTGTTCACAGTCTGCAGATAAAGTCGTGTAGTACTGTAACGATTCCAGTCTTTAGTCTTCAGAACGAGTCATGACCAGTCGTTGTCCCAAACATGTTTTTAAACAGGTTTAATATTTATGACTGACACCGGTGACTGAGCACATCACTACATTAGACGTGGTAAACACACACAGAAGAGAAATGGGAACAAAAAGTATGTGATTGGTTGTGGCATCACCAAGTTAACCTGTTAAGTTAATGGTCCAAACAAGTTCATTTAGCCTACTTTGTGAATTCTAATTTATTGTTTCTTCTTTCTGAGGAAGACTGCAGGAAGTTTAGCAGTCGAAACATGTCAAGGTATGAAACAAAGAATAATTAGAATAAGTCCATATACAAGAAGCAATATATTAGGTGTTAAGTTAATGGTTTACAGAAATACTCAGCTCATGGTGAAAGTAATCCTGCTAATCCTGCTGTTAACAACTGATGATCCTATACAGTGTAGTATTACTGTCTGAGGCTGCACCAGAGCAACATGTCACTAATAATATCCTATCAAGTTCAGACAGTTAAGTTTCCAAAACATAATGGATGGTGATAAGGAAAGAAACTGAGCTACAATTGCTGAGGCTTTGAATGTACCAGGGTATTTTATGATAGCGTGTATTGTAAATGTTTTCATATTTAATTACCTTTACATGGCTTACGTACATACAGCGTTAGCTAAATGCCTTTGCAAAGGAGGGGATGATCTTGGAAGCTCCAGTCTGTTATATGGATAAAGGAAAACTTCATTTGCTGAGTGTATTTTGTGATTGGTGACTCTATTTGGTGAATGAAAACAAACAGAGATGGCAGTCTGCCACATGAGGCTAAAGAATGAACAGTTATTGTGACCAGTGTGTTGTGTACTGGACTGACTCAGTGGTTCGGCGTGCGCTCCCCTCTGACTGTCAAAGACTAAAATCAGCTCCAGTCACTGGAAACAGTCGTTAAGCGTGTGTCCAGTTGAAGTTTCACAGTCTGTACTTCAGTTCATCTATTCTGTAATGTCTTTTTTAACTACCTGTCTGTTTTCCAGGACTAATGACCAGTGAGAATGAGACTCAGCAACTCATGAGCAAATATTGTGACATGCATCACCGGGCTTGACAGAATCTCCTAGAAATGTAGCATCTGTCTAATTGGATGGTGGTTGATCTTCCAGTTTTCACACCATATGGGACACTGTTAGAGCTTTCTTTGGATGCACAGTTGTGTTTACTCTCTAAATCGGCAAGACCCACTTATTCTGCTCTGATGCAAGTTAAAGAAAGCGTGTCAGTGCAGAACTTTGCTGCAAATCTCAAAGCAGGCGCCCACTGAGCTAATATTTCTCTTTGTTCAATGCTGTTGTTTAAGAGCAGCGTCAGTGTTTTGTTGCCTGAATCCTCTTTTGAGCCCCAGCTCTTTACCTGCTGCTATAAATTACTCCTGCATGGCAGAATTATCTGTTTCAGCACTGTGCCAGTGCTGGGGGAAAGTCTGGCTGAACCCATTTTCATTCGTTAATGCGGCTGCAAATCCCTGCAAAAGAAAATGCTATAAACAACCAAGCAGGGTTTGCCTTATTGCACCATCCAGATTTCATTGAAAATTGCCATTTTCAGTGTGTAGTTACTCTATCTGAGGGGACACAGATAGTGAATGCAGTTCCCCTGTAGTGTTTTTAAAGGTTATTGGCTAAATGTATAGTATCCAAACTGGACCCTGTAATATCAGCACTACACGTTACATTCCACCTCTCCTATATCTATACTGACAACATTTTGAGGAAACAAACAATAATGTGCAACATTGACAACATGTCATTTTTTTCCCTTTACATTCCACATCTTCTCACATTCATTTTCACCTTTATCTGCTTCTTGTTGCCTTTGGTTCTTAATGTTCTCTTCACATGGTAGCCATTGTACAAGCCTGAACAAGCATGTATTAACAAGGCTGTTTACAGTGTTTTTTCAGGTATTAATAAAATGTGTGGTTCGTTGTTAGTGCTTCTGCCAAGGATTTGATGTTTTTACCAGCATCTGTCAGTCCAGATTTTTTTTGTGTGAGCTCCTGATGACAGTGAATACAAATAATTACATTTTGACCATTCTAGGTCTAAGGTCAAGGTCAGGAAAAACTCCCTGTCTCTCCTCTCCTCTGATTTTATCCTAAGTTACATATATGTATAGTGTCAAGATCTAGTGCCACAACAAGTTTGACCTTTTCTAAAAATAAATATACCTCATATATTGTTCAGATTTTTTATATATAATATTAACTGATGTGTATTTGGAACATTGTCTTACAGAATGCAACATAAAGGCTTGAGCAAATTTGCA
>JAPQRN010000015.1:311663-322959 GCA_037367275.1 Coranthus polyacanthus | reverse complement strand
ACATGGATCAGGATTACTGTGACAAACCTTTGTCAAGCTCTACAATACAGAGTTACATCCACAAATACCAGTTCAAAGTTTACTGAGTCAAAAGGAAGCCTTATGTTAACTGTGTCCAGAAGCATCAGTGGAAATGTGGATGGTGCTCAGACAAACCAGTATCCAGGTCTTTTTTGGGAGAAATGGACACCGTGTGGTGGTCTGGGGTTATGTCAGTTATACATATCTCTTTATATGATTGTATTTATGTCCCTAGTTATTTATTCATTTCCTAAAAGCATAGTTTGATCATTTTATTACTTTTATTGATTTTAACTCAAGTGTGCTATTATTCATTTATGTTTATTTTTGATTTTGTTTTTATTCATTTTAATGTGATTTATCCTTTTTAATGGTTTAGTCTTTGTTTCATTATTTTATTAGGCTTTATTCTTTGTTTTAATGGTCTCTTACTGGCTTTGTTTTTCAGTTACAACTTGTATCTCACACTTTGTGCAGCACATTGTGCTTCCACCTGGAATGAAATGTGCTATAGAAATAAAGTTTTGCTTATTTGCTTTTGCAAGGTATGTACAATCAATTTGTGAACTCTCATGTAGATTAACCAATGGACGTAAAGTCACTCAATAACTCAATAAGCCACACCCCCTCATAACATATGGGTGAAGAAATACAGGAAGAAAAATACAAACTGAAATAAATAAAAACAAAAATTAATGTAAAGAATAAGTAAAGAATAAGTATAAACTGGGAAATAAATATGGAAATTAATGAATACATAAATATATACATTTTGTTTATATATTTTTTCTATTTTTGCACATATTTATGCATTTTGAAAATGAAGCTGCATATCTATAGGTGCGACTTTTATTTCTACATTTCTTTCTTTATTATTTTAGTTATTTTATTCCATAATTTATTTATACATTTTTCATAATGGCAGCTTTAGTTCTCCACACCCTCCTGCTTCCCTTCTTCTTCCTTGTATCGTGACCTTTGCCCTGTTCTGACACATCTGGCCTACAGAGCATCATAACAGCGGTGCCCTTTGGTTTGCATCTGTTTCATTTTGTTCTGTCTGTTCATGCGAGAGACACCAAGGCTGATGATTTGAATGTCTGCCTGCCTGCCTGCCGCTGCTCGTCTTCTGTTTTTGTTCAGGCTTGCTTTGTGCTCTGCTGCTCAGAAACACACAAAAAGGAAAAAAATCCCCTCTATCTCATGCGGTTGAGCACAAATGAATGAGCACACAGCGCTGGCTATTTTCCACTCAGGACTCTCTCTATCTCAATTCTCTTTCATTCACATTCTGCCTACATCCTTTCTTGTATCAAGAGAGGAATTAGAGGTTATTTTTGCTCTGGGTGGTCAACTGCCTCATCAAGGCAAGTGGGAAGCCAGTGTCTGAGGAGTTTTTCACTCTTGTATAACACTTGTTACACCCGGCCTACTTTTTAGGGTAAATGCTCAAAGCTTAAATTATTAAAGTCTTAAATCCTAAACTGTGTCTGAACTGTTAGAAGAAGATAAGGACTCCATGTCAGATGAGGCTGGTCTATACAGAGACAGAGGACAGGGGATCCTCCTTTGTTTTAGAGAGTCAAGAGGAACATCAACACAGATGGGAAGTACAGTTTTCAGGTACTTTTATTTTTGCTCATAAGTATATGTGCTTTCTACTCCTTATATTTTCAAAACAGGCTTGTTACTTAGTTTTCAATGCATTAGAGGGAGATTATTCATTATGTTTAGTTGCATCCATGGTGAATCTCAATAAGAAGGTGTGTCTGTCTGTCTGTCAGTCCGCTTTTCTTTTAAAACATGATATCTTAGGAATGGTTTGACAAAATGTTTGCAAAATTTGGCACAAATGTTCATTTGTCGCAAAGATAAACTGAAATAATTTTGGTGGCCAAAGGTCAAAGGGCAAGGTCGCTGTGACCTCATGTCTATTAGTGAAGGGTCAGTAGAGAGGTAAAGTCCCCCTCCTTCCGGTTGTTCCTCACAGGACCTTATTTTGGAAAAAAATTGGATTACAGTCAATGGCGAGCGACAAGTAATTTTTTGATCCCGTTTGAATCATGCCATCATTTAAACATATGATGTTTGTCAGTTTTAAAGATAATTTTACAAGTCAGTTTATTGTAAAACTGTTGAAGTATCAGACTGTGAAACGTATACGTAATTATAAAGACTTCACATCCAAAAGTCGCGGACATGACATCGTCACAACTTTCTCCCTCCACAAGCTGCTCAGAGTTGCTGAAGTCATCTGTGCAGCTTCATCATGACCTAGATTGTAGTGTTTTTCACCTCTTTTAATACTTTTACACCTCCCTCTTGAAGAACAAGGTGAAATATGCCGAGATAACCTATTGCTTTACTATGTTTACAACAAATGGCGACGTTCTTCACTTGTAAAACTAGCCTTTAAATTGGCAAACATAATCTGTGAAAATGGATGCACAATTCAAATGGGATCAAAAAATTATTTGTCTTTCTCTATTGACCGCCATTCCTAATTTTTCCAAAGTTAGGTACATTGGAAGAGGCAGGACTTCGAAACTAATTTGTATAGTGGAAATATATTTTGGTGGAAATGTAATGCAAACCAGATTAAGTTATTAAATGTTATTAATTAGCATTTTTGGCATTTATCAGGAAAATGTTCAAAACATTTAAATATCAGATTTTGTTATGCAATATCTGCTGATTTAACATGTGTGACACAGGTTCATGTTGTGCCCTTATTCATTCTATAACAATTACTGTTACACTATGTTACACTATGCGTTGACTGACAGATCTATGGTGACAATGAGCCTCTAAAAGCAGATCTAAACTTTTCTATTTAACACTGTATAAAGATGGGGAGGATTCAAAGCTCAGTTAATGCTGAATGTGGATTTAGTTTGAGAGTGAAACGCAGAGGAACTGATAGAAGAAACAGAGCCTAATCTTTTTAGTAAATCTCATCCTGCACAGCTGCCCATCTAGAAAAGGAGAACAAAACTGGAGGGCTTTGCTACAGAAGTGTTTGTTTTTCTTCTGTCATACAGTCTCTGAGAGGAAAGTGAACAACAAAGAGGAAGGAAGGAAGGATGGCAGAGGTGATGGATGGTCAGGTTAAAGTCTTCAGAGTTTGAGAGAGAAAAGCCACGTAGCATCATCAGAAGCCAGGCTGAGAAGAGATGGTGGTGAAAATGAGCATTTTAGAAGAATCAATATATTAAATCATTCTTTTGCTCGCAAAGAGCAGAGGTGGGACAAAAAGAAAGGAAGAAAATCAGAGCTGGCAAACTAAGACCTTGGCACGGCTCCTCTGAGCTCAGACTGGAAAACTCTGTTCCCATAGGTCCCCTGTCTTTCACTGTTGCCTCTAGTGACCAAAAGACAAAAAGCTGACAGAGGCTTTGCCATGAGGCATTGATTACTGAGCAAGTGAAATACAAAAGCCCTGTCCTGAGGGGAAACAGTTTGCTTTATGCTAAAAGCTGCAAAAGGCTTCCATGTGGATGGTTGTTTGAGTGGGTGGAGAGGTTTGCAATCTAGAGCACATCAAACAGGCTATGTTGGTCTTACTTAAACCAGTTAAGGTATTTTATTCTGTATTTTCAGTGCAAACAAGTTATTTTCCTTGTAGACATTGGTGATTTAGTTTTTTGATTTGCAGTATTGATATTCAAAAATGAATCCAACTATCACCAGCAGAGGGAAATTGTGATCCAGAACACACGCACTGCTACCAAAACCACCAACAAATTAACACTACGTTAATTAAAGTGTGAAGCTTATTGTTTATATACATCTGTGAAACATCAAAGTTTCTCCTTCAGTCAGTCAAAATAACGGCTCTCAAAGACCCCTTGATGTTAGTTTTCAATGGACTGGGAGACCGGCAGACTCAAGGCTATAGTGACGCATTACTCCCTCTAGTGGTCACAGTGACACTCTGCAATACAATACATTGACAAACTTTGACATAATGTCAGAACTCTTTATTCTAAACACTCTAATGATCATTTTAGGTCACAACCAGGCTCTGCTATCCGCAACCTTAACCCCTAACACTAAAGCAGGGTTTTCCCTAGGTTTTCAGGAGGCTTAGGTTCTGTCTGGATTCCAGCATTTTCAATAAGTTAGTAAGGAAGATTTAGGTGCATTTATGGAGGGTTGGCCTTATAATGGTAGGGGAAACCCTGACTAATGCGCTATTCTTATTTTTAATCCTGTCCATGTAAATTAATTTAATAGTATTGATATTTGCACCTGAGTGAAAATAGCTACACAGCAGCTATTTGGATATTTACACGCACACACCAAAAAGAGATGTAACATACTGTAAATAACGTCAAATAAAAGTGGTATAACCTGTATAAAATCCTTTTATTCACTGTTGACATTTACATCCCTGTTTGTTCAAATCTCTGACACTTGGTGGAGTAGTGGATCATTCATGAAAGATAAACACAGAGGGTTCAAGGTTTAACAGGAAATTATCGAGCCTCGGTTTTGTGTTTTTCGCTGACTTTTTATGGGTATCGACATTTGCTAGCACACTTTTTACCAATGCTGCCAATGCTGCCGATCGAGCTGTAACTCTGTGAGAATTCGGTAAGAAACTGTATAGAAGACCATGGAATGTTGTTAATTTTATCCATGATTCATTATATATGAAAATGTTGTATTCAAAGGTTTTTGTCTTGTTTTGTTTTCTTTGTTTTCTCAGATTTGCCACTGCCGTTTTTTTATGCTATGTTAGCCGTTATCTTTTATCAACAATTAAGCACTTTTTATTGTTTTTGTTTAGTCATGAAAGACTGTTTACCAGAAGAAAGTTCACACACTTTGGAGAAATAAAAAATCACATATTTGAATGTTATGGAGTCTAATTCCCTGGCTTCAGTACAAAGACAGATGTAAATAGTATTGTTGGCTATGGACACATGGGTACAAATGGTCTCTGCCATTATCTACACCTTGGTGGTGGAAATAGCAAATTTCACAACAAATGTAGATACCATGGCTGGACAGAGACACTCATGTTTAAATTGAATGTGTTGTTACTTTTTGATTGACTCTAATAATAGCATATGGCTTACACTCTCATACTGCTAAAAGTACTATTAAAAAAAGAAAAAGTTACCAGGTCAACAGTGCAATAGCAGTGGTTCTTCGAGGTGTGTTGAACTCAAAATGTGTGTCTGCACACAACAACAGACAATAAATAAAAATTCAAGTGACATGTTGCATTTGAAATACTGGTCCTCTTGTTTGTTTTCTGGAGCTGAACAAAAAAGGTCCTGAAAAATGTTGTTGAAGGATGTTTCATGGTACATCATCTACTTTATTGTCTTTTGATTGTGTTGTATTTGAAACGTGAGTAAGGTAATGTGTTTGGCAGTAATGTTTGGCAGTAATGTCTGCCATCTGATGTTTTTTTTTTCATAACAGACACCGATACAATGAATAAGTGACAAAAATGTGTTTTTTTTATGATTCCCATGTTTACAATTCAACGCTGCCAGTTAGCAAAGCAGCTTTCTAAAAAACTTCCAATTCTATGGTTGCTGAACTTTTCACGCCGGTGTAAATTTAACTCAGTGAGATTATTTTTTGCTTCCAGAGCAGCTCTGCCACAGACAAATGTTGACATTTGCCAGTGACAAATGTGATACACTGCAAATATCAGCTTAAACTGAAAGTCTAAATCTGCTGCATGCTGACCTGTGCCACAGTCTAACAAACTGCTGTGTGCTTTGACCTTACAGCACATTTGAAAGTAAGTTTGAAAAAAATACATTATTCTGTGCTCAGTTTTTTAAAAATATACAAGGTCCATCTGTTACTTTTCTCTGTTTTAGCTGGTAGATGTTGCAAACAGAAGCCCTTAAGTACACATCATCAAATATCATGGGAGGAAATTCAAGTCAAGTGAAACTAACTGTTAGCTATTCAAGCTTTGAAAGGAGCATCAAGAGGATTGTCTGTCGGGTTTATTTTGACAGTTTATCCCCAGGGAATGCATGACAAAAACACAGCAGAGAAGAGAAAAGACAGAAATCAGGTATTGCAGCCTTATGTTGTCAGGTATGACAGATAGGAATCACACTCTCTGTCCAGTGTCCACACAGACAAAATGACCAGTTAATCTCTAAATTCCCATGACACTTTACATGTTTATTTTAGCCAAATGGATTTGTAGGAATGAGCTGGAACTCCTTATCACTGGTGTGTCAACGTGGCTGACAAAACAAACACATAAGCCAAAGCCTGAAACTCATAAGCATTAGGCTGTGAATATGCCCCCTTATTACAAATGTATAAATGTACTTCCTCAGAAGATTAAGGTGAGATTCAGGTGAGATTACCCGTTGTCAACGGGATTACCATTGACAACAGAGATTTATACCTCTGTCAAAGATTTATACCACTTTGACAGAGGTATAAATCTCCGTCAAAGTGAGATTTCTTATACAGCATGGAAGCTTTGGCCCAGCCTTCTTTGTCAACGGCTAACACAACTCGCACACAAATGGAAAACAAGTTAGTATATCAACATGTTTTTCACAAGGTTTATCAGTTTACGGAGTTTTACAAGCTGAGGACACACAGTGACACATTGATCCCATTTAGTCCTGGTATTAACATGTGATCTGTATCTGGATAATGGTATTCTATTCATGGGTCCTTGCATTTGCCCTCATTATTACTATATGGATTTAGCCTACATTGAAGATGATTTCTATGCAAATTGGCAGAGCTCAGCAGGCTGACTTGTCAACAAACAGGGCTCCCAGGTCAAGATTTTACATCTTTTTCAAGGAAGGGGTCATGTTCGATGAGTTCTGCAGTTTTCTTTACAACCATGCTAATGTTACAACAAACCTCTCTTATTTTCAAATCCCTTTTGTGGGGCAGGACTTCTGATGTATCAGCTGCTAATCTCATAGTTATATCAAGACTGGGACTGTGAAAGAAGGAGACACATGGAAATGAATGAGAAATTAAAGACCTTGGAAAGTCAAGATGTGAAGCTGTAAATGCGAAACAGACTGTGGTCCAGTTGCTGTTTTCAGAGTTGTTGTTTTCAGAACTGTGACGGGCAGAGAAGATACTGGAGCAATATCCTAGCTTCAGCAACAACTATTTAGCTGTTCTAACGTCACTGGCCCTGTTCCTGTTCAGACCTGCCATTAACATCCATCCTGGCAAATCCGAACACGTCTGTTCAGCTCTAATGCATGGTCTGAACAAACTCAGGATGCATTTCAGGACGCACTCCACTCAGGGCGCAGTCGATGGTGGTCTGATATGCATTAGTCACATTCTCTATTAGTCTGAACAAGAAGGTGTTCTGGGACACACTGAAGGACTGAATAGTCAGATGACTGTGTAGCCAACAGTGTCATATTAAAGAGTTTTAAAGACTTCTGAAATTTTCAAAGACATGCTTAATAAAGTGCTTAATGCATGTAGTGCTGCCTGGGTTCACCTGAATGATGCTCCGCCTTCACTGCGTTTTTTTTGTGGGGAAATATAATATCCGCAGTTCACAAAATCCAGTAGAAATTCATAAACATGTTTTAAGCGCTTGAAGATTCAGTCATTGTTAAATTGTGTCATGCAAGAGAACCAATAAAAACAAACAGAATAGTCAAAGTTGTCATATCGATATTTAAGGTGTATTGATTAATTCATGGCATTACTTAATTCAGTAATAGGCAGAAAACACTCCACCTTATAAGCCACCGACAGTCGCCTTCGAGTAACACAGCAAATTAAATTACATTTGCAAAGAAACATTTCAAAGTCAGGCTGTTAAACTTGAAATGAATGCACCCACTATATTTTAGGCTATATAGATGAGCTTCTTTATTTGCATTTCGAATGGGAATTTCAGATCTGAAATCTTGTCGGATTCATTGTCCATTAGCTGTCCGTTCTGTGCTTAAAAAATCTGGTGTTTGTACGCAGCCCTGGCTCTTTAAGGAGGAAAACAAACAAAGTGGCTTGTACTGATCCACAGGACACTATTCCAGACTGCAACATGCCTGTTTGTTCAGGATGTGCCCAGGATGGTTGGGAATTTGATTTGGGAGGCGGAGCCTCTGGAGGAGGGGTGTGTTTGAGGATGAGGATCTGAACTGAACCTGAATCTGTTACTGATAGGATGCTAAAGCTGTAGCTGGAGTGCACTGCACCTGTCATATATCAAGTTTAATATAGAAGAGAGACAAATTACAGAAGAATCAGTTTTCCAAATGATTATCTAGTTGAAAAGAATGATTGAAAAAAAGACTGACAGCTGATCAAAAACAGGTGTCGGTTCACATGAAAGCTCAGAGCAAAGGACATCTCATTTCATAAACATATTTCTTTGTTTTCTGTCTCATGATTCAAGCCTGAACCTGATTTACACCTTGCACATACATACATTTGTTATCTAGACACAATTACTCAACAATACAAAATATAATATAATATATATATGTATATATATACATATATATAATATATCTTTTATGTTGCATCGTACTGGATTTCATCTGATAAGGATATATAGGATCATAACTTGACTTTTGCATGACAGACAAAAACCTAAAAGTGGGAAAGTCATTACTGAAGTGAGACACAGAAGACTGTTGTGACTGTGCTACGAATCAAAGAGGTTTGCATTTCAAACTGTCATGCATCGAGCCGCCATCTCCACATGGCTGGAAGATGTGTAGCCATTTTTTTTTTTACAAAATCTCTTAAAATAACAAACAAGTTTTGCAATTCATAATCTACTCTATGAGCACGTAAATGTTAAGAGTATAATCAAGCAGGGAGAGACAGCATTGACATTTATTTAAAAATCTGCAGTTTTGTTCAAATTTGTCTGTGTTGTTGATTGTTCATTTTCTAGTTCACTTCTCATTAAGCACAGTGTAGTTTAACCCAGAAAGCACAATATAACCTTTTGATCAAACAAAATACTACTACTAGGCTTCAGAATTGCAGGTAATTACTGTTCAGCATCTTATCTTTTCACCAGTATGATCAGTAAATATCCAGCGTTCATTTTGGCAGCCAAGAGCTACATTGTCATCCAGCTGGTAAAACACTTAGCCTTCATGCCAGTCAGTGTGTATCCCCTTTTTATTTACAGCACTGAACAACTGGACTGAACGTACCTGTTTCTATGCAACTGTAGAACACATATAAATCATACCATAAGCATTCATACATATTTTGTCTTCAGGCCCTCTAGCATAACATTTACAATATTATTTTATTCATCTATGACTAACATTGGCGCTCAACATTGATCTCAATTATCATACCGTGAGTAAAAATTAACTCATTAATGACCTCATTAATGATCTAATTAACACCAGTCACCTCTTTTACCCTCTTTTACCCTAAATGAACCTCTAACTAATCTATGACCACACTAATAACCCTTTCCAACCTCATTTCTTTATGTTACCTGTTATATCTTTATTTAAAGCTCCTCATTCATGACCATGAAGATCATTCGGCTTCAGTGATGTTATCACAATGGCCTACCACCCTGAAAACAAAGCTATATATGCTCTCTAGTCAGTAAAGGAATCCTGCACACAGCATCCTACAGCAACAGCAACAAAATAATTGCAGCTTATGTGTTTGTGTTTGGTGTCGGTGTGGCTAATGAGTTCTTTTGTCTTCTCATTAAGGACGAGTGGAAGGCAAGTAATAAGCACTGGAGGTCGTTCTTTTGGATGCGCTCCTTCTGACTAATTTACCACGCTCGTTCTCATGCAAATGAATTTGCTACTTAGGGCTTAAAGCTTCTTATGAGAGCAGTGGCTTGTGACATTTACTGAGGCACAGAGGGAAGCTCAGAAAGGCAAAAGGCTCAGCTGGAAATGGCCAACAGTGAAGGCTGGTGTGTTTCAGAGCGAGGTTATCTGTGTGTGTTTCTGAGTGGAGGATGGTGGCAGATTAACAGAGAAAATGGAAGGAAGCTAAGGAAACAGTGAGAGAATAGGATGAATCAGCAGCCGCCTGAACCATCAGGAGAGTCATGAATCCCTTTCCATTTACCTGTTCTTCCCCCAGCACCATTTCTGACTTCTGAGTTCTCTCTTCTTTTCCCTCCATTTGCATCTTTCCTCGAGTAACGTCATGCCTTCACCAATCTCAGTCTTCACTCCATACTCACCTGCTGCCAATTCTGTAGTTCTTCCAGTGCATAATATCCTCTGCCCGATTGTCTTTGTGGGTTTCACCAGAACGTTCCAGCCCTGTTATTATCCCAGGTCTTAAGCCTCATGTGTGTTTTTGACCTTCACTGGATTGTTATTGGTTTCTCTATCTTCACTTGATACATACACATAAAAAACAGAATAATATCAGCATATCTGACATATCTCAATTGGAAAATGCTCCATTCGGAAAAAAGGCCTAATTCAGAATATCCAAACAGAATATGCTGTTTATATGGCACCTGTCAAATTCGGAATTCATATTAAGAACAATAGTGAAATATTAGTGTGCATTCAAACTTAATCAACGTCGTCCCGGTTGTATCTTCACCTGATCAGTTGTTTTTCCCAGTGTTATTTTCCTGCTCTTTGTTCTTCTTCACTGTAATTCCCATGTGATCCAGCGATATCGCTCTGGCCTGTTCCATTTTGTGCAAGGTTTCCTGGTTCTCCTGGCGCTTCTCATTGCTTCCTGATGGTTTAACTCACCCTGCCCCACAGGTCTTCTCATCCAGACCACCAGGCTTGGGTCACATCAGTCACATCCTGCTTCAGCGTAAAGACCCCTTCACATCGTCGCCCCGTCTGAGCCCTAATACCCCCCCTCAATCCTAATTTTCTCCAATGTTTAAATAAAGATACACTTAACTTTGAACAGTCCACCTGAAACCTGAAGAGGATGAATGCCAGTAGTGTTTAGACATTTAGACTATATTTCAAAGTTCTCGCAAATGTCTGTACAAAAATGAGCAGACCAGTGAACAACACAACACTTGGCTACATTACATTTATGTTCTATTTCTGTTCCAACTAGGTTTTTTTTCTGTCTTGGTACAGCTTTTTCACATGTTGTGTACTGTCCTGGCATATTTTTATGTAGTTGCATTAACGTTTGAAGCTGAATCAGACAGCATCTCCAGAATGAACAAAATATTTGAGTTCAAATGTACTATAAACCAACAAAAGTAGGTTGTGTAGCTTAACCTTTTAACAGTTGACACATCCAGTAGATATGGATCAACAATAACATGAACGAGTTTTCTTTTCTAACTAATGTA
>JAPQRN010000015.1:293216-305514 GCA_037367275.1 Coranthus polyacanthus | reverse complement strand
GTGGAGGTGAGCCCGACTATATCTATACGGTACCTCTCGACCTCCCGCACAAGCTCAGGCTCCTTCCCCCCCATTGAGGTGACATTCCACGTCCCAAGAGCCAAAGTCTGTGCCCGGGGATCAGGTCGCCAAGGCCCCCATCGTCGACTGCCACCCAATCCGCATCACACCCGGCCCCTATGGATCCCTCTGCAGGTGGTGGGCCTACAGGAGGGCGGGGCCACGTCGCCGGTTCGGGCTGAGCCCGGCCGGCCCCATGGGCGAAGGCTCGCTTGCAAGCCCCAACCCTGGGCCTGGCTCCAGGGTGGGGCCCCGGCTGCGCCACGCCGGGGGGTCATGAACTGCTTTTGGTCTGACCCATCACCAAGGACTTGTTTGCCTAGGGAGAACCTACCAGGGGTATAAAGCCCCGGACAACATAGAATCACAGGATCATTCGGGCACTCAAACTCCCCCATGATAAGGTAGCAGTTCAAGGAGGAGAGATTATGAGATTTGTTTTAATAAAATTCACGAAACAAGAGAGTACACCTGTCAGCTGAAACCTCCTATCAACTATTGACACACCTCCTCCATTTCCCATGATGCTTTAGGTGGTTGTAACATCGAAGGGGAGGACGAGAACTGGGACTTTGGCACCGGAGCTGGTTTCTATGTCGACTCCACCCAGGACCCCTGGAAGACCAACTACCGCATGTACTCGTACATCACAGAGGAGGTGTGTTAGATTTATTTGTGCCACATTCTCACATGACTCATTTCCCTCGTCTGTATCTGTATTATTTATTGGACTTGATGACTTTGATTTCTCAGCTCCCAAAGCTGATCAACGCTAACTTCCCCACCGACCCTGACAGGATGTCCATCTGCGGCCACTCCATGGGCGGCCACGGGGCACTCATCTGTGCCCTGAAGAATCCTGGGAAATACAAGGTTAGTTGAAAGTCATGAAAACAGCAGGAACAACAGGATCAGCAGCTCTGTGGTATTTTATCAGAGAGATGGGCGATACAGCCAAAAAGGTTACCACGATAAAGATTTTCATAACAGTCTATCAATGATTATCACGTTATAAACTGGAAAGAAATCAATATTTCTTTCTAGTTTAAAGGCTGATTTTTGGTTCTGAGTGAAAGTTGAAGAAACCAGATGGGTATTTGTGGTTTTAAATTATTTGTAAAAGATGCAACCAGATGAAAATGATGTAAATGACACAACAAGATGAAAATGACCAAGGACACACTAGACAAAAATTACATTAAAGACCATAGGATGCAAAAGATGAAATTGTCGTGAAAGATACGAGACAAGAACAATGTAGAAGACAAAAACAAAACAAAAATGACAAAAGACAAAAAAGAGACAAAAATGACTTAAAGATGAAAACTGTATAAAAGATTAAAGTGTCTTAAAAGACACAACAAATGATGAAAAAGTCATAACTGACAAGACTAATTTCCTGCTTAATTTATAAAATTAGTGCAATCTAATTAGTGTGATGAAAACGTAGAAACATTTTGTCAGTGTTTTAGAATGAGAAGGTAGAATATAAACCCTTACAACAAAAGAAACATCTATTGTCACGTTAAATATAACTATCATGATATAAAATAGATTATGATACTTATGTTTTATGGCCCAGCCCTGTCTTATCACAGGGCTGAGAGGCTGAGAGGAGAGTTTCCTATGGCAACAGATGAACACCTCCTGTATGTCGTGTGTGTTTCCAGGCCGTGTCGGCGTTCGCCCCCATCTGTAACCCGATGCAGTGCCCCTGGGGACAGAAAGCCTTCTCAGGATACCTGGGCTCTGACAGGTCCACATGGGAGGTAAGAGCTCTGAACACTCTGACCTTAAACAACTCTATACAGAGCCTCTCAGTGTGACAGCTCCGGTCATTCTCTGCCCACACCGTCCTGTGAAACATGTGCACAAAGTTAAAACGAAGAGAGGAGTTTTAAATGAAGGGGTGTGAGCTCAGTGGTTCAAATGTTTAGCCTCACACTCTGTTTCAGGTGGTGTTTATATTCTTTTAGCTAAAATGACAATTGTGACTATTTGTGTTAATGGAAAGGTGAACACTAGGGCTGTAACAAACATTATATTCATTGTCGATTAATCTGTTGATTCGATGAATCGATTAATTGATTTCCTCAATTAAGTCTATAAGATATCAGAAAATGGTGAAAAAGTGTTTCCTAAAACCCAAGAGGTTGTCCTCAAATGTCTTGTTGGATTCCCAACTCAAAGATATTCAGTTTGCCATCACTGATTGAATTTCTGGCTTCCTCCTCCCTCCAGGCCTACGATGCCACGGTGCTGGCCGGGTTGTACTCGGGCCCTCAGCTTGACATTCTGATCGATCAGGGCAGAGACGATCAGTTCCTGTCAGCCAGCCAGCTTCTGCCTGACAACCTGATCGCCGTCTGCTCCGAGAAGAAAATCCCTGTGGTGTTCAGACTGCAGCCGGTGAGTTCCTGTAGCCTGTTTGAAGACTTTGTCTTTGATAAATGTAGACACTGTTAGCTGCTCTCTGACCCTGACTCTGGATTTTCCCCATGCAGGGCTATGACCACAGCTACTTCTTCATCTACTCCTTCATGAATGACCACATCAAACATCACGCCAAGTACCTCAACGCTTAAACTGCAACCAGCTGTAAGTGGGGGCTCAGTCTTCTCAGCTGCCGTTGGTCTGAAGTTCATCTTGCATCTGCCCAACACTCAGCTCTTCATCACAGATCAAGACCTCGCTTGAGTCTCCAGCCAGACCAGAACATGAATCTACACATCTCTAACACAATGGATGAACAGTGACGTAACAGGATAAAACACAGGAAAACTTTTTTTTTTTTTAAATGTGGACCCAGTTATATTTCAGTTTCATATGTGATTTAAATATCATGCAATTTGAATAAACGTATGTTTCTATTTTAATGTTGTCTGATCATGTCAGCTGGTGTTTGGGTGGTGCAGACTGTCAGTGCCAGTGTTTTTCAAAATAAACTCTTAAATATTCATCTTGTTTTGTTCTCATCAAAAATGGCTTCTTTTTTATAGCACATTTCAAGCTAGACCACACAAAGCACTTCACAACATAAAAGAAACAGATCAAACTTAAAGAGAAAAACATTAATACACATCATAAAAAGAAAAAACTCAAACTGCTGCCCTCAGGTGATAATAATCTGTAATAAACACCATGTTTTCTTCATCTTACTAAATGTGTACTGTTGTAATTTTCTAAGTTCTAAGAGTCTAATGCATTTTTGTGCCATTGATCAGGACTTCACGGTGCATTCAGGAGCACCTTCTATATTTGAACAGTCTCAGGTTATGTAAATACATACGCCTACATCTGCCATTCCTTTCCTCCTCTTCACTACAGCCTTTTTATCTCCAGACCTATAATGCAGGGGGTTGTAGCATCAGCATGTCTGTCAGTCGGTCATCATTTTGTTTCTGGACCATAATTGGAAAACCATTTAATATTTTTTCACCAGACTTGGTACAATTTATTATATGTTGAAGTGGTGCCTTTTGCTATTTGGTCTGTCAGCCGTCCGCGTTGTCCGTCATGGCGTTTTTTTTTTATCATTTCTTTGCCGGAGTAGAACTAGAAAACTATTTTTCCAGCAAACTAGCAGTTATGGACAGGCCCTCACACCTCCAAGCAACTCGGGGCTGCACTCGAGGGGTTTTACAACCGTGGGCACATAGATGTCTTTGGGACCAACATCACTGAGGATGGAGCACAATTGAATTAAATCTCACTTCAGCTTCAGTGTGGCGCTAGAAAACACCCACTAAGTATAGTACATCACAGTTTCTTGCATCTTTTAGTGTCCACTATGTGGTGCTGGAGAACACTCACTGAGTATGTGTTATGTCACTATATATTATGTGTAGAACACTGTACAAATTTCATGTCAATGGGACAATATTTGTGCCACGAGGCTGACTTCCTTTTGCCTGTAGCTAATGCTATGAGTATGATTAAATATTGTTGTGCGCATGTCTTCAACACTGGACTCTTTTAACATTAACGTAAAATTTGAGACAGCTGAATTTTTTAAATTTTGTAGGGGACGCTAAGGAGCCATTTTAACGCATCTTGACCCAAGAACCATATCAGGCAACAAAATACACTCCTGACGCGTGAAGGGTTCATTACAATCATGTAGCTCATTGACAGAGTAAAAATGGATTTGCAAAACAAAAATCAGAAAATGAAAAAGAGGCCAGTTTCATTATTAATGAATAAAAAATGCACCAGATGAATTTTTGAATGAGCTTTATTTTTAATAAATCCTCACATTTCCGCTCTTGAACTTTTTCACACTTGGCGCCTCAGTGATGAAACACAAGCTGTGTTGACTGACAAGGTCTTTACTGATAATGGTGAGAAATAAGAAGAGTACATACAGTATATACAGTATTCACAGCAGTTAAGGCGACATTAAAGGGACATTTCATGCATGCAAATTGGAGTCACTGTACAAGAAAATTACACAAAAGGTTTCACATAGAGTTATAAAAAGGGGGGTATGTTACATCGAAATTTCAACAGACATAAAAAATAGATTTCCTCCCAGTCAGAAAAGTAGAAAAACATGAGCACAGGCCGTTTCTGGACAATATATGTACAAAAGACGAGACATTAAAAAACACTGCTCAAACTTAAGCTCAGCAGGCTGTTTCTCTTTTCCAAACACATTTACATGTTCAGCGTTAAAACTCTCACATCAGATTAAAGGGGATCAGAACGAAGAAATACATAAAGTGCAGACTGTCAGGGAAGCAGCTGGGCTTCATTTATTGCTTGGGTTTCTCCAAACGCTGTGTCCGTGTGCCGTGCAATGAACTGTTCATGATCGTATGAAGAAATACACGCATGCATTGTGTTCTCCTGCTGCTTCAGTAACAGTATGACACGATGTCTGCTCTCCGAGGATTGCTTCGGAAATGCCTCGATGTCACCTGCTTTTCAATGTTATACAACGATCAAGTGTGCATCAGTGAACATGAACAGAGGAAGACGAGCTTTTAGATAATAATTAACACTGTTATTAGGAAACAACAGGACGTGCATACACTGGCTTTTTGTGACGGTGGATTTGTTCAGTGACTGCTGCTGATGGGAGTGTTTTCTGCTGAAATATACAGTACGTAAAGAAATATCAAAGTCATCACTGCACTTTTAAAAAAAAATATCTATTAGCCTTGTGATAAATAATATGTACATCTCAATAAACCCCTTTATGGTTTTATCAGAGGAGATTAAGTGTTTTGGCATCTTCGGTTTATAAAACGTTAGATAAATATATGCAGCTGTAAGCAGATACACAGGTTCATTAATGCATATGTCGCATGCATATAAACTACAAGTGAAGTGAAGAGGTTGTAATTGTTGCTCCTAACTGAGTGAAATGACCAGGAAGTAAACGCTAAGGAAAGGTGCTTCAGTGCAACATTTTGTATTTCCTTTAATGTAGGATAGACACTGGACTCTTTACCAGAGGAGAGAACATCGTGTCACAGTTCCTTGAAGCAGCAGCATCTAAAACAGACATACCACATGACGTCTGTGAAGATGATCAACACGACCGACAAGGAACGTCATCATGTAAAAGTTACCACTGCTTATGTGACAGATCACGTTTTGTGAATTATTGTGAAATAAACCCAGGTCTCCATCATCCCACTCAATACATGGCCATTTAATAAAGAAATCGAGAATCTAACGATACAAATTGACATAAAAAGGATTGGATTGGTTTCAAACCGATTTCACTGTTTCTGCTAAATACGATACTTTTGGATTATACGGTTGAATCTGGTTATAGCATAGCAATGATCTGCTATAAACACGACTCCCATCATCCTCTACTTCTGTCTCTCCACTGTTCAGGATCGAGTTTAAACAGATCATGTGCGTGGTGGCTGATGGACTCCACCATCCACAGAAAGCCTCTATCTACTGTAACCTGCTTAAACACCTGTGGATTCGTGTTAACAGCAGCTTATGTGTTTAGATGGGAGTTTAGGTCATATGTTTGCTCCAGGTCTGCTTTTTATGTTTTTATTTTGTACTTTTAATTTCCTGTATTGCTTTTAATTTCAGAACTTCATGAGTTTGGTCTGTTAAAAGTGCTATATAAATACATTTTACATACTCTCTTTCACTGTAATTCAAATAAGACTTTAGGAGAACTGCTGACAAGTACTGTTCATTAATAAACGCGTTCTTCTATCCGTTTACAACTACTTTACAGGAGTGTCAACCATTTATGAAATGTTTATTTTGGAACTTCAGCCCCATATTCACAACTCCACTGTAACCTTTATATTTTAAGCTCAGTCAGTGTAGTTTAAATTCTGGATCTTGTACTCTGTCCCCTATAAGAAATATTAATTCATTTCTGGTCCAGGAAGTGTCTTTTGTTCATGAACACACTTGTTTCTCAAAAACTGAAGTTCAATAATAAGTTCTTTAAGTGGTTTTGTCATGTTCAAAATATTGTTTTATATTTGGAGTTATGCACTGACTTTAGTGCATATTATATGTATTCTATAAACCCAGTTCAGACCAAAGATTTGTAACGAGTTGCATGTGTTCAGTTGTTTAGAGGAGCTGGTGTCACCTCATAAGCAGAGAAAACACAGACTGTTGAGTCAGGATTGACCAGGGAAACAGCTGATAGTAACGCTGCACTTCATGCTTACAGATGAACTACAGAACACAAATACTGAGAAAACTCACTATGTTGTAAAAGCAGCCTCTTAAGGTTGAAGTTGAGCTGAGACGAGCCAGTTCACACCACTGCAACCTTTACCATGACGTTCTAAAACTGTTTAGTCTCGTCATTAATCTTTGGTCTGAACTGAACTTTAACTGTAAATCCAGACAACATGGGTTCACATTTGAATTTTCTGCACTTATGATTAATACAGAATGTTTACTGCTGTTGTCATGCACTGCCTCCTAGTGGTCAAAAACAACGACTACAGCTTTAAACCCATCTTTAACAGTTAGACAGTAAGTCGCTGTGTGGGACACAGTACTGTCAGAAATCCCAGTGTTGCAGAAAGGTCAACAGTTACTTGATGCCTCTCTTGGTTTGTGCCTGGTCTGCATTACACACATGCAAAACAAAGCCCTACACACTCATTCATACACACACACCAATACTGCTGACATAGCAGGCTATGGAATGAAGCATCAACAGTGCAGCAAAGCCAAACCCTGAGTCACACCCTGAACTCTGATTTCACACAGCAATCACCGCGGCTGAAACAGAAGATGTCGTCCTCTATCACATTTTGCAAACTGGCACATAAAAATAAAAAAAACAAAAAAAACTGGTGTTCAAATAATGAGTTAGGCTCGACCTGATGGGTCTGGCCTCTAAATAAAACTCAGTTTGATAAACCCTAAAAAGGTTCTGTGTAGGTAGAAAATGAATTTGTGTTTGAGCAGCTACAAGAGATCGCTGACTCTGCACCCGCCTCATCCTGACATGGAATATTAAAAAATACACTCATCTGATATTTATTCAGGGTCTCACTAATCTGCTTAACAAATAATCAAAATGAGAGCAGCTCAACACATTAAAGGATCTCAAAACTCATCTAACAACGCATTATGTAAAAAAACTGCAATCAGTAACAGCGCAACAAAATGCAATAAATTGTCACGTCATTATGAAATAATACCCACATTTTGTAATAGTAAACAGCTTGAATTCAATATGAAATACATCTCTTTGCATTTTGTCTTTATTACATATTGTATTAGGATGACTTTTAATAGCTGAAGCTTTTTCATGGTCTTTTTTGGGGGAGACCTGTCAAAAGTCAACACTGTTAGAAATAAAAGTGTAAATAATTAATTTTCCAGGTCAGCTTTTGGCATGAAATCCCTGAGCGTGGTTGTATTAGTCAGATAAATGTGCTACAACAGCTAGTGACTGCTGTATATATTTGCTCTAGTGTAAAGACCCATGGGTCAGGACTTCACCTCTCTATGTTATCATTTATGCCATTAATTTATGTGGGTCAATTTATTACATATTGTTTTGAAATTGTATAACAAAAGAAGGCAGATCTTTATAAAATGCAGGTGTTCTTCCATCATGAAGTTAAAGTTTGTTACATCTTGTCAAGTTATTACATAATGCTGTGCTTTCAGTGATGCGTCGTTACAACCCCTGATAAAATGTCAGCTGTGTAGATACTAACAACATATATGTTCCGTCCAACCTGCAACCTCCAAATTCAACTTTTTAGTGCACATATGGTCAGGATGCTTTGTAGGTGAAAGTCATGCAGGTACAGTCACTAAAGACAGTTTAAGATGCTCATTAACGAGAGCATTTATGTTACACACCCCCCCCAGTGACAAAGTGTTTCAGTTCTGGGACTTTTTTTTCATCATATTTACATCTTTTGGCACATTATCAAACTGCATCTCAGGAAAATAAAAAAAAAAGCAGCTTGCACCCATTTTTCCTCCGCAGAGGACGACCCTGCCGTGTGGAAGAACGTGAAGCGGGAAATCACGACAGAGAGGTTCCATAAACACAGATTAGTGTCCCATCAGCGGCAGTTCCTCGACACACAGCTGGTTCAGGGACATGCAAAGAGCTTCACTGACACAGAATCAAACCTTTATAAAACATACACATATACCTAAAATATATTAGAGAAAAATATTTTGGGGCGATTTCATTCAGAATGTATACAACAGTCCAAACCCTTATCTCAGCATAAATAGCTTCATGTTTAAATACAGACTGTAGTTAAAGTCATGTCCCTCTATGTTAACACTATAGAGTATTTTGGTTTCATCTCTTCAGGGAATATTCACACAGATCAGTAACACCTCGCCTGAAAAACAAAAACAAAAAAACAAACAAACATCTGTTCATCATTAGCTGATTTGTACTGGAGTCCGTTTGTTTGTCTGGGCAGAGTGTGCATGGACTGCAGGATGTAAAGGTCAATGCTTGTTCTTAAATCCCAGGCCCTGCAGCTGTTCTTGTACAGTACATTAAGAGATTTCAACTACAGTTGTAATAATTTGGAAAAAAAACAGAGCAAAGTTGTCATTTCAAGAAAAAAAAATCATTATAGGAACAGAGATTAGAGCTGATGTTATTTAACAAAAATGCTTTCTAAAACTTTTATGTCACTTTTTTTTTACAAGAATAAGGTCATGTTTTACTTTTGCACTGTCATATGGCTTTCTATTTTTTAGGATTTCACTGTTAAAAAAATTGTAAAATTAAATTCTTCTACTACCGTAATTATGTTTTTCCTTAAAATTGTTGATTTTTTGAATTCCATGACTTTTTTCTTTATTTTCTAATCCTCGCATATGTAATAACTTCTGGATCAGGTTTATAAATTAACTAAAAGAAGCCGTTTTATGCTTTGCGTTTACCTGAAAAAATAGGGGTAGGTGGGTGGAGGCAAAAACAGTTCATTTTCACTAACACCACCCCTTAAAATGGAAATGAAATCAGGAATTTCCGCTGTATTTTCTGCTACCAGTCCATCTGCTGGGTATCACACTACATATATCCACAATCCACCCTGATGTTCCCCCAGTGAATTAGCAAACAAACTCACTTCTGATGGGTTTTGTTGCCTTAACACCATTACACATCCCTCAGAATAAAAGGAACACTGTTGTGATGAAGGATGCAGAATGAGGTGTGTGTTCGTCGGTCAGTGTGACGCTCCTCCACCGTTCACGTCAGGAGGCTGTGTTTGAACGAGGCCTCGTCCACCAGAGCCTGGACCGTGATGCTCACCTTCACCAGGCCCTTCTCCTCCAGGATGTGGTGAGGAAGACACAGTTTGTCCTGGGAAAGTAGAGGCACAGGAGAGACAGGTGGAGGAGGATGGAAGAGAGGGGAGGAGTGTGGAGGCAGATGTAGAGGCAAAAAGGAGACAAAAAAGCAGCAGAGGATTTAGATAATTGTGTTTCAGAAATCATTTGCAAATGACTCCATACATTTGATCTGGACCCTAAAGGCTTCAATTACCCCCTTTCCCCCAACACAAACCTAGTGCTAGTTCTGAGCAGTGGGCAACAACTTCCCTGACTTCGTTTGAAAGTGACGTCAATGTGGGAGTATCTCGAAGAACACCCTCGAAGAACCGGTTTGGTTTTTCCACAGGCTGAAGCCCCCATAGAGCCACGCCATTACATCACTGTATACGTTGGTATGTGAGCCAATGGCAATGTTAGAAAATACCATGCTAATGTTAGCTACTGTTACCAAGCTGGCTGGCTAACTGTTCAGTAGAACTACTAATTTCACACATCAGTTTTACAAATGTTGAATGTAACGTTAATGCTACAAATGTAATATTGCTGAGAGAAATTAGTAACTGCCTGTTTGGTTAATTCTAACTGACCAGGTAGGTGGCTAACTAGCTAGTCATACATTTTTTTAGTTATGTAACATCATGTCACAGTGTATGCAGTGTTGCCAACTGTCTTCAACAGAAAGTAGCAAAAGCCTGTTTGAAAAGTCACTATATGTCATTCATATGACTGTGTACAAAGCTGGACGTTGCGTGTGCTGGACGTGTAAACATAAAGCCAAAATCCAGTGGTCACAGGAAGTGCCATGTTGCCTGTGTGATGCAATTTGGAGCTAGAGTCTATGCAGAAGACACATGGGATTTCATATTCACAGGTCAGCTGGTTCAGATTGGTTCCGTGCCATGTCTCAGACGGATTCTGTACACCACTGGGCATTATAGCCATCAATCACAACCACGATCTGATCACAAATCTGGCTGATGAAATCTGCGTAAGAAGTCCAAAACCACCTTTGGGAAAAATTTAGTGGATGACCCATACTGCAGCCAGCCACCGGGGGGAGAATGAGATGTGTTAGTTTCAAATATGAAGTGCTCTCACAACATCCATCTTTATATACAGTCTATGATGTCACTAGATGAAGTTATATACTAATTTACATGCTCACAGCGTCATTCTGAAACAATTTATATTTTTGAAACTCTGTAAACTAAGAGGATCAGGGGTTTCTTAAGATATGTCCTGGGTACATTGAAGCTCTGGTTTTTCTTCTTATTTGACTTAGGCAGACTAGATGCTACACTAGTATTGGTTTTATAAAAATCGTGATTGCAGAGTTTTAATATATCTTGTCGGTTACAATAATCCCACCCCCAGCCCCTGACATAGGTGGTTCTTGGTTCTTTGGCTGTCAAAACACAAACTACTGGTTTGAGATTATACACCGGCTCTGAACCAACCCTGGAACTTGATTAGTGGAAAAGGGGTAAATGTTATCTTGTCAACACATACTGTAGGTCTACAGTCATGCTTGCAGCTCTTGCATGTCTCTAACTCCAAGCAGGTTTTGTGTTAGAAATGTATAGACCTGATTCATGTCAGGTCCCCCACTTTCAACATCAACCTCTGACAACAACATGGCAGAAGAGCAGACAACATGTTAAACTGTGTTTATTACCTCAGTCTTTCAAACAATCACTTATCATACACAAGCCATAAATAAATCCATAAAAAACACCCTCATACAGAAAACCCTCCCACACCCACAGCAGCACACACTTTAAACATCTGTGCAGAGTTTGTGGCCATGACAGCAACTAAAAATCACTGTTGGAATTAATTCATATGTATCAATAAATAAAGTGGAGCATTTGAGCCATGCTATTTTACTAGAAAGTGAAAAGAGGAAGCTACTGGAGTGACTCAGCAAAGAAATCTGTAGGTTGAGGCACTGGGAGTTAACCCAACAGCCAATCAGCTGCTTACACAGCCAGTTTCCAGGCAAAAATAATGTTAGTCGAGTTGCAGTGAGCAAAGCAAATTTGTCAAAAGTCTGACTTCCAGTCAAAATTCTGAACAGAACAAACCATTCCCGATAAATATTGAAGCTCATCTAGCCCTTCAAATACTCTCCAAAGGTCACATTGTGTATCAGGGTACAGTGGGTAAATAATAATAATTCATCATAATAATGATAATCATTTAAAAACAGAGGATAAAGAATAAAATAATGTCATATTCTTCTAGTTTCCAAACATCATATTCAAATGTCAGGGGTAATAATGACTTATGAATAAATAAATAAATAAAAATTCAGAATAATGGCTTCTGCTCTGCCCCCTTTACAATCAACACAGTAGAAAATAATTCACCTTTAAATGCCAATCATCATGTGCTTACATTTAAATGTGGAACAGTTCTTCATACATGTCCAAGCCATTAAGAGCAGGGTATCTGCACA
>JAPQRN010000015.1:246282-262923 GCA_037367275.1 Coranthus polyacanthus | reverse complement strand
AAGAGGTTAACTGTTGGAAAGTTTTTCAGCCCTTTTTTTACATTATCTTTGAAGGAGCACAAATTCAATTATACAAATTTATGAAAAAAAAAAACAAATATCGGCCACTGCCGTTAGTGATACTGATACTGATGTTCGGCTGATCTATCAGTGCATCTATGTAAGGAACGTGAGGACTTTACAGAGGTGTTCATACCGTTCACACTACTGGAAATTTGGTTCAGTTACAAATTCATTTTGTCAGCGACTTCAATAACTATGCCTAGCTAATGCTCCTGGAGAAAGCAAAAACCTACCTGCAAAGAAATAATGCATTCTGAATGAGTCATACAACAAAAAACAGCATGTGTATAAGTGTTTTTAGTTCCATGATGGTTCTACTGAAAAAGGTATATATGATGGAACACAAAACTGAGGAAGAAAAAGGACATAATTATAAAGATAATTCAGCATCTGTCCCTGAATGTGTACACTGTTTTTTCGTTTTGAACCTGTGTGTATATGTGTGTGTGTTTGTGTGTGCCCTTTTAAGAGTCTGAGTGTATGTACCTATGTGTCCTTTTACAGTGTACGTGCTCCACCACGGGCGGATGTCCTTTGCATGGAATTTATTTTTCATTGAGAACTACTTGTACAAATAGAAGAGGAGGAAATCATAAATGAGGGGAAGAGAAGTGCAACAGGGGGGTGGGGGGTAGAGAGACCTAGAAAGGGTCTATTGAAGGAAACCGAGCAAGGGGGGAGGTAGGGATGGAGCAGACGAGTGCCTCTTGAGAGCTTTTCCTTATTAGCGAGGCTGAATCACACGCTTCGAGTCCGGAAAACACACGCTCTGGCTCTTTCTACTCTATTCTCCATCACTTGCTCCCTCATCTCCTCTCATCCCTCTTCACATTCTCTACTCCCTGCATTTTCCTTTTTGTTTTACTTGTTCTACTTTCCCATCAACTTTTCTCAGTTGCATTTGCCCTTTTGGCCTGGGCCATTTACTGACCCCCCTTGCACGTCCTTCCCCTGGTCCTCCTCGCCATCTCATTTGCTGTATTATCCCAAAACATCCACTTAGCCTCTCTTCCCCTCTGAATCCCTTGCTACTTTGTCTTTTCTGCTTTTCTCCACACTAGCCGATCCACTTTTCTCATTCCTGCAATTATTGAGGTCCACTTGTCTCCTTTCAGTCTACAAATGAGTGTCCAAATCATCTTCTCTTGCATTTTTTTTTTTTTTAGCTCAAAACATCCTCTGACCTTGGTTCATTTCCCCCAAATCTCTCCTCTTTTTCCGTTCTTTTGTTAACCTTTATCCTTCACTCATTCCTCCCACTAATTTGTTCCTTTAGTTCCAAACACTAACCAGTACACTGGCCCTTTATTTTCTATATATCTCTTCCTGTCACCCCTTTGCAGTTTTTTCTCTCTTTTTTCTTTCTCTTTCATTATTTATTCATTGTTCACAAAACACTCCATGTACTCCTTATTTCCTTCATGGTCCTAAAATTTGCCTTTCTCAGTTTAAACATAGCTCAAAATTCCCACAGTCTACCCACAGTAACAGAGAGGTGAAGTCCAGTGACTTTCCGCTCCATGAGACCTAACTTCAGAAAAACTATGAACGGTGGTCAATGGTGAGAGACAAATCATTTTTTAGTTCTGTTTGAACTGTGCTATCAGCAACACATGATGATGTTTGTCTATTTAAAATACAATTTTAAAAGTCCCAGTTTGTGGTAAAGATAAAGTAACATCGAGTTTTGTGTGAAATGGCTCAGTGGACTGCATCTCTCGTCTCATGTGATACACGTCACCGTTTTTAAGAGGGAGGTGAAAAAGTATTAAAATAAGTGAAAACCACTACAAATCTGTTCATGTTGAAGCTACAGAGACGTCTTCAGCTACTCTGAACAGACTGGGGAGAGAGACTGTTACGATGACGTCTCTTATGTGACTTTCAGGTGTGTAGTCTTTAGAATTGCATATTTTCACAGACGAACACTTCAACAGTTTTACAACAAACTGAGACTTTCTTGACTTTAAATTATCTTTCAAATTGACAAACATCACATGTGTAAATGATGGCATAAAATAAATTATAAAATAATTATTTGTCTCTTGCCATTGACTGTCATACATTTTTTCCCCAAAATATATTGTCCCGTGGGGCATGTGTGTGCAAACCTATCATGTCATTGTACCTAAGTGAAATGTGACCCAAAACCCCAACCCAGGATTTTTACTTCTTGCAGCTATTATTCTTAGTATTATTAGTCACCATAGACATAGAAGTGAATGTGGCCAATGTGACATCACCCACTGGTTTGAAGACTACCATTTTTTTAGCCTCATGTTTACATTTTGGTTAACGCTACCTTAGCCTGTACGCTGATTTCTCTTTGTAATAGATTTGGGTTGTTTTTTCTGAGATAATCCTTACGCTCATTCCTGAGTTCTTCTCAGTGCATCTCTTCATCTCCTCTACAGTGGCACTAGCTACAGTTAGCTTAGAAATGGAGTCAGCGAACCACGTCAACTAATGACCTACACAAACTTCACGTAAGCTCTAAGGCTGCACAATTAATCAATAATTGGCTTCAATTTCAAGCCGTGGTTGTTGCCCCAAGTTTAACACATTCACGTAGAAGATTCACCAACCCAATGCACACTCAACTTGGATACAACTTAAAGCTTCTTCTATCGTATGTGTGATTGAGTGCATGAGTGAAGCGTGTAAGATAAAGGCAGAGATCATGTATGATGTGAAAAGATGTGTGAGCGTGTATCAGCATTTTACTGAGCTGAGAGAGTGTCTGATTAATTAACATAGAGCAAAGTAAGCCTCTCCAGTGACCAGCTGAGCAATGCGCAAAGCTCGTCTCTCTCATTCCTGGAGCTGCTCCCTCTAGTTTGTTTCTCCTGGTCTCATCAATCTGACTTTTAACACCCATATCGGGAGTGTTCATCATGTTCTTTACAATGTAAGATGAGAACACAGGCAAGCTTGCATATATACAGCCGTGAAAAAAATTAAGAGACCACCGGTTTTACTATTTACAAGAAGGTACCATTTCTCCCAAATTCCAAATAAAAAATTTTTCATATGAAGCATTTTTTTGCAGAAAATAACAACAGCTCAAAGTAACAAAAATGTTACTTAAGTGTTTTCAGACCCGAAATAATTCATTTTGAAACAACACAATAATGATTTAATTTCGCAAGAGTTCAGAAATCAATATTTGGTCAAATAATCTTGATTTCCAATGGACATTTTCACTCTCTCTCTTTCACTTTGCTGTTTGTGTTTTATGTATTTCATAGGTTTTCAGTTGGTTCAGGTCTGAAATGTGGAGTGTCTCCACAGCTGTATGACAAGAAAGGTTCAGTATAACCTGTAATATGTGCAACATTTACCGGTCAAATGTTTGTGAGCAGACTCTACATTGTATCTTCCAATGGCTCACACTTACTAGTATATTTGAGAAAATCTGCTGGGCTGCTTTACAGAAGGAAAAGCTGTAATTCTGTGGCATAAAGCAGTAGGAGGATGGCTGCTCTTCCAGTTCAATGATTAAAGTGCAGGTTCATTCTTTTTCCTGGATTTATGCATGATGTTAAATGGAAACACATATAAATATCTGAACATATTTTGTTAAGTTACTGAGCATACATACAAAAATTCAGAGTAACAGTCTTTTTTACGCATCAAATTACGTCACAAAAAGGGAGTCGTCTCTCCTACCAGTATAGTGTATGTAACAGGAAACAAACAAACACACACACACACACACAATACATATATTAGTACATATGCAATACATATGCACAAGACGGGGAAAAACTGACACAGCAATTTTTCTTTTTCTGGAATATATATATTGCAATATTTAATAAATACATGCATTTCTACCAGGGGACTTGAAAGCTATATTTGGAAAGAATAGAATGATTTTGTAGGGGAGTACATCTGCATAAAAAAATAAAAATAACAATCGAAAAAAGCCACAGCAGCTGCTTTTTATTAAATTATTGGTTTGTTTTTGAGAATGGATATCCTGTCTTGAGCTTTAAAGCTCTACAGGTGCTTTCGACAAACCAAACACTACAGCAGGTGAGCGCTGTGACTGCCAGTATAAATACAGTATTTTACAGAGCGCTGCATCATGGGTAGTTTGTCACACTGATGTTGCTGGGCTTTCGAGTTTATTTAAGTCTGTTGATAGTGATTCTTTCAACTCAGCACCAGAAGTGTTCACATAGTCCACTCTAGCATACAAGGAGTTTGTGTAATGTGTTTTCCTACTGCTGAGGAAGTTTCTTAAAAGTCTTAAGGGCTAAGACCTGCCAGAATACTGCGTTACTTTTTCCAGATAAACCAATAAAACACCTTGTAGTTGTTCAAATTTTTCTGCTGGAGTTAACTGAGTGGTTTGATTTTTTTTAGTTTGAAAAAGGTCTTAATTTACCCCAAATTCAAAGTAAATTATTTCAGCTTTGTGCACCAGATACATTGACATCTACCTGAAGTTGTATGTGTCTCACTGTAGTAAGTCAGTGAGCTGCTGGTGGCTGCAGACATCAGACCCTGCAGTAATCTTGGTTATACACAGATGCCAAAACCAGGACTGTGCCATTACCTTGGCAACGGTACTGGCACAAAAGACAACATAAGATGTTTTCAGGAAAAGTGTAAAAATATTTTTGGATCATTATGAAACTGTGGAAGGATAAATTAGACTATGGTGGAAACATTCACTCATTACAAACAAACTCTGTGTATAAGAGTAAGTCATGTTGTTTCAGACAGACTTTTGACTTTTCCTGTTGTATCAAGCTGTAGAATGACGTGTTTAATGCTGCAACTAATTATTAGTTAATTTTCAATCAATCTCTTGTTATTTGTTCAATTAGTCAGTTAGTTGTTTCGTCTATAAAACTTCCTGAAAGACATCCTAAAATGTCCTGTTGCTGCAAAACCCAAAGATATTCAGAATACTGTCACAGAAGAGTTAAGAAACCAGAAATTATTCAAATTTAAGAAGGTGCAGATGATTAATTGATTATTAAAATCATTGGCAATTCATTAAATAGTTCATAATTAATCAATGAATCGTTGAAGCTTTTGACATCATTTGTCCTACTTCATATCACACATCCTGTGATGGGACTTTTCCTCATGCCCACATCATGATAATCATGCGGAAAAATGTAGCTTTAAAATACACCATTCTTCAACCCATGTCCAAAACATTACTCAAAGCTAAAAATGACAGAGTGCAGGATTATAAAAACCCACAGAGTTGCATCAACACCTCTAAAACATAGTGCTAGAACATGCAAACTGTATGAACTGTGAAGGCGTTTATTCCAAGTCTACTGTATTCGACTGCACACACAAAACCAGATCCAATCTGGATCTCTTTTTTTCAGTTTCTTTCTTCTCTTGGTGTTCTTTGGTGCTCTGCACTTATCTTTCACTCATGCGCTACAGTACCTCTTTCTCCCTCAAGCTCACTCCACTCTGGTCTCTCCAGGCTGATTGTTTTCTAATTGGTCGAGTGCCAGAGGTCGCAGTTGTTATGGTAACCTGCAAGGGGCACTTGGAAGGGTTAGGAGCAGGTGGTAGTGGTTGGGTGAGGGTGGGAAGGGGCACCCACTCAAGAAAACCGAGGACAGCACTCATCCAAGGCTTGGGTGGTCACTTCAGAAAATGGACTGTGTGTGTACAAGTTGTGTGTGCGTTTGACATTCTAACCACCTCAGTTTCATGCGTGCACCTAAGTGTGTGAGTGCACAAGACAATGAAAGTGTGAGAAGGGGAGAGAGAAATACTGTTTGTAGATGTGTTCTGAGAGTGGGCAAGGAATCCTTTTCTCTACTAGAAAATATTGTCAAGAATAGCTTTGCTTGTGTCCTTTTTTCTCTACCAAAAATGTTCTCTTTTTGGGTGATCAAAACAATGAAAGTTGAGTGGCAGAAAAGAAAGAAACACAACTTCCTGTTTCCCACTCTGTGATCACTCACTCACAATACCAATATGTGTGATTACATACTAAGAGTATTGTCTTTAAGCCTTATTTATGTATAGATTTTCAAACGACCAACAAGCAACACAATCAATATGTCTGCCAAGGAACAAAAACCATCAACAATGTGGATGCAAGTTTTTTTTTCTCAATTGACTTGTTCATAATTAGAAACCTCAGCAGTAACTAAACCTAACCTAAATGACGATGTAGAAAATGTTTTCCTTCGTTGAATGGGGCAAGAATAAAATGGAAAGAAAAAGTAATTACTAAGTAACTACTTAGGATATGGATGATGAAATATTCATTATATTGTTTCTAAGACCCTGTGTGATCCTGTATGGATTCTGTGTGTGTGTGTGTGTGTGTGTGTGTGTGTGTGTGTGTGTAATGGGTTTACCAAATGAGTCTGAGATCAACTTTGCCATGAATAAAGAAATGAGCTGGCTATGTCCTTCAGAATTAAAGATGGAGGACTAGTTGAAAAGCACTTGGTGTGATATATTATTGTGAAATGTGGTTAAATATGGTTTTACCACCTAAGAAAGGCCTGCCTAAAAAAAAGACCAAAAAAAATCTATTTAAGTGTATTTAGAATATTTTCACCACTTTTTCTTGCCATCATACAGTCCTTTCCAACAGGGAACTGAAGCCCTCAAGACTTTATTTAACCAATCAAAGCAGTGGTTTTTCAAACAGGTAGTGCCATATTGAGCTGCTTTCACCATAATATCTTACTTAAAATGCAGATTTTTACATATTTATTTGTGCATTATCACCAGTATTGATGTGTTTACAGTGTTTAGTATGACTTTAATACAAATGATTCACTTTCTAAACAACAACAGTCTGACCACATCTTTTAACTAACTCAAATCTAGCCTTAATCAAGTGTTAACCCTACAACGTAATGATTTACATTATGGAGACCTGCAGTTTGTCCCCTGAAGGGAGCTGATTCCCCACAACTGAAACACACATCCACAGTGATGCAGAGACAAAATTACCAGCAACACACATATTTGGGCTGTACACACATGTACACATATTGTGTGTGAATGTATGTGTGCATAAATCTGTATGGCTTATTGCTTTGCTGAGGTGCTGATGGAATGGAGTCCTTAGCGATTTTGTTTATCTCCGTCTCCCACATGCATAGTGTGGCTCTGGACTCCTTTAACACACCGCAGTAACACACAGACACACACACACACACACTGCTGACACACTCACTGCTGTTTTTGGTACCATCGATTACTGTCAGCCAATACTTTGACTTCCTTCTGTCTGCATCATCAGGTTTCAGGAAGTGATGATAAATGAACAGCGCTATCTGTCAGGACTGCTGTGGCAATGGATATAGGTTTCCAAATCAGGGTATTTTAAAAAAAATCTTTTAAGGAAGGATAAGTAAATAAATAATAGGTAAGGTAAATGAAACACAAATAAGCAGTGAGTCAACTAGTAAAATGTAGTGAATCTACAGGAAAATACCATATAGCATAGAAAGGACTTAATCAATGAGATAATTATCACTTTGTTGGACACACACTCTCATCTCTGGTGTTGTAGTTTACTGGGTACCTTGAGACTAGTGTTGTAGTCAAGACCACCTAAACCAAGATCAAGTCACGACCGAAACCAGAGGGTATCGACACCGAGACAAGACCAAGACTTTGAGGAATCGAGACCAAGCTGAGACCGAGACCAAACAACAAGGGCATTACAGCAACCAAGTTTTTCAAATATTACAAACTGGTATGGTATGAAGGATGAGATGATTCCCTTTTTCCAGTGAATAGCAGAAAGAGGCAGCCTGTGGAAAGACGAATCAAGAATTGGCAAAAGGTTTTACATCTAAACATCTATTACATTATTACAGCTATTACATCTAGATTTTTTTCAAACCACAGTAACGATGTTAACAAATAAATCAGAAAATGCACATGATATTAGTGATAACCCCACAGCTGTGGTCTTGACTGATCTTGAAATAAAATCCAGAGTTGTCCAAAACTGAGAGAAGAATAAAAAAATGTGGCCGAGACTGAGACAAGACCAAGACCTTCAGCACTACTTGACAGTCTACAGAGGATACAACAACTCAGAACCTAAAGCATAAGCTTAGCAGTGGAGGACATGTTGAATATACTAAATATATCATGGCTTGGTGATTTTTTTAAGCTGCCAGTATCTCATATCCAGTCCTATCATGTTACTTTACAGAGATTGTTGCATCATAGCGAGTGCTTTCAAGTCCATCTGTAGTGATTCTTTAGAGTCTGTCAGCACTAAAAGTCTTCACTTAGTCCACTTTAACTTGCAGGAGTTTGTGTACTGTGTTTTCCTACCGCTGTAAAATCATGACTGAAAATGAGTTAGAGTGTCTCCTGAAACCTTCACTACAAAAATAAAGGCAGATCAAAGATGTCAAGCTTGGACAGATGAAGTGAAAACTGCAAACTGTCAGAGGAAATGATTCTGAGAAGAATGGATTGACTGCAGTAACTCTTAAAACCTAAACTCATCTGTTACAGGTTCCGGTATGTTAAAACAGTGTAGAACATATAAGAGACAGGTCATTATTTGCCTATTTTCGTTTATTATTTTATAACATCTTTAAATCTGTGATTTTTAAATAATTAAATATAATTTCAGAACAATTAGGCCTACCATTTTTTTATATTTCAACTAATTGTTTACAGCGTTTTCTCTACCATTATAAGGTTAGCGCAGCACCCAATGTAGGCATCACCTAAATCAAATTTATTTGACTTTAAATTTGGAATTAATTAATGGTCCAATTTTTTTTTATTAAACCCGTAAACCCCCCATCCGTACACCTGAGTCTTCCCCAAACCAATAAAAAATAGCCTTTTGACTAATTCTGGCGCATTTACAGCAATGTTTATTAATGTGCACTGTCCCTGTCAAATAAACTAAACAAAACTGACTTGGGAGAAATGCTGATACGAAAATGAAAAGGTTATGGGTACAGCATATGTTGCCAGCATTCTTTCACAAATTTCGCAAGATAATGGTCCAAAACACTTCAAAAAACACTTCAAACGTTATTTAAGCCAACATGGCTTACATAACGTTTGAAGTGTTTTTTGTCTTGTTGTCTTGTCAAAAACCTCTGACTTTATGTCAAGATAAATACAGTAAATTAATTAGGATAAGAAATTTCTATGTCCGTTATTTATGTTTTTATAGTTATTGAAAATGAAACTCACTCACTTTATGTAAGAGGCAACTTGACCTGTCTAATCATCAGCAGCATTCTTTTATTGGTCTTAAAAGGTCATACGAAAGAGCAAAGATATATTTCAATGAAATCTGCTCACATTTCCATGAAGGAAAAATATCCTGTCACTCTCTCCTGAGATAGAAACCGACTATGAATATGACTGAAAGCAGGGCCAGGGCTTTCTGTTGTTTTATTAAAAAAACTAGGATGTTTTCTTCGACATCTTAACCATAAGATCCACAAAGCTCTACTTTACCCAAAAAAAAAACAAAAAAAAACCCTACTAAATTTATTAAAGTAACAGACAACTATCTTACAAAGTAAACTATGCCTACTTCAATCAAATGTGTGTATAACTAATTATACATCATTTTCACTTGGGGTTGATGCTCTACTAACCACTTCAGCAACAAACCGTTAAGTTGTAGAGAGGAGCAGCACAGTGATACATGTGACCGTACTGGATGTAATTCCGGTTCTATGACCCGGCTATGTGAATGAAGAACTGGATAAAACCAACAGTATAGAGAAAATATGTGACTTTTTGAGGCATGGTCTATGACATAATTACAGGACTAGATTTGACACTGATTAGTATTACATACAATAATAAATACAGGCAATAAAATAAATGTAAAAAAAAAAAGAAATCAAAAATCTGGTGGGGCATGTGCACCCCCAATTTGAGTGGACATGACACCACTGTGCTCATTCCTCATTTCAATTTAAAAAGATATAGTTTAACAGTTTACTTTTAATATAGTAGAAGTAGAAGTCACAGTCAATGTAGTCCTGACTTTGCATAAACATGTGTTATTCACAGAGAAAACAATAGGAAAAGACAGTGTGAGGAAACATCTTCATGAAGCCTGGAGCTGTCCATCAAATAGGTTTACTCACCTGAAGACAGCTACATGTGTGTGTGCAGGTACTAGTCGATATATTCAGAAGTAAGTGAGCTGTAACTGACACGATAAAGGTACAGAGTAAGAACTGTGGAGAAACACACTGGTACACACTGACCCCTGAGCCCTACACACACACACACACACACACACACACGTATATATCCACAAACACACACACAATATGTACGTGTATGTCTGTGTGCACTCAAACCTCAGAAGTCAGAGCAAACAATTCGATCCTTTTTTCTTTTTTTTCCCCTTTGTCTGTTTGTCTCTTTCTTTTGCTCACACGCACAAAGTGCCCTGTGGCAGATCAACCAGATTTAGACAGGAGGGAAAAAAATACAAAGCACTGGCAAGATAACATTGCACTGAAAAACTGGAGAGGGAGGCAGACGGGGCTAAGGGGACGAGCTCAGGAAGTGGTGGAGGGCTGGGTATACTCATCAGTTTGCTGGTTATGTGTTTTTACAGACTGCCAACATGATTAGCAACATGAACGTCTTCATTTGTCCCAGCAGAAATGCGACCACACTCTAGCAGTCACGGAGAAACCTAGAACCAGACCAGGGGTCCAGAAGCCCCCCTGGCAGCTCCCATCCCCTGCACCTTTGAGCATTTAATGGATGCTGATCTTATAAGATGTGTGTTTACATGCTCAAAGCATTTTGTGCAAAGTAATTTCATAATTTTGCCAGAAGAAGTTGTTCTCTAGATTTTCATTACTAAGCCAGATGGGCTCACACGCTTTTTTTGTTTTTTTTACAAACCTTTCGACCATTAAAGTGTTCAATCATCTTGACATCTCATCTCCAAGAAAAAATTCACCGTCAGGTGTGTGTCCCTCCCAGAAACTCATTATGTGATCTAATGTTTCAGCCACATGGGTCAAGCATGAGCAGAAAGAAAGAAAAGATTGAGTGTTTATATGGCTGATGTTTTCCTACTGATTATCAAAGGTTTACAAAGCCCTCTCATTCTGATAGAAAATTCATTCTGATCAGACCAGTATGTTCTGATTGAGGTGGAAACATGAGATGTTTTTATTGTGATTGGGCTGTTATTCCCATTATTAGTGAAATATTAGGGTTTGGTTTAACATGTTATGTTAGTGAATTGCGTCAGCATCTGATACCAATATCACAAAGTAGAGTTGGTCCAAAGTCTATTTATCATTCCTGGAAAAGACAGTGTAATGATACACTGTGATCTCTTACCTGTCATTGGCAGGAGCAGCAACAGGTGGAGATGTAGTCCCAGCTCCCCTTGGTTTGTTCACCTTGGCATAGAGCCGATCAATGTGGTCATCATCAGGGGCAACTCCAGGGTCGTTGCTATTAGTCCCATGTCCCGGAAATGCTGAGGGGCCCTGTGGGGAAGGGGTACGGGCACTGGGGTGTTGAATTGTACTGTAGGGGGGTGACTGAGACAGCACCTGTGGCGCAGAGCCCACATCGCGGTCCCTGAAAGACTGTATGCGAGCGTAGTTGGGGTCCATGTCGTCATCCTCTACATCTGGATAAGAAGAACCTCCACCGCCACCTTGCTGGTCTCTGGACCGGGTCAGCTCAGGATGGGCTGACTCGATTCTGAAAGACAGATGAGAGCCAGTCGATGGTGAAATCAGGATTATTATAAGTTAACAAAGAAGAAAAAAGAACTAGCAGTGAAAAAACTATTTCAGTAACTGAAATACAAATACAAAAGACAGTTGAAAAACAAGAAAACTATATACAAACTACAAAGGACAATGCAACACGAGTAAAACAAAATCGAAAGTAAAATCAGCTGGTAGCTATACCATGGACACATGATGTACAAGAATAAAATGGCTTTGTACAATATGGGACCTTTAATAAAAAAAATGTAATATCGATCTCATGCCTTTTCAGCTTTTTATAGAAACTTTTCTTTCCAAGTCATTCTTCATAATATCTGAAAAACTAAAAAAAAAACTAAACTAAAACCTAAAACTAGTCAACTCCTTGAATAAAAATAGAAATGAAAAAATGTAAAACTATAATAAATGTGGGCAAAATACAGAATGGTCAAGATGGAAAGCCTATTTCAGGTACTTAATATGACTTGTTTTTTAACGTTTTAGTGAAATTGAAAATACAAAATATAAAGACCAACTGAGATCAAGTGCCATCAAGTGGTTTCATTAATTTCAGAACAGTTCAGACAAATTTAAATAAATCTACTGTTATTTACAAGTAGAACAACAAAAGAGTAGAAAATCTGATAATTTAGAAAAACCACAATCATCTTGACTCCATATGGCTCCCCACCTTTCCCTTTCCTCCTTCATCCTCTCCAGCTCCAGATCACTCAGAATATCTGACCTCTGTCGCCGCAGAGCCGCCTTTGCCTCCTTCTTCTCCTCTTTCTTCTTCCCAAATCTGGAGCGAGAGAATCAGTGATTAGACAGAAAGGCAGAGATATGTGCGTCAAAAAGAGAAAAGGTGAAGGAGAGAGAAAACATTTCAACAGCCTTCAGCATAATGTGCTTTTTGCAGTCGAAGGAAGCAGATGAGGAATCAACAACACGTTGACACTGTTCTTACAACATGCATAGATGAAGCCATGAAGGCACAGTCGAGCAGTGACATGAACACAGACACACACTGTGTTATTCAGTGCAAGATGTTCTGGCACAGCTTGTGACTGTCAAGACCAGTGGAGTGTTGGCATGAATAATCACTGCTTCTGTCTAACCTCTCACTCACTCAACACACAAAGCCATATACGTATAAACACACTCACAACTCACTCTCAACCTCTTGCTGCAACTTATACATGACATGGGACCCTTCGCTAAGTTGCCCCCCCCCACACACTTAGTTACTGTTGCTACGCCTGTCAAGTTTTGGCACTCGTTGTTTTCAATGACATCCGAGAGACACTCCAAAGGAAACAAGATGAAATTTCTGTAATAACATTTATGATAATAATATGAATATAGTGTTAGTTTGATCAACAAAAACAGACGTCTACTCGACAAATTCCACCTCGTTCTTCAAGAGCGAGATGAAAAAAGTATTAAAAGAGGTGGAAATCACTACAAGTCTGGTCATGTTGAGATATGCAGAGAAAGTTACGATGACGTTTCGTACGCGACTTTGGGCTTTCTATTTCTTCAGCAGTTTTACAACAAACTTTCTTTCGACTTTCTTGACTTGTAAACTTATCTTTTACATTGATAAACATATGTGTAAATGATGGCCCACTCCTTCCCTTGATCAAGGCGTTCTAGAATTCAAACATAAGTTTTCAAATATCGCTTCAGTTCAAAATGGCACAGCTATTGTGTACAAGTATATAGAAAAAGTACAATATACCTGGATACGGTAATGTTGAATGACAAAAGTAGATGTGTAAGACTGTACATCAATGCACATGACACTGATATAAACAAAGTCTGTGTCGTCCATTTAATTCTATACCTGAAGGCTGTCTACAGTATAAAGTCACTGTCCAACAAGTATGACCTGTATATTCAGAGCTTTCTAAATTAAAAGAGAGATTTACAGGCATGGTGTAAGTGGCCACTTATCAATATGCAAACCACACCAGTCAATACTGTTTGTGTGTGGTCAGCGTCAACAGCACACTCAGCATTACTGGATACTGTACGAGTCGCTGCCTGAAGAACATGAGCCTCACACACACACACACACCTTTCTAGACCTCATAGCCTTAAGTGTGGATGAATAACAAATGGGTTGAGCATTTGCTAGTAAATAAGCTGCTGCTGTCACAGGTCACTGACAGAAACACATCGTGTCAGGTTAGTCGACCAGTATCACCAGTAAACTGTATGAAGGAAAAACGCAGCAAATGATCATGAAACTGCATTATGGTGCATATGTTAACAATAATTGCAATATGTACCGCAGCGGTAAAATTGTTTGATTAAACTCTTACTGGCAATGCTTTTTCACACTATATGAGTGCAGTCCACTTCATAAAGAACTTACTGAGCTTTATAAGGCAGTGTTCTCACTTTCGATCCAGTAACTGCTAAGTTAACTACTAGTATATGCATAATTAAGTACTTATCAGTCAAATAAACCAACAATACATCAAAAAATAGTAGAGGTTAAATTAGTAAAGGTTTAATGAAAAGGTAAAGTAAGTTCAAATGTCTGTTATGAGTTTTCTTATAAGTACTTATGAAAGTGCATGTCACAATCATAATCATAATAAAACAACAAATGTGTGTATGATGTTATTATTAACAATTGATGCAATTGATATTAAAACAATTGTCAATGCAGTCTTATTTCTACAGTCTATACTTCTTCATCTTTTTATAGAAACTTTTCTTTCCAAGTCTTTCTTCATAACACCTGAAAACAAAAAAACAAAAATAAAACTAGTCAACTCCTTAAAGACTAAATACGTACAAATAGAAATGAAAAAAAGATATCAGCCAAGTAATCAGCTATTGGGCTTTAGAATCTATCATTATTATATTGGCCTTTTAAAAATCCACAAAGAAAATAGCACCAAAATAAACACATCTACACATTGAGTCAACGTGTATTTGTTTTAGTGGGTGTTTAACTGACATGGTCCCTTATTGCTGAGCATGTCACTTATTTTGCATCTGTGTCTGGCTGTGTCTTATTGTTGGTCAAGTTGAATGTCCGCAGCAGGACAACATGACCCTCAGGCCACTGGGAAATGTCCCGGTGTTCCTGAATGGCGCTCCCGAATGGCGCTCCTCCACTGGAGTGAGCTGGATATGGTTAAATGACACAGCTAAGCCTGTTAAATAGTTTGAATAATCTTCAGTGGGAACAGTGACCTTATAGCATGGTTCATGTTTTATTCACCTTGTAAATGTACTGATGTGTTTTTCTTTTGTCACACTTCCACTAACCATAGATGGCTGGTGTTTCTCAAGTATCTCACTGTTGGGTATAACAGTGTATACTTTAAAATGGCACGAACGATCAATTTAAAATGTGAATGTTTTGTGGTTTAAATTTTTTAAACACTTATTGTGGACTGGTGGTAAACAAGCCTCTTTACCACCCATACAGGGTGACTCTATGGGCAATGGAGGACTGTAACTGTGTGTTTCTGCCTCACAAGGGACAAGCCTTGCTCTAATTACAACTACCTACGGTGTTAGAGATTTAGCTAGGATTTCCTCCAACCCTCTCCCCTCACTTCCCCCTCACTCTCTCTTTACCTTTTTCCTCTTTGCTATCTGTCTTTTTCTCATCTTCTATCTGTAACAAAGCAAGATTAACCTATATGTAGCAGAATACTGTAAGAAGGAGGGTGAGTGGGAGACTGAGGGCCATATAAGAGTCAGGGAGGAGAGAGATTTACAAAGATAATGGACAGTTTAATTAGGCGTGTTGTCTCCGGTCTGTTTTCATATTCTCCTTGAAGAATAAAAGCTTCTAAAGCCTGTGAAGTGAAAAGCCACACGAGAACTATGTTGCAGTGTATCAGATTGAAACTTTTGTAAACCTTAACATTCAAATAACGCTCACACGCACCAAGGCTGACTGTGTAGAAGACACTTAAACATATACAAGTTACAACATTATTGCATTAGCAAAAAATTACAAGGAATATCAGAGTAAGAACAGCTGATTAGCAACCAGTCAGGATGAATAAATTACCTCTTGTTCTATCATTAGTGAGAACAGGATGATGACTTGTGAATATTCATGACCTAACACCGCAGTCTGTATGGAAAGTATATGATTTAATTTGGGAAATACAAACAGGTTTTCTTCCAGCTTCCATCTGTGAAGGAAAAGTAAGGTGGGGGGAAAAGGGGCAGGGACATATTCATCACTCTGAAAGGGGGAGAGGTCTATTCATTTGAGCTTACAGAAGGATTGTCATCAGGTTTTTTGTTGTTGTTGTCTGACTACAAACTCTGCATTTTTTTTTTGCATCATTTTGAACCATATTACTGCGACATTTTGATAATAGCTGATGAAGTAGTAACACTAGTCCACATTTCCCTAACTGTACATACATCTGTGATGCTGCAGTGTTTCATTAATTACATAGACTCATTACATCACATGACAAATTAAAATCAATCGGCCAGCCCTACTGTACTGTAAAAACCTACTGACTAAACTGAAGCGAGAATTTGCCAACATTTAAACACCTAAAATGGTTTTAACACTCCAAGAACGGCAATAAGAACACACTCTTAAAACACAGACAGACCATCATGTGCACAGAGACTCGGTTTGGGCAGTTTCACACTTTGTTTGAACAGATGAGTAGAAAACCCACTGACAAACGAGTAGAAAACGACTGCAGACATCTGTGACTCTCACTTCACCTATTCTTTCTATTCTTCTCCACCTCTCTCACTCACTCCCTCCCTCTGCCACTGTGTGGACACGCCTCCCTGTGCTACCATTGGAAAACAGATCCCTGAGGGAACAGATGATCGACAAGTGTGATGTTATAACGAGCAC
>JAPQRN010000015.1:229823-246182 GCA_037367275.1 Coranthus polyacanthus | reverse complement strand
CCAATTCTTCTCTTCTCTTCTCTTCTCTTCTCTTCTCTTCTCTTCTCTTCTCTTCTCTTCTCTTCTCTTCTCTTCTCAGTTCATGCTTTGGAGAACAAGCACCGCTACCCATCTCGCCAGATTTAACATTCTAGTATTCAAGCCACCCCTTTTCAGTGAGATTCACCTATTTAGATTCAGTTGCAAAGTTAAATACCACAGCACCACTGCATTTTTGGTTTTAAGGCAAATGAAAAGGAGGCGATTTGTTGCATTTGTAGCAAAAATGTGGCAGTGGAAATAATTCTGTTTATCGCAATTATTTGTGTCAACTCAAACTTCAATATCGTGACGGGTCTCGACATAACTTCTAGAGACAGACACAATAGTACATTTTACAACCTATTGATATTGACAGAAGTTGGTGCAGACGGATAATGTTAGTCTTCTAAACTGGAAAAACTGACTTTGAGGGTAAATAATTGCTCAAAAGTTAAAAATTGCTCCCACCTAGATTTCAGTTCCACATATATTGAATAATTACTCTGACTTAGATGTTCGGTTCCAGTGTTATTTAGTATCTAATAAAGTGAAAGACCTCTAATATATTGCAGTAAAACGAACAAATGTTGATGGATTCATATTGGCTGTACAGGTCCTCTGTCTTTCTGCTTGAATAAGTCCACTGTTGACATAGACCTCAAATACAACCATTTGCAATGTTTTACAAAGTGTCTGTGTTTCTGATATGTCATCTCTCCTCAATCAAAAATAATTACAAATAACTGAAGTTCTGTTACGTTTTTTATTAGCTCTTCGTCAACCACATCTTCGTCAACATTCTCTCCTTCCTTCGCTGCCAAGTTAGCTAACCTCGTAGTCACCCCCAAATTGACACCAATTACTCTGAGGGTAGCTGGCAGCTAGCTGGGGCTTCATTTGATTGGTCAAATTGTGTGAATGTATGACCAATGTATCTATGACTCTGTCTGATGGGTCAAATGTTCAAAATGATTCTTCTTATTCAGTCTGGCAGTCTTTTAAAATGTGTTTACCACATATGTTCAAACAGCAATGAAGATGAAAACACGATTTATCTGCCAGCTCTAATAGTTCATAGAAATAATTAGGAAAAAGACAAAAGAACACAGGTTACTGGAAAATATATAGACACATTATCCTAAATATGGATGTACTTGGAGTGAAATAACATAGTATGTGATACAGAGATCATGTGTGTCAAATGTATGCACCCCCCAATACTAGTAAAGGTTGAATATTCGATAGCACATCTTCTAAAGGATCATTATGCCAATCAAAACTGGCCTCAGATGAATGTGAGAAATCAGCAGCTAAGCCCGGACTGAACATAACTGAGTAGCACCATTTTCTTCCTCAGTCTATCACCATTACATGCAATCATGTAACGTAGATAGCAAGCCAGAGCTGGAGGGAGGGAGCAGACTGGGAGAAAAAAATAAATGATGTGAAGATGAGGGGCACGAGGGGGGCTTTTGTATGACTAGAAGGAAGAGAAGGAGGGAAAGGTTGAGATTATCACTGGTCTCTAATCAAGACTCTCTTATGGTGGTGGGAGATGGGGTGTAGAAAGGGTCTAAAAATATCCTTGGGTGTATTATATGGTTTCTTAAAGCACTTAAGGCGCAGAGTGATGGGGGAGTTGGCGGGCAGATGAAAGGAAGGATAGATGGATAGATGCATAAGAGGAAAGACTAGATTAAACTAGAGATACTCTTGGGGTGGAGTGTGCTGCGTAGGCTGTCCAGCTCATAATCAAATGGAGTGGTGGAGGGATAAAGAGGAGTTGGATGAACAGAGAAAGAGGAGATTGAGGGTAACCTTTAATGAACTTTGAGGCACTTAGAGCATTGCTAAAATGGAGTCAGAATGAAAGAATGAAGGGATTAAGATATCTTTTAGTTTGTCATGTAAAGTCTTGGGGCTGTAAAGTAGAAGGCACAGGACTGTGTCTATGTGTGTAATAGAGGTCCGTCCTTCCATGCATCCTCTACATCCTCTCCAGACGTCCTTTGGCTTGATCATATGCACCTGTCCCATCCCAATCCCAGAATAATGACTCCTGTCCCATCCTGTTCTTGAGTTGCATTTTATTTTTCACATGGGCTACTACTCTTTAGGGAATGCAATGTTTTTCAGGCACCACTGACACCTTACATTTTACAGAAGAGGTGATTTCCAACCACTTTTCATATTATTAATTATTATTTATTCATATTAGAAATGCATATTTATGTATAAAATCGAACCTATTATTATTACAATTGCCGCTCCCGTTGATTATTTTTTTTCCCATCCCGTTCCAATCACGTGATGAACAGCAAAATTGACTCCCATCCCATAGACATCCCGGGACCCACATTATTCCCCAAAAATGGTCTTCCTCTAATGCACATGACTCCATGCAAACACCATAGAGTCATACACGGTTTCCGAAGGGTTCAACAAGTTAAATTTAAGACTTTTTAATACCATCATAAATGTAATGTAAGACCTACTGTATGTGATGTCCATATTTATTTTGTAGGTTTGTTATAGTGTGATCAATAGAAGAAACACACAGACACACACACACACACACACACACAGACATTTCTGACCATGTGAGATCTTCGAGCAATCAAGTGGGATCATTTATGAACCCAGCCATGTGCTGTTTTTATATTTTTAATTGAAAAAATGATGAATTTGTCACTCTACTTGTCCTACAACTGTTCATAGTTTTTTGCAGCAATCGGCCAATTAGTGTGGCAAGGATAAAGAAACTTGTATGGGGTCATTTATGACCCCAGAAAGATGTGTTGATTTTTTAGCATTGAAGGCTTACATTTTATTATAATATCCGACTTATAATGACTACATTGTACTGTTTTGCAGTGAACCATGGCTAGCAGACCTAGAGTAGATTAACAGCTAAAGAAGCATTGAGACAGCGTCTTGATGCCAAAAGTGATGAAAATATGATTGATGAAGATGAGTTGTACAATGATGATCATATCTCTGAGATGTCAGACCATTCTGATATAGAATCTGACCACCAGGTCCATCCCATACTGGTGGCACCTCAAACAGGTGATCAAGATATTCATCTGATAGGAGTAGGAAGAGGCCGGGCACGGGTCATTTCAGTTGCTAAAATAGCTTGGTCAGGGTTAAAGAACCACAGAAACCTTGATCATAATGTTGGATGGAAAGTAGAACAATGAGCAGAAGACCACCAGATGCATAAGTGGGTCTGAGGTAGGATCCAGCTAACATAATAAACACTCAAGTTTCATGAGCTCCCTCTTTATAAAACCACTGCTGGATGTTGTGCAGAAACATGCAGAGAGGGTTAAAGGGATGAGGCCTTCAGAGGAATCAGGAGTAAAGAAAGTGAACGAAGGGGAACGAAGGGGAACATACTCACATACATACATCCATATTCGCCCATCCATTAAAATGTTCTCTCTTTGCACATGATTTGAGATAATTGTCTAAATGTTCCAGTTTAAAGACCTATTCACACAGCCAACTACACAACAGCATCAAGAATGGTTCAGTTCTACTCTCCAAAGCTAAGAAACAGAGAACGCTGAGAATGCGGAAAATGAGGTGGAAAGGAGGTCTCCATAAGGTGGAGGCTTTTAAAGAGAGGGCATTGATCCTGTGTAATGAAGTAAAATTAGTGCAAATTAACCTAACTGCCTAATATTTCATTTTAAATAACATGCCACTCTGTGATATAATCACTGTGATAAAGTGTGACTTTGAAATCTGGAAGTGTTTTTCTGTGTTCAGTTTCACACAGGCCGCTTTTGTAAGTGTATTTTGAAAGGGTGTATTTTGTAGATGAAATTGCACATAAGTGTTTTGTTTAAGATCTGTATCTATGTAACAGTCCTGTGAAACCCAATTTGATTACAACCTCGTATTAGGTAGGAATTAGGGTAGAAAGTTCAAATTCATTGGAAAACGTCCCCATTCACACCGTCAATGAAGATATAGTGTTAAAGTTAATAACATGAACACATTTTGGCACCTCTTAAAAAAATTTATCTACTGCTCTTAGAGTGTTTTTTCCGTATGCCTGCGAGGAGGACAACAGGTTTTGGTGCTCATGTCTGAGAGTTATTTTTGTCTTATATGAATGCATGAAATGTTCAGGGATTGTGCAAGTTCACTATGATGGGACTACTGCCCTAAAAGCTGAATGAATATACATAACACTTTGCGCAGCACCCAAGGTATTTTGGGCACCACCTAAGCCCAAAAGTATGACTTTTCCCAGATCTAATGGTTGGTCTAATGACTCATAAATTATGTCAAATAATATATTTTTTTAATTCAAAAGTGTCAAATTTTCTTGTGAGAGCCCCAAACCCGCTAATCGTGTATGTAAAAATGCTTGAACACAGACAGCACCTAAACCCTCCGAAAACCTAGGGAAAAGCCTGCATAAAAAGAAACGCACATTAAGTTACATGCAAACAAACAGACCAGCAGAAAACAATCATCTCAAGTCTTTCACACTCTCTCTTTTTTGTCCACACACCACTGCTCACAGACTCACCTCAGCAGGCCAAACACAATCTTCTTAGTCTTCTTTTCCGTCTCCTCAGGCTCCTCTGCTTTCTTTTTTTCCATTTCTTTTCCTTTCTTGTTCTTTTCTTTCTTCTTGGTTTTCGCTTTCTTCTTCTTGTCTTTTTTGCCTTTCTCCTCTGGCTGATCTCCAGTTCCCTGGCGGGACGAACTACTTGCAGGGGTGTCCCGGCCTGAACTCTGCTCTGAACCGTCATCTAGAAGAAGAAGAGGATGGGGATCAGATGCAGCGGAGGGGAAGGAAAAAGTAGTAACAGGAAATCACTAGATTGTATTTGAATAATGTTTGGTCCTCAGCATCACCAGGACAGGAGCACAGTGTCCTGTGAAGAAGATATTTTTCGTCTTGTCTTTTAAGTCATTTTTGGCTTGTTACATCTTTTACGATTGAAGCCTTACTTTGGAAAATGAATTCACATATCATATTATTGTCCTGTATTTTACTCTGCCAGTTGGCACCCAAAAAAAACAGCTCCACAACCCATTTTGGGTCCCGACCCTAAGTTGGGGAAAGGCAGGTCTATGTAACTCAGTGATGAGATACTATACAATAACACAAAAAGAAACACATACAGACATAGAAAGCACACAAACACTAAACTAAAAAGCCCACACTCACACTCACAAAGCACTTAGATTTATTAACTTTGAAGTGAATTTATCACAGTAATTATTAGAAAACAAAGACAAAAATGTTCAAAGCGTAAACTGTGATGCCTCATTACTTTCTGCGACAGACTGAAGGTCTGGCCTCGAATAACAAAGACAACACACAAAACAAACCACTACACATACACACAAACCACTAATCAGATTTCATGAGATAATGAAACCAAATTAGTAACTTCAATTAAGATGTTCCTTTGTATGGATATTCACTTCAGCCTTTACAAAGACCGTCTCACCACACATTGTAACTGTGTGTTCATCTGCAGACACTCAACCTAATGCTCCGGTTGGATTATTAACGTAGCGGTCAACAGCATATGTGTGTCTGCACATTAAACCAATGTTACCTATGTCACCTATAGCCCTGCAATTTCTAGAACTCTCAGAAACGTATGAAGAAAGCCAGAGAAAGAGAGAGAGAGAGAGTGACAGAAACTATTCACCACTCTATCCCAGCTGACATGAGACATCAAAGCCGGTGACTCAAAGCCCCTGTTGAATCATGCTCTCGACAAATGAATTCACTGGAAACTGTGAAGAGCTCCAGTATTAGCTGGTTTCAGCTCAGGATGCCAAACAATACATCAGCTAAACACAAGTTCTGACTAAATATCCCTTGTGCCAAAAAACACCGGAATTTGAAAATACACACCTTTCTTTTGCAGCTCTGTCCTCTCTATCCAAATCAAAAGACTAAATATAATAAATATACCGGAACCTGATGTTGTTTCATGCCACTGTAGAAAAGAGGAGATACTTATCCAAGCTTCTGTGTTGAGCCACAGGGTAGAGCAGTAGAGTAACTCTGACTGAGTCTGATCAGTGATCGGTAATTACAGCTTTCTATCACATATTTCTAAGTCTTAAGTAAGTATATTTTCTACACAGAAAATAGTGTCGAGAGAAGTGGGTAGAAATGTTGTTTCCTCTCAGACCACTTGACTTTGTGGTCAAGTGTATGTTGTTAGTTGTAATGTTGTTGTTTGTTACCTACCTAGCGACTACATATGTAGATTAGCAATCTCTGCTATAATCTGACTTTAATGCACTGTCCCTATTAAATAAACAAATAAATACATAAACTTGAATTACAATATGCTGAAATATAATTACTGAGTTTTTACTGGGAACTGGTAAGAAACAACTTTAAAAGTCAAAGAAAGTGACAAAGATAAAAAATAGAAGCACTGCCACTGTTTTCTCCACTGGACACAGCTCTAAAATAAAAGAATGAAGTTTCTCCACTGGTGAGTTTGATTATGAAGCTTATGAAGGTACAAAGTCACTATGTTATGTTGTCATGTTTGCTGCTGTTTGGTGAACCGCGGTTCAGATTAAACTGTGACAGTTCTGACCTTGTTTGGACAATTCAAAACGGATCTTTAATGCAGCTATTGACAGCACAAACTGTAACAGACCTATAGTGTAAACTATCGGCTGATGCAGCACATGAAGATTATGAGACAGTGATGTTTTGACTGACCGTCTGAGTTTTTGTTTAAAGGAGAAAATTTAAAGATACCATAACAGAGATGTAGGTTATGTAAACAATAAGCTTCACACTTTATTCAGTGAGTTATACTGAATAAAGAGTTATAACTATAGAGTTATAGTTTGTGGAGCCATAGCGCTAACTCAGTGGTGCTTTTAGAAGCTGTGAGTGTGTTCTAGTCCATGACTTCCCCCTGCTGTTGATAGTTGAATTCATTTTTGTGTATCAACACTACATATAACCCCTTTATCATTGGCAAAATGTTGGTAATGTTTGCTTCTCTAAGTGGAATCTAATAATCCACCTCTAAGACTCAAGACAGGCACAAGATGTTAAGCATTTACATTATGCAAAGTGCACAAATGTACTGAGAGGGAAGGAACTTCAGTGCACTTCAACTGTTTTCTGTCAATTATCTGCAGCTCTCAAAGTGTTGAACATTTAGAGAGATGGTGACAGATGCGTGTGTGTGCTGTTGACATGCCCTATTAGTCCTATCCTGTGTGAGTGTAGTGATCTGAACCAGCCTGACTCATTACTCTGGTGGTGACTGATAAGAGTTTGCTGCTAATAACACAGCTGGGAATTGAAGCACACGTCCCAGTGCAACAAAACCAAGCAGCTACTATTTAACTCCCGGATAAATATTTAAAGCTGAAACCCAAATCAACACGGAAACTTATATTGTGAGAAAAAAAAAAAAAAACCTCTGCAATGCTTAATATGTGTTGACACTCTGTGGCTCTCTAAATTGCTTGCAGGTTCCAGGTCTCAACTGGTGCTTGGTTGAGGAAAAAGTCGGTTGTTTTTCTTAGACTAATCAGATTTGACAAAGCAGACTTTAACTGTGCTGAGATGACTGGCCTTGCATTGCAAAATACTAGAGGGCTGAATGTAGCTACTGATGGATCAGGTTACGAGAAAAATCTATTGATGAGGCGCTGATGATTCAAATCACACAGTCCTTCACTAAAGGGGACATAGTGTGAAAAATAAGATTGTCATTTCTTTTTAGATGCATCCATGTCAGTCAGTTGTCCCATCAGTTCATCAGCACGTTGGTCTCCATTTAGAATTCATTTTCTCAGATATTTCTCATCATCATGGTTTAAAAGTTTGCCCATTAGATGGAGTATTTCATACAATAACACACAATCACATACTGCCTGAGCTCTTGAGGAGCTGAGAGACGTAAAAGGTGTTTTGACAAAAGCCTGAAGCAGGCTTTAACTTTTGCCACAAAAACTGAACTGAAGTGAACCGCTGGTCTGGATCATATAATGTTGATTCAAACTCTTCCATGGTTTGTCATAGCCTTTGTCTACCAAATGTTAGACAAAGCTTGAAAACCAGGAATATACAGGCATGGTACAATGAAGGATCTGTGAGGTATTTTGAGCTGAAACTGAAATTTTCAATTTGGAATGAAGCTTGATTTAATGGTGGTTTAATGGTTTAATTGTAATAAATCTTCAAAACCATCTTGAATCTCTAACCTTTTTTTGATATACTTTTGTTTGTTTTTGACACATTCTGCTCTGATGGAGTACGGAGGCAACCATATTATTCACTATACAAATGTCCATGGTCTCAAGTTGCCGTGACTATTCTTTTTTTAAATTATTTACTTATTAACTTATTTTTGGTTTATTTGGTTAATCTATGTGAAGTTCATTTTTAAAGTTAATCTACACTTAGTGTGTTTTGCAGTGCTCTTGATATTCCAAATTGTAGCTGATTTAAAGGATCAATTATGTAACATTTGCACGTCTTCATGTGTTTATGTGGGAGCTGGTCGTTTGTTGACGTTAGTTGACTCCGACACAGCCTGAGCACTGATTTTTCTGTAGAGGACTTGGTTCAGCTTTTCAGTAAAAATCCTTATGCTCACTCCTGACTACTTCGGTGCCTCTCTTCCCAGCACAACACGGACTCCAACACAAACTTCACATAAGCACACCAGCATGTGCAAAGCTTACATATCCCCTGTCAAAAAACAAGCAAAAACTAAGTATGAACTGAAACAAGGCTCAAAACTTGAGGTCTGAACCAATTTGTGGATTTGGAGAAATTGTTACAACCCTAACAAAGAGCTATAAATTTGTTCTTGTGACTTTAGATAAAGTGAGACAATTGTTGCACCAACCTGAAGAAAAAAAAATCTTGTCACCCCTCTCCATCTATCTTACCATCATCATCTTCAGGTGGTCCATCGTAGGATTTATCGATAGCTGCTCGGAAACTTTCATTGCAGCCTCGTCCTCTGACCATGTTGGGACGCGGCCGGTGGAACGGCAGGAGTTCATTTTTTCTGTTAACCTCCGACATGGCTGTCTGGAGACTCTCCAATGAACTGGACTTCTTCAAGCCGAGGGTAGGACCAAGTTCTATGGGGGTTGGCGGAGCTAAAGGGGATTGAGAGGGACACAAACATAACACATGGAAAGAGACATGGATAAGATTTGCGTTGACCTTGTTAGTTTTAGCTTTTAGACATCTTTTAGACCACAGCAGGGTTAAACTTTGAAGAGCACAGCCAGGGAGAGAAAAAAACAGAAACACGATGCAGTAAACTATGCTGTTGTTGAGTTTGTGATGGATGCGAGGTCTGCTTCACTGTTGCTGGCTCTCCATCCATCATCACAAGTATACTGTAAGAAATATTACTGAGGGAGGGAGGGATATAGCAGAAAGAATGATGAAGACAAGAGCCATAGATGAATAGACAGTGCAGTGGAGGTATTCAAGAGAGAATAAGGCAGATTTTTGTGCCAGATAAGGGGTGAAACCTAAAGCCTAAAGCTCAGAGGCGGTGAGGAAAAAATACACAACCACCCAACATTGGGTGTTTTGCATTAGGCAGGCTACCTAGCAATTGTTGCTATGCTGCTGCAGAAACCCAGCCAGAGCTACTGCCATGCTGACTGCTGGAGCTGGACAAAGTTCAGCTTCGAAACCACTGTGACATCCCTCATTGGTGAAGATTGGTAATTGCAAAAGAAAATGGGGAGAGAAAGTAATGTGGTTTGTTGCTGTATGTGCCACCTAAAGCGGGATGACAATGCAGGTGGGGAACCTACCTCTGGGGAACACCACGGTGGCAGGGAGGAAGACAGAGAATAATGGGGAAGAGGAGAGGAAGGACGGGCGTGCTGCCAGCTCAAAATACTGGTAATCCTCACTCACACACACACACAAACTCACACAGGCATGCATTTTGGATTCCTAGCTGGCTGTGGCTTGTCGATATGATGCCACTGTGATTCATGATAGCTAAACCTGCATCACTTTAGCTAATGATTCCCTATACACACGACTGCTTTGTGGGTGTGTGTGTGTTGTCAGAGCAAAGGAGAGGAGAAGGCTGATGTGACTTACACATCTATTTAAACAACCATCAACCAAACACACAGAAAGATAAAGAGGGTAGTAATGCACATAAAGTGTATGCACATGCATAATGTACGTCGGCTGCTACTAGGAGATGAAAACATATGAAATGGAGGTTATTTTCTAATCCCAGTGCAAGAAGCAAAAGGTCAAATTCACTTTCCACTGTGAGATCGGCAAAGTTTGAGGTTAATTGCAGTCGGTTTAAAAATCTTCAGTCTTACATGGAGGAGCACATAGTTTGTATACAGACAGTAACATCTGAGTTCAAACTGGATGTTTTGCAAAGAGTTTGGTTGTACGATGAAATAAATAGCATGATAACTAGCTAACTAAATAGCGCATGGACACTGGGTGATGAGCACGTATCCACGTACTTGCACGCAAACACACGCTTAATATCACACACAAAGTAGTTTGCTGTGAGTAGCAGGATTTGTGTCATAAATGTAATTACAGCTGTCCAGCTGTAAGATGATAGAATTAAGCTGCTTTTAAAGAAACAGAAGAGAGAGAGAGAGAGAGGGTGACAAGCAAGACAAGAGTAAAAAAAATGGTTTGAGGGAGAAGATATAAGAGTGAGGGGGTTGGAGTAAAACAGACACAGAGGATGCTATAGAAAGAGAAACAAAGAAAGGGAGCCTGGAAATGAAGGAGAGATGATAGGAGTGACAAAAGGAGAAAGAAAGAGAGTAAGTAAGGGAGAAGAAAGATAGAAAAATGAAAAAATGTAAAAAAAATAAATAAATAAAAAAATAAAAACAAAACACAACGATAAAGAGTGCCAAGATATCCCAAGGCTATTTTGTTGGCAGGAAGGCAGTGTGCTACTTTCAAAGTCAAAATTACACCAAGGAGCGGCTTAGCAGCAGGCTGCAGCAACAAAGCCGGCTGATTAACAGCAGCACCAACTTTTACTGCATCTATTCACTCTTTAAAAGCTCTGTGAGGGAGATTCAACTCGGTGTCTGCTTTCTATTTTTTCCTACAGACAGAAACATGTTTTTTCCAGTGAAGACAAAATAAACTTCTTATACTGCTCCATCAGGAAGAATACACACAGCTCCTATACTGCACTCATCAAATCAGCCACTGTAGCGGGATGTACCGTACAAAAACAGTACTGCACAACCATCAGTAAATGTGTCTGGTGGTGTTTTTATTTAATGCACTCTAATGACAGTGATATGCACCTAGGCCTGTCACAATTATTACATAATCAACATATCACAATGATTTGAAATAATTGTCTCCATTCACCTGTAGAAAAACAGCTAGGTGACAGACAGAAGAACAGAAATAACATTTTATCATTATTTTCACATTGTTTTCCACTCTTTTAATGACATCATCTCATTACATTTCGTTCTTCTGAGTTTAATGGTGAACAAGCGCTGCTGTGTTTATTTTGATTTCGTGCCTTGGTTGAACATTTCAGTAATGGGCTTTGTATATTTAAGTCATGTCATATCTGCCATGTTCAATAAAAAACTTATCAACAAAAGGCAAACAGAAATATAATTATTTTTATATAACTTTATATGTTTCAAAATTCTATGTCAATAAATGTCGCTTCTTCTTCATAAGGTGTTTGTACATGATTAAACTACTGTTGGACTTATATTAAAGTGGTGGCATAAAGTTAAAAGAATAAACAATATCATTAATCGCAATTATATGTAAGACAATTAATTGTCAACTCGAATTCATTACCTTGACAGCCCTATATGTACTCGCTGTTAGGTATCATCGACTGCCCCTTGCTCTCACATACACAAACGAGCACATACAGCACACTCTCCCACAGACACACAAAGCCCTTTGAAAATGAATCCATCACAGAGAATACAAGTGATTAGTCCAGAGAGCTGGACAGAAACAAATTGCCTCCTCCTCTCTGTGCCCTCTCTCTGTCTCAAGCATCATAAAATGTATAGTAGAGTACATGTCAGTGATTAGAGTGTAGAGACTGATACAGATAAATGGCTAGACCAGCGAGAAGCGACAGCACTGACCATCTCCTGATTACTGCTCACCTTTATTTATTTATTTAGGCCAGGAGAGATGGAAAGAGGTCAAAGGGCATTCGATATACAGAGAGGCAGCAAGAGCGAGCTAAACACAGGAGAAAGAGGCAGACACGTGGTAAAGAAAATCAAGGCAGGGACAAAAGATTGACGTAATCAATTAGGTCCATTATGTGAATACATTGAAATGTGTGGAACGCATTGCAAATTATGGTGACTCCTACTTCTGTGCATGCTGAAAATGAGACTTTAAACCAAAAATGTCAATCTTCAGAAGTGTGGGGATCCTTATCTTCAGACAAGACCTCAACAAAGACTCCCTAGAGCCGACGCTAATGGCTGGCATGGAAACACCGCTTTCCAGCATATTTGTAAGCAGTTTGTTTGTGCACATATAGACACATATAAATGAAACAAAGTAGATTTCCATTAATGTTACGCTCCAACTCAGTGTAAGCAACCCTGTGCAGATAAATAATACAAGTGCATTTCTGATTACAATCGGCACTAGCCATTTTTGTAAATCACACTCAACATTGTGAGGCAGTTATTGTCAGAATATCGTAAACAACACCTTTCCTAATTAGGCCTAAACTGCATAAATCCTAAAGCTGCAGGAGTCAAAATCAGGGGAAATAAAATAGCAGAATTTAAAAATATACACCTTCCTTCTGCAACTCTCTCCTCTCTGTCTAAATCAAAAGACTCAAAATATAAAGATAGATGAACATGACGTTGTTTCATGCCATTGTGGAAAAGAGAAGACACTTTTCTAAGCTTCCATGTCGAGCCATGGTGTAGAGCAATAGAGTCACGTCTGACTGAATCTTAACAGTGATTGCTATTTACAGCTGTCAATCACATATTTAATCCCTACCTGTCTGAAAACACCTCTGATTAGCCAAAGTCTGTGTCATGGGTTAGATTTTCTATAACCTCAAAACAGAGTCCAGAAAAGGGAGCAGAATTCTTGTTTAACCTTTGAGATTAATAGTAGTTTAAGCTGGTAGTTTAGAAGTTATGGTTGTTATATATTGGTAAATTGATTAAAAAGATTAATCGATTAATCAGGAAATAACTGATAAAAGCTGCAGTGCTTGAAATTTTTTTAGTGCCATTGGGCAAAGATTCCAAAATTACCTTTCAGCATAGTGTAATTCAGCTTTAGGATTCATGCAGTTTAGGCCTAATTAGGAACAGTGTTGTTTACAATGTTCTGACATTAACTGTCCTATAATGTTGAGTGTGATTTACTAAAATGGCTACTGATTGTAATCAGAAATGCACTTTATGTATTTATCTAATCATTGACTATTCAGAAAATAACTGACAGTTATTATATATATATGTTGCACTAGCCTTAAAAGGTTCCATATGAAGGACTTGCATGTCCTTAAGTGTTTACGTGACATTTGCACTGGAGTCTGTTTTGTGCAGAGAGCTGGTCATTTGTTCACATGAGCTGACTCATTTCTAAGCTAATGGTAACTAGTGTTGTACACTGCTGCTGCTGTAGCAGAGCAGAAGAAAGGTGTTGAACTCAGGAACGAGAATGAGGACTGAATGCGGAAAAAGTGACCAGAGTCCTCTACATAGAAATCAGTGTAAAGGTTGTTATCATGGATGGAGGCAACTTAAGAGAGCTGTTAGCATAGAAACACAACTGGCTCCAAGCACAAAACAGACTCCACACACTAGCAAATACAGTATTACATACTGACCCTTTAAAAAAAAAGGAAAAAAATTGCACAGGCAAAAGACGTTTTGGTTTTAAAGAATAAAGGCAGCATGAAGGAACAGTCACACATATGCAGACACACATGGACACACATGTACTACCTCCTCCTGTGACAAAGGCATTCACCAATCCACATGAGCCAAACAGGTAGCATTCATTTTAAAATCTATAGCAAAGTCAGGAAGAGCCATAGAGACTGGAACACAATGAAAAACTAGACAGAGACATAGAGAAAGATAAAGAAAGAAGGGTAGAGCAATAAGAGAGGGATACACAGAGATGTGACTCTCTAGAGATGGAGTTTTGGCAGAGTCTTGTCAGTGTGTGACTGTTGTCAAAGTCAAAGTTCCACTAGGGAGAGATTCAGACAATGGACTGCACCAGTCTCCCTCAGCATCACACACATACATGCACTGGCCCCATGACGCACACACAAACACACATGCATTTTCACAGAGATGTTGTTCGTCCTAAGCTGCTCTGACTGTTTGTCAGCCACTAAGCCTGAATGGCATTGGCAAGACAGAAACTGAGTGCAGGCAGAGAGAGAGAGAGAGAGAGAGAGAGAGTGTGTTAGTGGTGGGTGGAGGAAGAAAATTAGACAAAACAAAGACAATAAACCAGGAAACGACAACAAAAAAAACAAGGATACTGGCTATTGAATATTTTTTTATATTTTTTTGAATGCCAGTGCACTGTAAGAAAATGTGACCGAAACAGGTTCGTGCATGGTACTGAGTTCTCACATATACAGACTGATTATAGTATATGAGACATAATTTTGTTAGTTTTAGGGCTGACCCATAACAGTCAAACAAATATTGGCCGATGAGAGTGAGTCAGTTGGTAAAAAAAACAATCATCATCATCATGATATATAATTTGATGATGCTGCCAGTTTTAAAAGTATACTGATAATGCCTGAAAGCTTTAATTATATATTCAAACAACAGAAGATATATATAAACTTTCCTATTTTAAACCATTTTTTGGCATTTGGGTATATATTTTTGAATTTACATAGTGTACTTGAATGCAAAATCCCGTCTGTTGATGCCCACGTGGTTTGTCCTTTAAAACAATGGAGATTCCAAAATTTACAAGGTGACCTGAATGCATCCCTGTTGCTTCATGTCTTGTCGACAAACTTACACGCAAACAGCAGCAATGTCCAATTCCAGAAAGCAGGTTTAACAAACTCTGCGTCTAACCCTGAACTCTGAGTTACTAAAGCCTGAGATGTGAAACTCTGAGTTTTCGGTTCCAGATCAGCTGATCAGAGTTAGTTCAGTCAACTCAGAGTCTGTTCACTCAGAGTTCAGCGTGGGCCTGGTGAATGAAAAAAGCCATTATCAATTGAGCTAAGAGACGATGATTCACCGTGGCAACGGGTCATCAAAAGGCAATGAAAATAAAAATATGTACAAAAATATATGCATACCTTTGCAGACCGTATGTGCACTTATCTCAAAAATCTAGCAGCCACAGAGAAAAAAAGAGCTTAGTCAAGTTTTGAAAAAAATCAACTTATTGATATTAATAACCTATTTAATGCTGCTCATTCATTCATCCTTTACCATGAGTTTCCTTAATGGATTATATCCTTCCATCCAACCATTATCTTCCGCTTATCCAGGGCCGGGTTGCACCCCAGACACCTCCTCAAGCTCTTCCGGTGGGACCCCGTGGGTCATCACCTATGGTCATGACCCAAAGCTCATGACCATAGGTGAGAGTAGGAACGTAAACTGACCGGTAAATCAAGAGCCTCACCTTCCGGCTTAGTTCCTTCTTCACCACAACGGACTGATACAGCGCCCACATGACTGCAGATGCTGCACCAATCCGCTTGTCAATCTCCCGTTCCATCCTCCCCTCACTCGTGAACAAGACCCCAAGATACTTAAACTCCTCCACTTGAGGCAGGACCTCTCCACTAACCCGGAGAGGGCAAGCCACCTTTTTCCGGTCGAGAACCATGGCCTCGGATTTTGAGGTGCTAATCCTCATCCCAGCTGCTTCACACTCAGCCGCAAACCGCCCCAGTGCACGCTGAGGGTCCAGGTTCGATAAAGCCATCAGGACCACATCATCTGCAAAAAGCAGAGACGAGATCCTGTGGTCCCCAAACCGGACCCCCTCGCGCCTAGAAATTCTGTCCATAAAAGTTATGAACAGAATCGGTGACAAAGGGCAGCCCTGCCGGAGTCAAACGTGCACCGGGAACAGGTCTGACTTACTGCCGGCAATACAAACCAGACTCCTGCTCCGGTTCCAACCACCTCAGTGACTTCAGCTTGGGCGATGGATGAGTCTGCCTCCGAGAACCCAACCTCTGCTTTCTCAGCAGAAGACATGACGGTGGGATTGAGGAGATCCTCGAAGTATTCCTTCCACCGCCCAACAACATCCCCAGTTGAGGTCAACAGCTCCCCACCTCCACT